>CM051260.1:69619667-69847167 GCA_027921565.1 Artemia sinica | reverse complement strand
CATATTATAAGTGCGAGCGCCATTCAAATTTATTATTGACTATGACAGCTGGCAGAAATAAATTCTAAAATACATACTTTAACATACAATAAAATCAAGATTTCACAAGACTACTGAAAAAATTAAAAAAAAGAGAAATTTACCAATACTTTCACTTTAATTAGAAAAATGAATTGGGTTAATGCCATCAACGCATCCCCCCCCCCTCTTTGCAGTAGAAAACACTCCTCCATTCACTAGTTATTAAGCCAGCAAAAAAACTGAGAAATTATGTTAAATTAGAAAATTATGATATAACCCATTAATATTAAAAAAAATTATGATAACTCATTAATATTATAGAAAATTAAAGAAAATGATGATATAACTCATTAAATGTTTATTTTGACTAACGCGGAGCTCATGTCGAGTCAATAAAGTCAATAAACTTTTTGAAAAAATGCATACCATAAAATTTCTTCCCCCTTACGCACAAACCCCATCTTTACTTACATTTTGTTCCATACATACAGCTCGATACTGCAAACTGTTTAATAGATATTAGTATGGGTCAGAGTTGAGCACAATATAGCTTTGATAAATTATCCAATGATTCATACTCGATTCATATTTATGAATGAACAGAGTAATGAATACCCCGTAGAATGACGTAAAATAGTGTTTTCAAAATATGTAAGATTAGGAATACTGCAACTTGCTGCCAAAACAGCTTTTTGAGGTTTTTTAAGCAGGTGCTGCAAACATTTTTTGTATTTATTTGTCAAATAAAATTACCTTATCTATCCTCACTTACGTTTAATTGCAACGGTAATGGCTTCTTTAAATGCAAACCGATTATCTGCAACTACTTCTAAATCCTCTCCATTTTGTACAACTTCAGTTCCCAAAGAAGCAACGCGTAGACATGCTGTTAAAGTAGACAACACCTTCTTTTCAAATTCTCCACCGAGAGCCCCAGTGAACAGTTCTCTTCTTATTGCTAACCATATGGGGTCTAGGAAAGAGTCAATATCCTTAGGCGAGTAATGTCCCACGGAATATTCCTGAAAATCAACAGATCAAAGAAATAAATCGATTACACATGATTTTAACAAATGTTAATAACTAACAAAACAAGCCAAGCTTCTTGGGTCGAACAACTTTTTTACGTTTGTAATAGTGTTTTAGTATTAATAAAATGATTGATGATGATGATGATGATGAAAATGTATATCCACTATACACGTAGAATGGAAACCAAATCAGATAAGACCCAACAAAACCTGAACGAACCCACCTAGAAGAATTTTTGAGTACTTTTACATCCACTACAGCTTTACATCCACTACATGCTTCAGAACCAAATATGATTCTGAAGTACGGGCGCTGCAAAAAACGGAGGAAGATTTTCAAGATGTTTTCCAGAGAAATTGCCTACAGATTGTTCTGGGTACCCGACTGACTGACCGTATTTCAAACAGGAGGCTGTACGAATATTGTGGTTCAATCCCACTTTCTAGGAATATAGTGAGAGAAAGGTTGAGATAGCTATGGCACTTTCTGCTGATGAAGGATGACAAATTGCCAAAGATTGTTCTTTTCAGCCGGCCTTCTAGGGCTAAACGGAAAGCAAGTCGTCCGCGGCTGGGTGGGAGGATGTAGTAAAGAAAGATTTGAGGGAAATTGGAGCTTCCTGAGATGGTGTAAAGAGGGAGGCTTTGAATAGATTGGGATTGAGGGGGAGCGCGCGTAGCAGTGCTGGCTTCAGGCAGATTGGTGCTGCGGTGAGTTGTTAGTAGAAGCAGTAGCACTGCAGTTTTACATTGGTATTCTTTGTGCACTATTTCGGTAAGTATGTATCTATTTCGGTAAGTATGGCAGCATAAGAGTTCAGTCTAAACCTGCAGTAGATAAAAAATATTGCAACAAAAAAAGTTACAAAAAAGTTACAAGATGGATGGACTGATTTTAAGAAAATAGTTTGTGAAAAGTTTGCTATTTGAAATTTGTTGCTAGATTGTGGAGCACATCCTGCCTCATACCCAACCTGTCTTATGCCACTGCTGACTCTGTACCTATTTTGTTGTTTACATCATTTAAGAAATGAAAAGTCAACTCAAGCCACCTCGTGAACTAAGGTCAGACATATCCCTCCAATTCTCTGGATCAGAATCTGTTTCAGAGCAACTACTCATGCTCACTAACCACATAAATAGTATAAAAATCAAACATAAAATACTAGCAGATTCACTGTAACCTGACAACCTTAAATATTCAGTGAAAGGGCTACTTGATGGCCTCATATTGGCTAAGATCTCTACCTAGGTAGATGAGGCAGTGATTAAAAGGAAAGAGGAACAGGCACTTATGCAACATGATATCTCTATCTCTTCAGATAAGCTGGATGCAATCAAGCAGGATGTGTATGCTAGCCTCAACCTAGATCTTAGTAATCTAGTGGATAAAAGCTTTGAAAGCTATAAAAACGCAAATTTTCTCTTGAATCTCCTTTGACTACTTTAGAGTCATCCATGAAAGACCTTGAAAGCTCTTTCAGGCCTATCAAGTCCAACCTGGCAAGACTAAATGACCGTTTTTAACAGCAGGCTTCGAGCAACCAAATTATTCTCTTTGGGGTGAAAGAAAATACCTCCATTGAGAACATTGAAAGTCGATTTATGTCACTATGTGCAGAGAAATTTCCTGGCATACCAATTACTCAGTCTGATTTTGTATCAGCCAAAAGAATTGGCAAACCATCTGCAAAACCAAGACCCATAGTTGTAGAATTTTGCAACTTACGAGTTCGTCAACTACTTCTCAGACAAAAGAAGGATTTGAAAGGATCTGATACTATTCTCTGAATAGGATACTATTTTTTGAGACGCTTACAGCTTCTTTCATATGCCAAGTCAAAGCTTGGCTTACGAAATATTTGGTCCAGTAAAGGCCATATGCCGTATAAAACACAATCTGGAAGAGCGGTTCAAGTTCAATGATCGGGATGAAATTGATTTGTGTGCTGCAAATGCAGAAAATTAAAGTGATGGATTTAAATTTATTTTGTTATAATAAATATACTCTCGATTTTGGGCTCTTTTATCTTATAAGATAAACGTACGGTGCGTTCTTGCTTCTTCCAGTTTTGTAAATTCTCTTGCGAGTGCCTCCTTGGAAGTGTAACACAGCGATTAGTAACCGTTACAATATACCCGACCCGTACACGGTTGTTCAGAAAAGAGTAGAGAGGTTATATACGAGCTTAACGGGAAATGAACTATATATATATATATATATATAATATATATATATATATATATATATATATATATATATATATATATATATATATTATATATATATATATATATATATATATATATATATATATATATATATTATATATATATATATATATATATATATATATATATATATATATATATATATCTATATATTATATATATATATATATATATATATATATATATATATATATATATATATATAATATATATATATATAGATATATATCTATATATATATATATATATATGTATATATATATATATATATATATATATATTATATATATATATATATATATATATATATATATATATTATATTATATATATATATTATATATTATCTATATATATATATATATATATATATATATATATATATCTATATATATATATATATATATATATATATATATATATATATATATATATATATATATATACCTGTGCGTTTCTTGTTTGTTATTGCTGTATTTTTTTTTCATTTTTTACTCCACTAGTAACGTTTTGTCTGTATTTAGTGGGAAATGAAATTCATTCATTCATTTATTCATATTGAATTGTTTCTGTAGGGATTACACTGCCATATTACACTTTGGGCCAATAGTTTGGATGATATGTGCTTTCCCTCTAATATTTCTTTATGTTTGTTTGTGATTCTATCACCTTCATGTAGCCTGATTTCTATTATATTCTTGTCATGTCAATATACTTGTAACTCACACAATTTTAACTGGTCACACATTATAGTTTATGCCAATACTTTGAACAATATATGTCATCTCATTGATATTTCTTTATCTTTGTTTGTGATCCTATCACCCTCATGTGTAGCCTGAATTCTATCATATTTTTGTCATGCAGCTCACATAATTTTTACTACCTATATTATACTTTGGGCTAATACTTTGAACATTATTTTTCATTCCATTGATATTTATTTATATTTGTTTGTGATCCTATCACCTTCATGTAGGCTGATTACTATCATATTTTTTTTCATGTCAACATACATACAGCACACATAATTTTTACTGGTCCCATATTATAAATTGGGCTCATTACTTTGAATAAAATGAGCCATCCTACCAATATCTTTTTATATTTGTTTGAGATCCTATCACCTTCATGCAGCCCAATTTCTATTATATGTTTGTCAGTCCAGCACACTTGCAGCTCACGTAATAGCGACTGGTGTCACATTATACTTTGGCCCAATATTTTGGATAATTGTTGCCATCCCGCTGATATTTCTATGTGTGCATTTGTTATGTGTGATACAAATGGGCGAATTCTCTTTCCTTTAGAATTCTTCTATTCTTGATTCAGTTATATTTGATCCACCGAATAGCGAGTGCTGGTAAACAAGAGGCACACACATTTGACCCTCTCCTTGAATTTATGGTTAATTCTAGCTGCAATTATCACACTACCATTGATTAATGTGATAAAATTATACCCTCGCTGTCTTTAAACAGTAGATTCAATGTATTTTATTTGAATGTGCGTGGGATAAGAGATTAGTGGGATAGTCTGAAATCATATTTGTGGTCTGATAACTCTTGCCCTTTTGATGTAATAGGTTTAAAAGAAACATGGTTATCTGATGGTGAAAATTTAACTGCTTATGATATGCATGGTTATATTGCAGTTCATATCCCTAGAATGGTAACAAAGTGCTCAGGGGGTATTTATTTATTTATAAAATCTGATGTTGAATTTAGTAGAAAGTCTGACCTTGAACCCTTGTTCACATCAATAATGCCAAATAGTAAGGACAGTTTATTCTTAGTCATTGATCTGAAAAGCCAGTTTGGATTTGATACTGTTTGTTTGTTTTATAAGCACCCTCCTTTTCCAACACATCTGTTCTGCGATTTGCTTGATCAGCTTTCCTGTGTGGGGACTTTCTCTAAAAAACGTATTTGTGTTTTGGGAGATTTTAATTGTAATATGTTAAATATTGGATCAAGTGATGAATGTGACCATCTCTTTGATGTACTTTCTTCTTCTGGTCTACTTCCTTCAATTTTTTGAACCCCACATCCCACATCCACATCACAACCTCACAACCCCACATCTCAATAAAAAAGTAAATTGCCCCCTGGCATAATTTGAAATAGTCTAAGTCTACAAAATTTGCACTTTTCTGGAAAAAATACAAATGAATGTGCATTGTCAGTTTAATATACATATAGGCTACTGATATTTAGTAATCAAAATGTTAAAATTATTCGATTTATTAAAGTTATAAAAGTAAAAACATTTATATTTTTTTCAGAAAGTGCAAATTTTGTTCTGGCCTTGGTTTTATAAAAGTTATAAAAGTAAAAACATTTATATTTTTTTCAGTAAAGTGCAAATTTTGTTCTGGCCTTGGGAAGGCATAGGGGTTTTGCGCCCAACTTATGTTAATTTCTGCTCGTTTTGAGTTTGACTCGGTTATTTATTTTAATTTCTGTTCGTTTTGGGTTTCATTTATTTATCAATGCTGATTTGTGGTAGTTTCGAGCTTGGTAGATTATTTTATTTTATTTTTGCTCATTTTTTGTTTAATGGAGTTCTGTACTTTTCTCTGAAAACTCATTTAGTGGAAAAAGTTTTTTTTAATTAATTTCTGTTCGTTTTATATTGACATAGTCTTTTCAAGGAAAAAGAAAATAACACTTTAAATCTGTTCGTTTTTTAAGACTTTATAGTTTGGCCTGATATTTGTATGCTGGAGAAAATTTTTCAGCAATTTTTAACAACATACACCATTTTAAAAATCTGGACACAAATAGTACTGTTTAACTTAGTTTATTACTTCCTCTAGTTGACCTGAAATGGAAAACTTCGCAAATACCATTCGCAAAAAAAATCTGTTTACTTTCTTTGATAGCTTTGTTACATTTACACTATTTTGATTTGGTTAAATTTTAAGAGCAGAAGTAGCCTCAAAAGTTTGAACATAATACCCTCAGTCGTTCTTGGGATACTGCTGAGATGCCTTATTGGGAATTAGCATTATCACAGTGCATTTTGATTTAATCTTGAGGCAACATTTAGTTTTTAAACATAATGGGCAAATGGGAGGGTGGGAGTGGAAAAGGGATTAGTAGCCCTCCAATCACTTTCGACTATTAAAAAGGGCATCAGCCCTTTCAATTTTCAATCGAATGAGCCCTTTTCGAAGTTCCCATGACAACTCCTTCAATACGAAGTGCCCTGGTCTAAACAACAACAACAACAAAAAATATTACTAATCACATTCAACTATTAAAAAGGGCACTAGCCCTCTGAATTTCAAATCAAATGAGCCCTTTTCTGAAGTTTCTACGACAACGTCTTCTATAAAAACCTTATATGCCCCAGGGCATAACTTTAAAACCCTTGCCCTGAGGGCTGTGGCGGAGTATCCTCCTCAAAAACATATTTTCTATCTGTAAATCAACTACGCTGAACAAAATGGCTATCTCAAAATTTTGATTGGATGTGTTTGGGGGAATGATGGGCGTGGGGGGGGGGGCTAGTTGCCCTCCAATCACTTTCGACTATAAAAAAGCGCACTAGTCTGTTGAATTTCCAATCGAATGAGCTCTTTTTGAAGTTTTTACGACAAGACCTTCTGTAAAAACATTATATGCCTCCTGGGCATAACTTAAAACCCTTGCCCTGAGGGTTGTGGGGGAGTGTCCTCCTCAAAAACATATTTTCTATCTGGAAATCAGCCATGCTGAACAAAATGGCTATCTCAAAATTGTGATTGGATGTGTTTGGGTGAATGATGGACGTGGGGGGTAGGGGGCTAGTTGCCCTCCAATCACTTTCAACTATTAAAAAGGGCACTAGCCCTTTGAATTTCCAATCATATAAGCCCCTTTTGAAGTTTCTATGACAACGCCTTCTATAAAAACCCTATATACCCCAGGATATAACTTAAAACCCTTGCCCTGAGGGTTTTTGGAGAGTGTCCTCCTCAAAAACGTATTTACTATCTGGAAATCAACTACGCTGAACAAAATGGCTATCTCAAAATTTTAATTGGATGTGTTTGGAAGTTTGATGGGCGTGGGGGAGGGGCTAATTCCCCTCCAATCACTTTCGACTATTAAGAATGGAACTAGCCCTTTGAATTTCCGAATGAATGAGCCTGTTTGTAAGTTTCTACGACAACGCCTTCTATAAAAACCTTATATACCCCCAGGGCATAACTTAAAACCCTTGCCCTGAGGATTGTGGGGGAGTGTCCTCCTCAAAACATATTTTCTATCTGGAAATCAACTACGCTGAACAAAATGGCTATCTCAAAATTTTGATTGGATGTATTTGGGGAATGAGGGGCGTTGGGGGGACTAGTTGCAGTCCAATCACTTTCGACTACTGAAAAGGGTACTAGCTCTTTGAATTTCCAATCGAATGAGCCTGTTTGTAAGTTTCTACGACAACGCCTTCTATAAAAACCTTATATCCCCCCAGGGCATAACTTAAAATCCTTGCCCCGAGGGTTGTAGGGGAGTGTCCTCCTCAAAAACATATTTTCTAGCTGGAAATCAACTACGCTGAACAAAATGGCTATCTCAATTTTTTTATTGGATGTGTTTGGGGGAATGATGGGCGTAGGGGGGGCTAGTTGTCCTCCAATCACTTTCGACTATTAAAAAGGGCAAAAGCCCGTTGAATTTCCAATTGAATGAGCTTTTTTAAAGTTTCCACGACAACGCCTTCTATAAAAACATTAAATGCCCCCTGGGCATAACTTAAAACCCTTGCCCTGAGGGTTATGGGGGAGTGTCCTCCTCAAAAACATATCTTCTATCTGGAAATCAACTACGCTGAACAAAAAGGCTATCTCAAAATTTTGATTGGATGTATTTGGGGGAATGATGGGCGTGGGAGGGGGGCTAGTTGCCCTCCAAATACTTTCCACAATTAAAAAGGGTACTGGCCCTTTGAATTTCCAATCGAATGAGCCTGTTTTGAACTTTCTACGACAACACCTTCTATAAAAACCTTATATGCCCACAGGGCATAACTCAAAACCCTTGCCCTGAGGATTGTGGGGGATTGTCCTCCTCAAAAACATATTTTCTATCAGGAAATCAACTACGCTGAACAAAATGGCTATCTCAAAATTTTGATTGGATGTGTTTGGGGGAATGATGGTCGTGGGAGGAGGGGGGGCTAGTTGCCCTCCAATCCCTTTCGACTATTAAAAAGGACACTAGTCACTCCAATTTCCAATCGAGTGAGCCCTTTTCAAAGTTTCTACGACGACTCCTTCGATACGAAGTGCCCGGGTATGGAGAAAAAAACCCAAAAAACAACACATTGTGCCCAAATCGTTCTTTACTTAGGCAGGGCTAGCGCGCTGCCTATGAAAAGGTGGGCGTGAGAGGCGGGTTAGTTATTGTCCAATCACTTTCAAATATTAAAAAGGGGACTAGCCCTTTGAATTTCCAATAAAATGAGCCTTTTATAAAGTTTCTATGAAAACGCCTTGTATAAAAACCTTATATGCCCCCAGGCCATAACTTAAAACCCTTGCCCTGAGGGTTGTGGGGGAGTGTCCTCCTCAAAAACATATTTCCTATCTGGAAAACAACTACGCTGAACAAAATGGCTATCTCAAAATTTTGATTGGATGTACTTGGGGGAATGATGGAATGATGGGCGGGGGGGGACTAGTTGCAGTCCAATCACTTTCGACTATTTAAAAGGGCACTAGCAATTTGAATTTCCCATCGATTGAGCCTTTCTTGAAGTTTCTACTACAATGCCTTCTATAAAAATCTTATATGCCCCCAGGGCATAACTTAAAACCCTTGCCCCGAGGGTTGTAGGGGAGTGTTCTCCTCAAAAAGATATTTTCTATCTAGAAATCAACTACGCTGAACAAAATGGCTATCTCAAAATTTTGATTGGATGTGTTTGGAGGAATGATGGGCGCGGGGGGGGGCTAGTTGCCCTCCAATCACTTTCGACTATTAAAACGGCACTAGCCCTTTGAATTTCCAATCGAGTGAACCTTTTTGAAGTTTCTACGACAACGCCTTCTAAAAGTCCTTATATGCCCCCAGGGCATAACTTAAAACCCTTGCCCCGAGGGTTGTGGGGGAGTGTCCTCCTCAAAAAGATATTTTCTATCTGAAAATCAACTACGCTGAACAAAATGGCTATCTCAAAATTTTGATTGGATGTGTTTGGGGGAATGATGGGCGGGGGGGGGGCTAGTTGCTCTCCAATAACTTTCGACTATTAAAAAGGGCACTATCCCATTGAATTTCCAATCGAATGAGCCTTTTTTGAAGTTTCTACGACAACGCCTTCTATAAAAACCTTATATGGCCCCAGGGCATAACTTAAAACCCTTGCCCCAAGGGTTGTTGGGGAGTGTCCTCCTCAAAAAGATATTTTCTATCTGGAAATTAACTACGCTGAACAAAATAGCTATCTCAAAATTTTGATTGAATGTGTTTGGGGGAATGATGGGCGTGGGACGGGGGGCTAGTTGCCCTCAAATCACTTTCGACTATTAAAAAGGACACTAGACCTTTGAATTTCCAATCGAGAGAGCCTGTTTTGAAGTTTCTACGACAACACCTTCTATAAAAACCTTATATGCCCCCAGGGCATAACTTAAAACCCTTGCCCTGAGGGTTGTGGGGGAGTGTCCTCCTCAAAAACATATTTTCTATCTGGAAATCAACTACGCTGAACAAAATAGCTATCTCAAAATGTTGATTGGATGTGTTTGGGGGAATGATGGGCGTGGGGGGGCTAGTTGCCCTCCAATCACTTTCTACTATTAAAAAGGATACTAACCACTCCAATTTCCAATCGAGTGAGCCCTTTTCGAAGTTTCTATGACGACTCCTTCGATACGAAGTGCCAGGGTATGGAGAAAAAAAACCAAAAAACAACACATTGTGCCCAAATCGTTCTTTACTTAGGCAGGGCTAGCACGCTGCCTATGAAAAGGTGGGCGTGAGAGTGGGTTAGTTACCGTCCAATCACTTTCAAACTATTAGAAAGGGCACTAGCCCTTTGAATTTCCAATCAAATGAGCCTTTTTTGAAGTATCTATGACAACGCCTTCTATAAAAACCTTATATGCCCCCAGGCCATGATTTAAAACCCTTGCCCTGAGGGTTGTGGGGAGTGTCCTCCTCAAAAACATATTTTCTATCTGGAAAATATGGGGGAATGATGGGCGTGGGGGGGGGGGGGCTAGTTGCCCTCCAATAACTTTCGACTATTAAAAAGGGCACTAGCCCTTTGAATTTCCAATCGAATGATCCTTTTTTGAAGTTTCTACGACAACGCCTTCTATAAAAACCTTATATGCACCCAGGGCATAACTTAAAAACCTTGCCCCAAGGGTTGTGGGGGAGTGTCCTCCTCAAAAAGATATTTTCTATCTGGAAATCAACTACGCTGAACAAAATGGCTATCTCAAAATTTTGATTGGATGTCTTTGGGGGAATGACGGGCATGGGGGGGGGCTAGTTGCCCTCCAATCACTTTCGACTACTAAAAAGGGCACTAGCCCTTTGAATTTCCAATCGAATGAGCCTATTTTGAAGTTTCTACGATAACGCCTTCTATAAGAAACTTATATGCCCCCAGGGCATAACTTAAAACCCTTGCCCGAGGGTTGTGGGGGAGTGTCCTCCTAGAAAACATATTTTCTATCTGGAAATCAACTACGCTGAACAAAATGGCTATCTCAAAATTTTGACTAGATGTGTTTGGGGGAATGATGGGCGTGGGGGGGGGGGCTAGTTGCCCTCCAATCACTTTCGACTATTAAATAGGGCACTAGCCACTCCAATTTCCAATCGAATGAGCCCTTTTCGAAGTTTCTACGACAACTCCTTCGATACGAAGTGCCCGGGTGGAGAAAAACACATTGTGCCCACATCGTTCTTTACTTAGGCAGCGCTATTGCGCTGCCTATGATGGGAGCTCTGTTGGATAAGCATTTTCCTCTTAGAAAGAGGCCAAGGAATTCCACACCCAAATACCCATGGGAATCTAGAGGACTAATCAATGCTACACATATGGAGGCGTCTCTGTTCAAGGCTACATGTAAAAGTAAGACACAGGATGATCTTTTGAAGTATAAACATTATAAAAATGTGCTTACTTCTTCAGTACGAGCAGCCAAAAAGCTCTATTTTTCGCGTCGAATTGATGAGTGTAAGGGGTATTTGCAAAAGGTTTGGACTGTAGTTAATAAAGCTCTTTCCCGCAAGAAACTCAAAGAGTCCCTTCCATGTCACTACAGGAAAGCTGATGAATCTATTGTGGACAAAAATTCTTCAGCGAGCGCCTTCAATTCGTATTTCCCCACACTTCCTTCGGTTCCTATTCCACCCCAGAGCAGAGTAAGTAGTTTTCCCTTAGCAAAAAGTCATTTTTTCCCTTCCCCATGCAGCGATACCGGAATTTCTAGTATTATTTCTCAGCTTCCAAGTAGCCATTCAGTTGATGGTTTTTGTTTGAGTTATAATGTTCTTTAAAATGTTGGTCAGTTTGTTTCTAAGCCCATCTCCCATATAACTAACCTCTCTCTTTCTTCTGATGTTTTCCCTCATTTATTTAAAGTTGCTAATGTTGTACCTTTGTATAAAAAAGGTGATTCATCTCTAATTTCAAACTATAGACCCATTTCTCTTATTCCTGTCATCTCTAAGGTTGTTGGAAAAGTAGTGTATCGTAGTCTCTCTTCATTTGTATTTAGCACTAATACGACTGCAGGAAATTCTGTCATAACTAACCATCAATATGGCTTTCGTCCCAGTTTTTCTACCATGCATGCACTTTCAGAAGCAACAGAGTTTGTGCGTGTTAATTTGGACAAAGGCTTGTGTGTTTTGGGTCTATTTCTTGACTTTTCAAAGGCATTTGATACGGTCAATCACTCTGTTATTTTGTCTAAATTATCTTTATTTGGAGTGCATGGAGTCCCACTTGAATGGTTTAGGTCTTAACTCTCAGGGAGATCTCAGTATATTTCGGTTAATGGTACTTCTTCCTCTACTTTGCCTGTTTTGAAGGTGTCCCACAGGGCTCTGTGCTTGGACCACTTTTGTTTTTAATTTATATTAATGATCTTGTTGATGGTCTTCATCCCCTTGTGCATCCTATTCTTTATGCTGACGACAGTAACTTTTCCATTGCTGCAGTGGACCTGCCATCTGCCACTTCCGTAGCTCAAGGTCTTCTTGATAAAGTAAAAGATTGGTGCTGGTCAAATAGTATGGCTCTCAACAGCCGAAAAAGCGCCATTGTACACTTCAGGACCGTATATGAGACGTACAGGAGCCAATCATTTTGACTTATGTGACTGATTTTGTACCGCAAGCTACTATGGTGAAATTTCTTGGTGTGTATCTTGACTGTTTTCTTTCTTTTAAACCCCATATAACTCATACCCGCTCCCTTGTCCTCCGCCAGTCTTCAATGTTAGACAGGGTTAACTCATCTCTTCCCCCAGATGTTATGCTTTCTCTTTATTATGCTTTTATTTTTCTTTACTTTTCTTATTGCTGTTCTGTCTGAGGTAGTACTAATAAATCTCTTCTCTGCACACTTCAAAGAGCCTAAAATAGGGCAGTGAAGGCTACTTTTCTTCTATCTTGGTTCTACCCTTCCTCTGATCTTTATAATGATACTGGAATAGCTTCACTGGATCGTATTGTGGGTAAAAGTAATCTTTATTTAGCGAATTCTGCTTTTCTAGGTACACTTCCACCACCTCTGCAGCAGTTTATCTTACGGACAGGCCCAGGTAGGTACTCTTCTTCTTTACATAGTTCTTCTCGCAGATTTATTTTACCCAAACGATCATCTACAGCAGCTCAGAGGTCTCTTGTTTATCAATCAGTTCTACTATAGAACTCCATCCCTGCTGATGTACCTCTATATCTTTCTGTAAAGGCAGTTTCTCGTCGGGTGTTTCCATTTTAGAATTTTTTTTTTATTCTATCCTAATTTATATGTTTCTCTTCTCTTAGTTTAATATATTTTTCAGATTTTAAAATCTTTTTGGATTCTATCCTAATTTTTTATGTCTTTTCTTCATTTAAATTTTTTTCAGTTATATGTTAAGTTTCCTTCTAAATCCCCTATTTGATAAATGTCCTTGTCTTGTTCCAGTGTTGTTTTTTGTTTTGTCTTTTTTTGTTTTTTTTTGTGCTTGTAAGTGTATGCGCTTTATTGTCTGTGCTTTTTTTTATGTGCTTTATAAAAGCGTTTTATTTTTGGTTTGTTGGTCCATTACAAGTTACGCTTCTTGGGCTTAGTAATTACTTTACGTTTTGTAATTGTTTTCTTTTAATATTAATGAATTGAAAAAAAAAAAAATGTTGAAAAAAAAGTAGCAGATGGTGTTATCTGTAGGAAAGTTCGAAACACATCTAAGAATATTAGTAATAATGATTTAAGTTTATTACTTAAAATTAAACTTAATGAGAGTATTAATGAGCAATTAAAGGACAAGAGCATTGCCGCGTCCCTCGTTTAACAGTCAAATCTATGACACGGCATGATAACTCAATGAAATTGCAGTTCCACGACAACTGCAGGCAATAACAATAATTCAATGACTTAAGCTAGCTCAGCTCTGGAAAACAGTTCTGGAAAGATCAGTTCAGGGAAGCAGCAATTCACAGAGGACCTATCTAGAAACATCAACTGCAAGATCAAGAAAGGAATCGAAGAGATTTATCTTCGATGTCAAAAATCAATGTCATTAAATCGTTAAATAATAATGAATTAAGTTTATAACAATAAGATGATAAACAAACAAGAGCCTTGGAAGAACATGCATATTTTATTCAAGTAAGGTAAAGGATTATACCGGAGTGTGCGACCGCCTCCAGCCTCTTAAGAAAGCACAGAAAAATTAGTGACTTGGTAGATAATTGCATCATAGAGTAAATGACAATCTAGAGTGTAGTGTTACAATGAATTACAAGCAGCGGATATTAAAATGTTGAGTTAGCAACAGTTAGTTAGATAGCAACATGTAGTTAGGTATAAGAGAGAAATCATAGACGTTCTGTTCAAAATGACCTTTGTTAAGTTCAACCCATAATTGCGTCGTTGGGGGGTCAACCATCCTATGCTTTCGCACACCCTTCCTGTTTACCTACCCCAGATTTCTCCAGGTACCCATTTAAAGCTGGTTCGACTCTGGCTGAGCTTACAGAGTCACGCCACTGACCCCCGTCCCAAACTAAATAATTGGGTACACTAGGATTCGAACCCTCGTCCTCTCGGACAAAGGATCCTAAATTAAAGAAGTTAAAGAAGAACTGTTAGGGTTAAAAGCCTCTAGGATTGAAAGCAACGACTAGACGGGGTTGAAAAATATAGGTTGTAAGTACAAGGACGAGGGTCGAAAGTTATTCTAGAACACTTTTTTTTATTTACCAGAATACGTTTTCTAAAACGTAGAACCCTTTTAGAAAACGTTCAAATCCCGTGATTAAACATCTCGATGATGGGTATTGGATATCTAGATAAATGGACACTTCTTGTAGCAGCAATTCTCAGTCTGAAATAACACTAAATTTTTTACAAATTAAAAAGGGATGGTATAATCCTGATTTTCAACAAGGCGTACAATGTTCGCCTTTCAACTATATATTTAAGAAAGAAATGTTTCCAAAGAGTTATTTGCACCGCTTGAGGCTCTTGCTCCTGAGCACCGATTATGTGACCCCGCAAGGATGTTTGAGGAGAAAAATTAAAGAACGCGGTTAACTTATAAGAGGAGAAATTTATGTTCGTCTCTAACGAAATTCATCTCTGATAATTACGGAAATGTAGAGGAGAGGGAAGAGGGTGAGGAAAGGATTCTTTTAAAAGAGATAAAAACATTTTTTTTCTCAATCTAGCGGGGAGGGGAGGGGGGTTGTAAAACTATGCCTCTTTCCAATTGGCATCCCTTGAAAAAATATATGAGACATACCCATCAAAACCACAAAATTTAATATAAAACATATTAAAAAAATAATAGTTACAAAAAAAAATTTTGTCTCTGTTTGTTTGTTTTTTTTTTTTTTTTTTTTTAATACTGAAGGTAGAAGAGCCATTTTTGTTAAAACTGTGCATCAGGTTTATTTGGTTATATATATATATATATATATAAACTAGCTTATATTCTACTGAGTCACCAAGCAATGACTATTTTATAATCCAGATTTATAAGCTCAATAGCCGGATTAACTTCAAGAAATATCAGACCGGTTCAAAATAAATTTAGAAAAAGCAGATTATAATAAATGAAAATTAAGCTTGAATTGTACTTGAATCAACCTCCTGTTTCAACAGAGTAAGGCTCTATTGGCAGTGCCCTAGTTGTCTTAAACTAAAATCCGGGTTACAGCGGTAGCTAGCAACCTATTAAGAGACGAAATGGGAAGAATGAAACATAAAAGGACACTTACGAGGAGACTAAAGGAATCCAACTTCGCGTCGGCATGCTCCGAGTCTAGTTTCTCAATAATTAAATTCAAGTTGTACTCGGCAAAAGCAGGGGTAGAGCCAAGAGCTGTTTGAAGCGCCTCTCTTAACTGATCTCTAGTAACCCCAAATGGATCATTTGGTGGCTGTAAAAGATATAAGTAATTAAAAAGAATAGAGCCGTCTAAAATGAAGACACAAAATTAAAACACGAAGTTATTGACGTGTGATGATAGAAAACTAAAATGTATTAATCTAAAAAACTTTGTTTGTTATTACCCATGTTGAGGTACCCTCTCGTACCCACTTGCCCAGCATTTACAATAGAATTTTTCGTTCAAACGTATTAAAATACAACAAATATATAAATACTTGCAATTACCCTTGAACTAAATTTGTTTCACTCCTGCATATTTTCAAAATACCCCTATAAAATTTAAGTGTAAAGATTGAAACTATTTTTTTTATCTTATTCTATAATTTTTTGGGGCTTCTAAATTTTATTTTAACTGGCATATATTCTTGCATCAATATATGCGTCTCACGTCTATTCAGAAATATACTAATGTGGATTAATGGACACGGATAATGATAGCAAATAATGTGCTTCAAACAATAAGCGAACAGGAAAGGACATCACCATGGTCCAATCTATTTAAATCAAATCTAAGTAACCAAATTTTTCCACATAACATGGAAAAACTTGCAGGCTCCCAACTTCTTCCTTCATGTCTCCCCACGTCTCCGAAATGGTTTGTTTATTAAAATGCATGCAATAAAATTTATTATCTTAAAGGAACAAGTATATATGCCAGATATGAAAACAAAACATAATTTAATCTGTTAAAAATTGTATAAGTTGATAGGTGAAAGGAAAACTTTGCACCTCACCGCCTCTCGGACCTTCTTCGCCTAGTAGAAGACCGTGAAGCACACAAAAGGCACATCCACGCCATTATGAAGAAAAAAGCCCCAAGACGACCTTCAAGGACGGACGGGACTTAAGTAAAGTAATTCAAGTCAAGTTGATAGTACTCTAACTTCTAAATAGTCACAATAAACAACTAGTAGGAAAGTATGGTGGCTCCAGAAAAAAAAAAATCAAAATTTAATGATAGGGTGGATCTGAACGAAGGGAAATAGAAAAAAAAACATAAGAAAATAGGTAGATAATTTGTAAACATAAGGTATTGCCAGAAATTCATAAGTCCTGAGATTTTGGGGGTACCTATCCTTTTACAAAATGTCAGTTAAAGCCCTAAAAGTATTTAGGAAGAATCATTTGAATCGTTTTTACAAACAAAGTGTGCAAGTAGTGATCTCAATTTCTAGATCCCAATCTCAACTTCTGACTGCCTATATTAATACCTGTGGCCGGCATTAACCCCCTCCCCAGATAATACCCCCCGCCCCATGAAAAATACCTCCCTGAAAAAATAAGTATGGAAAATAAGGCTTTCCAAATTTGAAAATTCTGTTTGAGTTTTTTTTTCGTAGGGGGAAGAAATTTTGCTACTAGTATATTATACGCCACTCACTCAAGTTTACGCTGTGTAAAACTCGAGAACAAACTTGTTTCTTCGTTAGTTTCTTTCAGCTTAACGTGAGACAAGACAAAGACAAGTGACAGAATAGATAGGAAACATAATTTGGGCTATATATTTACACATAAAGGGGGGGGGGGTAAAGTATTTGGACAGTTTGGAGTCAGAAAACCGGTTTGTTCTCGAGTTTTACACATCGTAAACTTGAGTGAGTGGCGTATGATACACAAGTATCGGAATTTTTCACGGAGAGAGAACCGGAATTCCCGGTATTATTTAAAAACGATCAGAAATTAAATAAAAAAAACATAGTTTTTTAACTGAAAGTAAGGAGCAACATCAAAACTTAAAACGAACAGAAATTATTACGCATATGAAAGGAGTTGCCCCTTCCACAAGACCTTGCTCTTTAAGCTAAAGTTTTGACTTTTTATCCTAATTCTTTAAGAACGATTCCTGAAACACAATGGCCGTTTAATTAGAATAATAAGCATTGTTTTAAAGTTCTAGCAAAAAAAACTTTAGCGTAAAGAGCGAGGTCTTGAGGAGCAGGCCACCCCTTTCATATGCGTAATAATTTCTGTTCGTTTTAAGTTAATATAGTTAATATAGCCCAAATTATATATTTCCCATCTATTCTGTCACCTGTCTTTGTCTTGTTTCAGGTTAAACTGATAGAAACTAACGAAGAAACTGGTTTGTTCTCGAGTTTTACACAGCGTAAGCTTCAGTGAATGGCGTATCATACACAAATAACAAAATTCCTTCTCCCCGTGGAAAAAAAAACAAAGGTCAAAGAAAATTTTCGAATTTGGAAAGCTTTATTTTCCAGGGGGGGATTTTCCGGGGTGTATTTTCTTGGGGGGGTATTTTCGCGCGAGGGCTATTTTCCGGAGGGTATTTCCCGCACGGGGGGGGGGGTTATTTCCGGGGGAAACGCCAGAGGGGTAAATACCTTGGGGTAAACGCCTAGAACCATTAATTCCTAGGCATTGGCAGATCTAAGGAGGTTGGGGGGACCCCGCCCAACCTCCGGACCTCCTTGTTTTTTTTTATGTTTTTCACTCTTTTTTAAATAAACTTGTCAATAAGGTCAATTACTGGCACCCTTGTCACATTGGCTTCCCCCCAAGATTTTGCTCTAGATCCACCTCTGTATCTAAGTCTTAATAACTATGTCATTCTAGCTAATATATCACAATAATTGATAATATGCTTCTTTTTAAAACAGTTGATTATCGAATTGTTAAACAATCAATTTGTAAACAGTCAATCGTTCATTATATGTGCTTGACTACTCTCGCTCCATGGAAAACGACATCTAACTATTACGCCAATGTTGCCACTCAATAAAGCGTAGTCAATAACTGTACACTCATAAGTCACAGCTTGTTTTTGCGCATTGGTTTTCACTTGAATGACTTTGGTGTGCTCATCCATGCCTGGATAGGTTTTAGCCTGGCCCTATTGTAGGTTTGATTGTAAGTAACAATTTTAGAATTCGACAAAAGTGGATTTTATATCTTCAAAGCTGTTTAATTAAAGTTTATGCTATGAAATAGGCTTTAAAATGCTTAAAGATTTTTCTTTTATCTTTTATATGGTTTTCCAAGCAACTAATTGCAAGTAACCGAAATTCCTTGATTACCAGCTTTGCCGATTTTATTTAACGTGTTTTATTTTATGGTAATATATGGAAGTTGTAATATTAGCTCCGAAATTGTACTCGGCAAAAGCAGGGGTAGAGCCAAGAGCTGTTTGAAGCGCCTCTCTTAACTGATCTCTAGTAACCCCAAATGGATCATTTGGTGGCTGTAAAAGATATAAGTAATTAAAAAGAATAGAGCCGTCTAAAACGAAGACACAAAATTAAAACACGAAGTTATTGACGTGTGATGATAGAAAACTAAAATGTATTAATCTAAAAAACTTTGTTTGTTATTACCCATGTTGAGGTACCCTCTCGTACCCACTTGCCCAGCATTTACAATAGAATTTTTCGTTCAAACGTATTAAAATACAACAAATATATAAATACTTGCAATTACCCTTGAACTAAATTTGTTTCACTCCTGCATACTTTCAAAATACCCCTATAAAATTTAAGTGTAAAGACTGAAACTATTTTTTTATCTTATTCTATAATTTTTTGGGGCTTCTAAATTTTATTTTAACTGGCATATATTCTTGCATCAATATATGCGTCTCACGTCTATTCAGAAATATACTAATGTGGATTAATGGACACGGATAATGATAGCAAATAATGTTCTTCAAACAATAAGCGAACAGGAAAGGACATCACCGTGGTCCAATCTATTTAAATCAAATCTAAGTAACCAAATTTTTCCACATAACATGGAAAAACTTGCAGGCTCCCAACTTCTTCCTTCATGTCTCCCCACGTCTTCGAAATTGTTTGTTTATTAAAATGCATGCAATAAAATTTATTATCTTAAAGGAACAAGTATATATGCCAGATATGAAAACAAAACATAATTTAATCTGTTAAAAATTGTATAAGTTGATAGGTGAAAGGAAAACTTTGCACCTCACCGCCTCTCGGACCTTCTTCGCCTAGTAGAAGACCGTGAAGCACACAAAAGGCACATCCACGCCATTATGAAGAAAAAAGCCCCAAGACGACCTTCAAGGACGGACGGGACTTAAGTAAAGTAAGTCAAGTCAAGTTGATAGTACTCTAACTTCTAAATAGTCACAATGAACAACTAGTAGGAAAGTATGGTGGCTCCAGAAAAAAAAAATCAAAATTTAATGATAGGGTGGATCTGAACGAAGGGAAATAGAAAAAAAAACATAAGAAAATAGGTAGATAATTTGTAAACATAAGGTATTGCCAGAAATTCATAAGTCCTGAGATTTTGGGGGTACCTATCCTTTTACAAAATGTCAGTTAAAGCCCTATAAGTATTTAGGAAGAATCATTTGAATCGTTTTTACAAACAAAGTGTGCAAGTAGTGATCTCATTTTCTAGATCCCAATCTCAACTTCTGACTGCCTATATTAATACCTGTGGCCGGCATTAACCCCCTCCCCAGAAAATACCCCCGCCCCATGAAAAATACCTCCCTGAAAAAATAAGTATGGAAAATAAGGCTTTCCAAATTTGAAAATTCTGTTTGAGTTTTTTTTTTCGTAGGGGGAAGAAATTTTGCTACTAGTATATTATACGCCACTCACTCAAGTTTACGCTGTGTAAAACTCGAGAACAAACTTGTTTTCTTCGTTAGTTTCTTTCAGCTTAACGTGAGACAAGACAAAGACAAGTGACAGAATAGATAGGAAACATAATTTGGGCTATATATTTACACATAAAGGGGGGGAGGGTAAAGTATTTGGACAGTTTGGAGTCAGAAAACCGGTTTGTTCTCGAGTTTTACACATCGTAAACTTGAGTGAGTGGCGTATGATACACAAGTATCGGAATTTTTCACGGAGAGAGAACCGGAATTCCCGGTATTATTTAAAAACGATCAGAAATTAAATTAAAAAAAAACATAGTTTTTAACTGAAAGTAAGGAGCAACATCAAAACTTAAAACGAACAGAAATTATTACGCATATGAAAGGAGTTGCCCTTCCACAAGACCTTGCTCTTTATGCTAAAGTTTTGACTTTTTATCCTAATTCTTTAAGAACGATTCCTGAAACACAATGGCCGTTTAATTAGAATAATAAGCATTGTTTTAAAGTTCTAGCAAAAAAAAACTTTAGCGTAAAGAGCGAGGTCTTGAGGAGCAGGCCACCCCTTTCATATGCGTAATAATTTCTGTTCGTTTTAAGTTAATATAGTTAATATAGCCCAAATTATATATTTCCCATCTATTCTGTCACCTGTCTTTGTCTTGTTTCAGGCTAAACTGATAGAAACTAACGAAGAAACTGGTTTGTTCTCGAGTTTTACACAGCGTAAGCTTCAGTGAATGGCGTATCATACACAAATACAAAATTCCTTCTCCCCGTGGAAAAAAAAACAAAGGTCAAAGAAAATTTTCGAATTTGGAAAGCTTTATTTTCCAGGGGGGGATTTTCCGGGGTGTATTTTCTTGGGGGGGGGGGGTATTTTCGCGCGAGGGCTATTTTCCGGAGGGTATTTCCCGCACGGGGGGGGTTTATTTCCGGGGAAACGCCAGAGGGGTAAATGCCTTGGGGTAAACGCCTAGAACCATTAATTCCTAGGCATTGGCAGATCTAAGGAGGTTGGGGGACCCCGCCCAACCTCCGGACCTCCTTGTTTTTTTTATGTTTTTCACTCTTTTTTAAATAAACTTGTCAATAAGGTCAATTACTGGCACCCTTGTCACATTGGCTTCCCCCCAAGATTTTGCTCTAGATCCACCTCTGTATCTAAGTCTTAATAACTATGTCATTCTAGCTAATATATCACAATAATTGATAATATGCTTCTTTTTAAAACAGTTGATTATCGAATTGTTAAACAATCAATTTGTAAACAGTCAATCGTTCATTATATGTGCTTGACTACTCTCGCTCCATGGAAAACGACATCTAACTATTACGCCAATGTTGCCACTCAATAAAGCGTAGTCAATAACTGTACACTCATAAGTCACAGCTTGTTTTTGCACACTGGTTTTCACTTGAATGACTTTGGTGTGCTCATCCATGTCTGGATAGGTTTTAGCCTGGCCCTATTGTAGGTTTGATTGTAAGTAACAATTTTAGAATTCGACAAAAGTGGATTTTATATCTTCAAATCTGTTTAATTAAAGTTTATGCTATGAAATAGGCTTTAAAATGCTTAAAGATTTTTCTTTTATCTTTTATATGGTTTTCCAAGCAACTAATTGCAAGTAACCGAAATTCCTTGATTACCAGCTTTGCCGATTTTATTTAACGTGTTTTATTTTATGGTAATTTCAAAACTCTAGTGGCCATTCTGATCAGGCTATTGACAAAACGGTAATTCAACCTAAACATTCAAATTTCAGTTTGACAACACTCCTTTTAAAACTCACTTCCTAAATTCTTACATTACTACTTATTAACGTCTCTATCTGATGCTAATTAAATTCAAATTTTATTGATTTTGTATATTTATTGTTACCGTCATGGATCCGGCTAATGTTAGAATTGGAGATTTGTTCCTCGCCAAATTTGCGGGTTATCCCCTTTGGCCGATTCGAATCCTAGAAATTATGAAGACAAATACCAGAGACAGCAAATTTGCTGTTTTTTGCTACAGCAAAAAACACGGCCGTCAGGTTCTATCCGTCGCGAGTTTACTTAGTTTTGATGCAATGAGAGGAAGCATCAACAAAGAAAACTAAGGGTGTTAATCATGCGTTTGCAGAGCTAAAAAATCATCCTGGTGTTTTCCGCCAGTTTCTAAGAAAAGGGCAAGATTCGGTAACAGATAGTCTACTCTCAGATCCCACTGCTGATCTCCGTAGACTAATAGTGGCTACAGAGAATGAACTTGCGGCTACAAAACAAAATCTAACTAAAGAAATCTAGATAAAAATCAACAAACAGCTGAAAAAATCGACTTTGCAGACTACAGCTAATTTTAATGCTAAGTTTCCAGTTGAAAGAATGGTTTCTAAAATCTATGATAGTACATGTTGAGTTTTATCCTAAATTTGAACGTTCGTTCTGCCAATTTGAAGCTTTGTTATGCTGATGTTGTGGCCTTTCCTGGTTCTGACCTTCTTCCATTGGTGAGTGTTATGAAGTGTCAGTTGCACAGACCAAAGAAAAAGAAAATAAAGACAGGATTAATGAAAAAAGGAAATCTTCAAAAGTTTGTGGAGGAGGTTAGTGTTATCGATTGAACCCCTGTGTTTTCTGAAGAAGAATTCCCTACGAGAGCACTTGATAATCTAATGTCTGTTATTCTACCCATTTATGATAGTGCGTGTCATACTAACAGACACAGGAACCCCGTAAGCCATTGATAACGAGTGAAATATTGGAAGATGGAAAGCCAAGGATTGACCTTTATCAAAGATATCTAGATGATAAAAGTGATGTTTCGTATGAATTGTTCAAAAAACGGCACAATTTAGTGAGAAAATTACGTCGCAAAGCTACGGCCGAATATTACGACAGAACGTTTTCAAATTGTAAAGGAAATATGAAAGAAACATGGAAACTGATAAATGAAGTGACCAATGGGAATGCTGAAATTGGAAGGAATGAAGTGCAACTTGAAGGGTTCGCCCTGATGATAAGTCTGGAATTGCAAATGAGTTCGGTAAGTTTTCCTCCAATATTGGTATTAAAGTGCAAAATAGTGTAAAAAACAGATGTCAACAGGTTCGAGAATACATTAAATTTGATAATAGAGTTTTGAATTAGCCTTTGATCCGTGTACAAGTGATGAACTGCTTAAAATAATAAAATCTCTGGAATTAAATTCTGCGGGAGCGGACGGCTAATCTCTTCGAGCGTTTAAGGCAATAATGCATTATATTCTACCGTGTCTGCTTTTTATTATAAACCTGTCACTTGAAAAGGGCATTTTTCCTGATCAACTAAAAGTTGCGAAAGTGATACCACTTCATAAAGGTGGCCCTAAAAAGGAAATTGAGAATTGGAGACGGATTTTTATCCTTCAATTGTTTTCGAAATTATTAGAAAAAGTTGTTCATAAACGTCTATATAGTTTCCTAAAGGCGAATGATTTGCTGAGTGAGACCCAATTTGGATTTCGCAAAGGGCACTCGACGACGAATGCTTTGCAACAACTTATGGAATTAATTAACAGTGGTATGGCCAGAGGTGAAACACCTTTGTCTATATTTATAGATATTCGCAAAGCATTCGATACAGTTGATTTTCAAACTCTGCTAAGTCGGATGGGGTCGTTAGGTGTCCACGGAAAGTGCTTAAAGTGGTTTGAAAGTTATCTCAGAGGGAGATCCCTCAAAGTAATGTTGAATGATGTGGGCTCAGCAGCATTTCCAGTGACGTGTGGAGTACCAAAAGCATCAGTGTTAGGTCTGCTGCTTTACCTCATCTATGTTGATCTCATGCATCTTTATTTGAAAGATGCGCGTCTTACCTTGTTTGCTGATGATACCGTTTTAACTGTGTTTGCCTCATCTGTGAAGGACCTGATGAGAAAAGCGAATATCGCATTGGAAAGGCTGGAGATTTTCACTTCATTAAGTCTATTGTGTGTAAATGTTCGCAAGACATTTTTAATGACGTTTTGTAGAGTTGGTACACCACTGGATGTGTCTGGCCAGGTAACTTTATGTGGTAATCTAGTTCAGCAAGTTGATCATCTCCGCTACCTTGGTTTTTATCTTGATTGCCATCTGGCATGGAAGTGTCACAGTGATACAATTTCATTAAAAATTGCCCGTGGGGTAGGAATACTTCGACGTCTGCAGCACTTTCTCCGTCAAAGAATACTTTTAACTATATATTATTCGTTAGTTTATCCATATATCTCCTACGGTTGCCTCCTATGGAGCAGTAACTTCTTATGCAACTATAGAAGAGTGCAAGTTCTACAAAATAAAGCTGTTAGAACAATCGGTAGGTATGTTCAGGATGTACATGATACATGTGCTTTTTTTAAGTCCCTGAAGCTCCTTATTGTAGGTGAGATAAGAGATTACCAAGCTGCAGTATTTGTGTTTCAGTGTAAGAATGGTTTAACCCCTGATGTTTTTAAGAATTTTTACCAAATTAATTATGCCTGCATAATTGCAGGCATAATTACCTGCATAATTATGGAACTAGGCAAAGTGATAATATAGTTGTTGATTTGCGTCGTGGTACCAGGTCTTCATTTTCAATGAAACACCTGGGTCCATCAGTATGGAATGAGCTACCATTGAGCATTAGAGCGGCGGAACATGTACCTCAATTTAAAAAGAATTTAAAGGAATTTTTTTTTGGGGGGGGAATGTGTTAAATTTTATTATGGCTGGTAGGTTGGGTAGGGGAAGAAGAGGAGCTGGAGAGGTAAGGGTGGGCTGGGAAGGCAAGGGTGAGTAGGGGCTAAGGCAAGGTTGGAAGGGCAGAGTGGGGAAGGAGAGAGGGAGTTGAGTATAATGAGTGATGGAGACTGGATTTGTTATTATTATTTTTCTTTTATATTTCATTTATCTAATATTATTTTTCATTCATTTATTTATTTATTTTTCTATATTTTTTTGCTATTATTTTTTTATATGTATGTTATAATTTATCTATTTTTGGTTTATTTGTAATAGTTTTAATTAAATAGTTGAAGTTTATGTAAATAGTTATTAATACATAAGTAGTTACGTGGACTTTCGCGCGATCGCAAACCTCCATAGGTTTTCTCCAGCATGAAAGTGTTGTTTAATTTATTTATTTGTTTATTAATGTGGATCTTGGGGTTCCAGCCCTGTTTCTTTTCCTTTCAGATAAATGACCTGTTTTCGTTTTCTTAATTACATTTGCTTATAGTATAATTTCAAAAGACAGGTTAAATTCTCGTTGCTAAGTTAGAGGCGTCGCAACAAGTAAGCTTTGAATCAAGTTCTATTTTTGTACTTCCTGGTTTGGGAGTCATTGAAAGATAAAGTTAAGAGGTAGAATTGGGTTTGAATGGGGATGGAGCTGATTGGCTGGGCCAAGCGAAGGTCCACCCCTATGAACAGTTGTGTGAAAACTATTATTTTGTTTTAGTCTGCGCTTAGACCCCGTTCGGGGAGATATGTTTATGTGGGATTATTGTGACCCTTTTGGAAGAATACAAGTAAGGTATTTTCTACAAACCGTGTACTAGTTTCCGTAACCCAGGCAGGGTAGGAATAGAGCTACGAGGTACCGTCATTATTATATTGACAGGGAGGTTTACTACCTCCAAGGAGAGAGTTAGAGATTTTCTAGCCGTAACCCAAGGCGGGTACACTTGGCTTTAGAAAGTGGCCATTTGACCACTCGATTGCGTTATCATACCCTGGGACAGGGTATACAGTAAATCGGGTAGTACCAAACCCGATATTTGCAGAAGCGGTGTGGTAGACGCGGGAATCACATTATAATTTGGGGCTGGGGCTTTCCCCTCCAATAAGTGGTGACACCCGTATATTACCACGCCAGTGGCGTTTTGGCCTACCGGTATTACTGCCAGCGGCTAAACGCCACGAACATTGGTGGGAGCCAGAAAAGGTCCTATCAGTAAATCCGATATTTACGGAACCGTTGGGGTAAGAGCGGGAATCCCACTAACATTTGGGCCGACAAGGGGTTCTCCCCTTCGAGAAAGTCACAGAGCAACCTTTCTGCGCCATTTTTGCATCAATAAGTGGCGACACCCGTGCTATACACCCCAATAAGTGGTGGCAGCAAGAAACGGAGCTATCAACAGCACTGATAGTAAAAGCATTCCGCGTTTTCGAAGAGACAAGTAATTTAGCCTACAAGAGTAGCCTATTGTGGTTACATATAAGGAGAAAAAAAATAATACGGAATCAATTAATAAAATTATGAAGATCTATTATGGGCTGTGCCTTGTTAGATCATAATTGAAAAATTTACAAACCAATATATCGCACAAATAATTAGTGTGCAAAAATATACGGCTAATTGAGATGCAGCAGTTTTTCGCGAGAGACCGGAAGTTACATGGGTGAGAGAATTTTCATTTAGACTGAAGAGGTAATTTTAGTTAACGAAATTTTGAAATTATCAAACAGTTCGTGGTAACGAACTGTAAGTAAGGAGCGACCCGGCTCAATGGTAACCGAAACTCTAAAAAACGGAATTTTGATATCAATAGATACATCAAAAGAATCAGATTTTAATTCTGATTTCAAATATATAAGTTTCATCAAGTTCAATCTTACCCATCAAAATTTACGCGCCTGAGAAAATTTGGCTGAATTTGGCTGAATATGGGAGGATCTTTTCATGAAGGAAGTTTTCATGGGGGAAGGGACATGGCTATGAAGGGGGCGCCGGATTTCCCATCATTATTTAAAACAAAAATCAGAAATTAAATATAAAAAAACAAGTTTTTCAACTGAAAGTAAGGAGCAACATCAAAACTTAAAACGAACAAAAAATATTGGCTATATGATTGGGTTCAACTTCTAGTCAATGCCTCTCTCTTTAAGCCAAAGATTTTTAGTACTTTCATAAGAGCTATTTATTCTAATTAGCGGCCTTTGTGATTAAGGGGTAATTTTCAAAGAATTAGAATAAAATTCAAACTTTAGCTTAAAGAGCAAGGTATTGACTAGGGTTACGTAAGTTAATTTGTAAATTACGTCAGAACCAAATTTAGAGACAGCCATTTAGCAAAAGAAAAGTAAAATTTTTATGCAAATTTTGTTTACTTATTCAATGACGGTGAGCCAAAATACAAGCTGCATTAACTAAAAAACGATCAAAAATTAAATAAAAAAACAAGTTTTTTAAACTGAAAGTAAGGAGCGACATTAAAACTTAAAACGAACAGAAATTATTCCGTATATGAAAGGGGCTGTCCCCTCCTCAACGCCTCGCTCTTTACGCAAAAGTTTGACTCTGTCTCACAATACTCTGACTCTGTCCCCATATACGGAATAATTTCTGTTCGTCTTAAGTTTTAATGTCGCTCCTTACTTTCAGTTTAAAAAACTTGTTTTTTTTTATTTAATGTCGGACAGAGATTAGATTAACTCAAGACCGAGAAGGGCGAGTGAAGCCAATAGAAAAAGTAGGAAAATAGACAGAAAGGCAAGTATGGAGGCCTTTGAGGGAGAGCACCGAGAATATAAGGAAAAAATGCAGGCTGAAAAGGATGAAATTAGAAAGAATAGAAAAGAGGACGGAAAGGCTAGAGTAGCCTATAAAGAAAGAGACAATACGGATATAGAAAGAACAGATTCAGAAAATGAATTAAGAAGAAACAATGACAGACAAAATCAAAGTAGTCCGAGTAGAAGGAGCAGTGTTGAATCGAGATCCAGCAGGGGCTCGCGAAAAAGTACTCAAATAGATATGACACAACGTATATTAAATTTCATGGAGAAAGAGAGGATAGCCAGAGAACGAAAAGAGATAGAAAGAGAGAGAGATAGAAAAGAAAGAGAGAAAGATAGAATAGAAAGAGAGAAAGAGATAATAGCTAGAAAGCACCTAGAGTATATGAGAAAATTACAGGATGAGATAGATCAAATTGAAAAAGGTAGTTAAGGCAATGAAATACTTCATCAGGCCAGTATGGACAAATTTGAAAAAGATAGACAAGCCAAAGAAATATATCATCCGGCTCGTATGGAAAAAATTGAAGCCCATAAGGGAATGTCAATGAATTTATTAAATTTCATGGAGAAAAAGAGGATAGCCGGAGAACGAAAAGAGATAGAAAGAGAGAGAGATAGAAAAGAAAGAGAGAAAGATAGAATAGAAAGAGAGAAAGAGATAATAGCTAGAAAGCACCTAGAGTATATGAAAAATTACAGGATGAGATAGATCAAATTGAAAAAGATAGTCAAGCCAATAGAATACTTCATCAGGCCCGTATGGGCAAAATTGAAAAAGATAGACAAGCAAATGAAATATATCGTCAGGCTCGTATGGAAAAAATTGAAGCCCGTAAGGGAATGTCAATGAGTGAGAGATTATCAGACATTTATTACACATTAAATGCTAAAACGGAAAATCATGCTACTTCGTTGACAAGGCGGGGAGGTGGACCGGCCCACAAAACAAATTGGAAGACTACGCCACCCTGTCGTAAAAATGAAATGCTTGATACTCAAAATGTTGATAATCTAGTAAAATTTGATTCCTCGGAGCCTTTTTCTAAAAATTGTCATAATAAAGATGAGAAAGTAACCTATACAAGAACAAATTGGGCTATAGCACATAATCAAGGAAATATTGACGAATTTGTGAAATCACATAAAATAGAAGGAAAATTAAACGGAAAATTGACCGAAATGGTAATTGACTCAGGGAGTGAGCAAACTTTTGTGCGAATGGACCTAATTAATAGACGGGAGATAGACCATAAAAATAAGATTACAACATTATGTTATTATGGAGAAAAGCACCCATGCCCGTCTGCTTGGGTAAGAATAGAAATTGCAAGGATCGACGGTACAATCCAAAGAAAAACGATAAAAGTAGGCTTAGTGCATACGCTAGCAGTGGATGTTTTAGTAGGAGGAGACTTTGGGGATATCGGAAATCTCCTATCGTTAAAAGCGACTTCTTTAACAGTGGGAAAATTACAAAATTACACTAAGACGGAAAAATATACAACTCCGTTGACTACGGGGGAAGGTGGGCCGGCCCATAAAACAAATTGGGAGGCTGTGCCACCCTGTCGGAAAAGCGAAATACTTGATACGCAAGTTCAAAATGTTGATAATCCACAAAAGTGGGATGCGGAAGTAAACAGACCACACAATATTGAAAATAATACGCGCAAAAATGATTTTTCTGGAAAACTTCCAGAAAATGGAAAAATTGAGAACACCTTTAACGAGTGCGAGACGCCGAAAAAAATTTGCTAAAATGAAACACTGATTGTACCAGAGAAAAAGGAGACGAATTCTATTGTACGCGCTTTTCCTCGCAAAGTTCGGGAAATTTTAGTATAATATGAAAAACCAAATGTCGTAATACAGTTCCCATTTGATGACGAAATATTTGTTTCTGCGGTAAGCATAAAGAAGACTAAAAGAGAGAAAAAAGATATTAAACGGAGATATAATGAAGAAATGCAGTCAAAGATGGACACTGGAGTACAATTCAGATTTCATGACGATTTATTTAATGCTACTACAAAAGAAAAGAAAACTAAGGGAGAGAAAAGAGGTATTAAACGGAGCTACAATGAAGTAATGCAGTCAAAGATGGTGGACACTGGAGTCCAAAATAGATTTAACGATGATTTATTATTTTGCGCGAATGACAAAATTGAGAAAAGTAGAGATGAAAAGAGGAGTGTAAAAAAGAGACAAAATTTGGAGATTCAGCCTGCAGTGGCGAAAAATAAAAAAATGTTGGATGGGCTGTGCCTGAAAACATAAATAATAGGGAGAAAAATAAAATGTTGGATGGGCTGTGCCTTAATAACATAAATAATAAGGGGGAAAAAGAGGTCAAAGACCCATGGGGAATAAAACACGATGGTTACAAAATAGAGATGAATGACCTACAACGGTTTGGGGAAAGTTGGGAGATATTGAATGTCGATTCGGATTGGAAAAACTTGGAAAGGAATCTGAGATTGGTATTATCAACTTAAAAGATATGTCGATCCTTTATGAGGGGGAGGAATCCCTTGGGGAAGATCCCCTACGGGAAGTCGCGAAAGATAGCCCTTTTCTTCAATTCACAACTGGCGGACAAGTTGTGATCCCTTTACCGAGATTTTGCCTCTCTGATCTGGAGTCCATGGGGGATACTCTCTCCCAGTCACTTGATACTTCACCCAAACCTTTGTTCAGTAACCCTATTCATAGCTGTTATTCTTCATGGGAATTTTAGAGTTCAGAGTTCAGAGTTCATTTTATTAAACAATAAACGAACACAATAAAAGGAAAGAAACCTTCCACATATAATTAAACACAATAAAGAGAAGAAAGGAAAAAAAACGCTACAACATATTCCCCCCGCAGGGCTCCATGGCCCGGAAAAGCAGAGAGAAAAAGAAAAAAAAACATACCTAAATATCACTAATACTGATGATAAACTGTCGCCCACCACTCAAAATCTGCCGAAACCAAGCCAGGCGAGATGCTGCACACACGGTAAACACCACTCAAAACAAAATATCCAACTCAGCCCAGAGACGTCCACCCCATCATAACAAAAAAAAAAAATCATCTAGACATTAAAATATCTTTTACAGTTCTTCTGAAGGTACCAAACGAGTGACATTTTCGAGCTGATTCAGGTATGGCATTCCATACCATATGACATGCGGTCAGCGGATTAAAATCTGACCTCACTGATGGAGTAAATGGAATGGTAATGTTGCTTGAATTACGAAGATGATACGTAGACTGATCACTCACGGAAGATGGAGTAGCTCTTAGGGCCGCAGGAACATCCCCATGGAGTGGAAGAAAAGTGAAAGACGCACACGACAAAATGTAAAGTGACTGCAAATCAAGTAAAGGCTTAGGTGCAGAACAAATTGTTTCCTGTATAAGGCTCCTTGCTTTATCATATATCTTAGACAGTGGTTTCAAAAGAGAAGAAAAAGTTGACATCCATATCGTAGGGCAATAAGAGACATAAGACTGACTAAGCAATGAAACAGAATTCTTAGAATCGATCCAGGAAAGATATGTTTAAGCTTCCTCAAAATTCCAAGACTCCTGGAGATCTTCATTTTAATTAGACCAATATGATTCTTAAAAGAAAGATTTTCATCCAGGAGAATACCTAGAAATCGGACGGACCGATCCTTAGGTCTACTAAGAGAACCCCTAGACAGATGGATTTCAGATAACTGAGGGCAAGCCTGAGAAATGCGGGAGAAAATTAGAAAACTCGACTTAGCAACATTTAGGGCCAGGCAGTTAGCATCAAACCAAAGTATAACTCTATCAAAAAGGTCCACTAGTTTGGGATGCATCTCAGGCTCCGTTCTTACTGCAGTACCAAGGGTACTGTCATCCGCGAATGCGACGAGAGTGTCCTCATCCTGTGAAGGCGATTTTGACTGTTGATCATTAAAAAATTCAGGATGACATAGCCGACAGCAGACTGTAGGTTTCTGTCTCGTAACCGCCACTATAAGGTCATTAACATAAATCAAAAATAGAAGCGGCCCAAGAACAGAACCTTGAGGGACACCAAAATCAACTTCAGACGAAGAACGGAAAAGAGAATCTACGGAAATAGTTCTACCTGACAAGTAAGAATCAAACCAGGCATGAGTATGGCCTCTTACACCATAATGTGATAGCTTGAAAAGCAGAATCCCATGGGTTAAAGAATCGAAAGCTTTACGGACATCAAGAAATATAACAGCAGGAATCAAACCAGAGTCAAGGGCCGAGTGGAGAAAGTTTAAAAGAGTTGCACATGCATGCTCGGTTGAATGCTTCGCTCGGAAACCAAACTGAAAATCATGAAAGAAATTTTTTGCCTCTAAAAAAGTAAGTAGACGGGAAAGCATAGCCTTTTCAAAAATCTTGCTAAAAACAGACAGCAACGATATAGGCCGAATCGACAATTATTTCCGGAAAATTGTATTCAGTGGGAGATGTATACAAGTTTCATCTTCAATTAGCATCAACGCATATTCTTCATTTAATTATCCCACGGGAGGGAACCCAGAAAAAAGGCGATTCATGGTTCGCTTAAAATTTTAGTTCATTCCCAGTACCCTTATCGTTTTCACAGGCCTTTGCATTTTCGGCCTTAGATTATTTGAAATTATGCCAAGGGGCAATTTACTCTTTTATTGAGATGTGGGGTTGTTTCCACAGATGGAAATTAAGAGGCTAGTGCAGACAATTTTTCATGATGGCTGGCATCATCACACATGTCACAAACTGATTCTCTGCTCCTCTGAAATGTAAATTCGTGAGAGCGAGAAATTTTTTTGTTTTTGATTGTGCTGGGAAAATCATTGTCTACGAATCTTGGGGACTTCAACTTTCAAAACCTATTGCGGATGCTATACGATTTAGACCATGGTGATCCTACAGTAGAAATGTGTCGATGACGACCGATCCAGAGCCAAGCGGTGGAAGTAGTAGCACAGACACTGGTGGAAGAGAGAAGGCAAATGGATTTTGCAAAGTTGAAGTTAAGTGTTTATGTTTGTAAGGGTGGACCAAGGTAGCGCGTGGGCGGTCATTTATCTTACGGGGGGAGGTGTAGGGGTTCCACCCCTGTTTCTTTTTCTTTCAGATAAATGACCTGTTTTCGTTTTCTTAATTACATTTGCTTATAGTATAATTTCAAAAGACAGGTTAAATTCTCGTTGCTAAGTTAGAGGCGTCGCAATAAGTAAGCTTTGAACCAAGTTCTATTTTTGTACTTCCTGGTTTCGGAGTCATTGAAAGATAAAGTTAAAAGGTAGAATTGGGTCTGAATGGGGATGGAGCTGATTGGCTGGGCCAAGCGAAGGCCCACCCCTATGAACAGTTGTTTGAAAAACATTATTTTGTTTTAGTCTGCGTTTAGACCCCGTTCGGGGAGATATGTTTATGTGGGAATATTGTGACCCTTTTGGAAGAATACAAGTAAGGTATTTTCTACAAACTGTGTACTAGTTTCCGTAACCCAGGCAGGGTAGGAATAGAGCTACGAGGTATCGTCATTATTATATTGACAGGGAGGTTTATTACCTCCAAGGAGAGAGTTAGAGATTTTCTAGCCGTAACCCAAGGCGGGTACACTTGGCTTTAGAAATTGGCCATTTGACCACTCGATCGCGTTATCGTACCCTGGGACAGGGTATACTGTAAATCGGGTAGTACCAAACCCGATATTTGCAGAACCAGTGTGGTAGACGCGGGAATCACATTATAATTGGGGGCCGGGGCTTTCCCCTCAAATAAGTGGTGACACCCGTATATTACCACGCCAGTGGCGTTGTGGCCTACCGGTATTACTGCCAGCGACTAAACGCCACGAACATTGGTGGGAGCCAGAAAAGGTCCTATCAGTAAATCCGATATTTACGGAACCGTTGGGGTAAGATCGGGAATCCCACTAACATTTAGGCAGACAAGGGGTTCTCCCCTTCGAGTAAGCGGCAAAGCAACCTTTTTGCGCCATTTTTGCATCAATAAGTGGCGACACCCATACTATACACCCCAATAGTGAATTAATAAACTTATGAACTTATAACAGTAACTTGCTTCGAAAGTCCTTTTCCTTCCGAAATTAACTGTCGCCACCCGAGCAAAGTGTCAACTGCAAGAAAGAATTCCATGAACTTTCTTCTAGGGTCCGTAACGGGTCCGCAAGTATTGCTCTATAAACATTATAGGAGGGAATTAAACTGTCATACTATCCAGAAAGAACCTAATATGAATGTCTTTAATTGACCTACCACTGTTAATGCTTAAGACACGTTTCGTGAACCATGAATGTTTGGTGTTTGTTTTAAATGTGCTCATTGTTAACATGCTTAATTTGTTCTGAAAAATGTTCACAAACGAAACGAAAGTAAAACTGGAAAAAAGAATAAGCCAAAACCATATCTGTAGCTTTAGTTTACATTGAAATCACCATTTTGTGTTATATTTACGTATAAAACTGGAAAAAAATATTGAGTATATCCCCCATCTTAAACGTGTTTTTCCATCTTCAGTTCTAAGAATAATTTATCACTTTCTTGGTTGTATCTTACTTAAATTACTGTACCATTACATATCTAAATGCATTTGGACGCATTACAAAGCACTATAAATGCTCCAAATAAAACAGTGAGAATAATCGAGGATTTTTCCAGCGACATCCAAACTAAAAATTATCAGAGACCAAAACAATATTTTTCCCTCCTGAGTATTTTAGCCGTCCTAGCCGAGTGGTTAGCACGCAGGACTTGAAATCCTAAGGACAGGGGTTCGAGTCCTGGTTATTTGGTTTGAGATGGGGTCAGTGGTGCCACTCTATAAGCACAGCTAGAATCCACCCAGCTCTAAATGGGTAACAGGAGAAAATTAGGGGGGGGGACGGGAAGCGTCGGACAAACGAAACCACGTATTGCACATCCGACCGAAGGAAGCAAATCAGAGGATCGGTACGTGCGCAACGCAGATTACTGATCAGCATCCAAAAAGTTGTTTTAAATGAATACTTCAGCCACGAAACTTATAAGAATGTAAACACTGTGAATACAGCAAAAAAAAAAAAAGTAATTTATTTTTCTCTGTTCTTCTTTAAGAATGTGAGAACCAGTTACTAAAAGCAGTTAAAGCGTCGAACTTGAACATATTAAATCACGAATGCCTGATGATCTTACTCTTATGTTCGTTAAACCCAACAATTACGAGCCCAGTTTTCCGTTGGAGGTGTATTATTTTGTTGCAATACTAAATTGTATCTATTAGTTGATTCAGTAAACTGATTCATTCATTCACTCTCATACTACCAAAAAAGAAGGTAAGATACGTGTATTGTAAATTATGTACCGCTGTTAGTGTCTATGCCATTTTTTGTAAACCCTAGCCTGTGAAGCATTTGAGTTTTAAATATACTATCCTATTACTTACATCCTGTTTAAAGTAAAAATCTCAAAAATAAATAAATGTAAGGTTGAGCTGAAAACAAAGAATAAGTCAACAATGTATCTGCGTCTTTAATTTGCTATGAAACCAGGCCCGTAAGCAGGATGAGATCCTTTACGTCCTCAAGTATAGCATTGTCAATGTTATAGACATGTTTATTCCTGCTGTAACAACCAAAGAGAAGCTAAACTGCTGTAACAACCAAAGAAAAGCTAAATAGAAAACGGTTTATTACTGCTGTAACAACCAAAGAGAAGCTAAAAAGAAAACGGTTTAATACTGGATAAATATCAAGCATAGCATTGTCAATGTTATAGACAAGTTTATTCCTGTTGTAAAAACCAAACCGAAGCTAAATAGAAAACGATTTGATACCAAACAAATATAAAGTATAGCATTGTCAATGTTATAGACAAGTTTATTCCTGTTGAAACAACCAAAGAGAAGCTAAATGGAATGAGGTTTGATACCGAATAAATAGCAAGTATATGAGCTCTGCATCCCGCCAACAGAAAAATTTACAAAAGTCTATAATCAATTGGTATTATAATAAAGAACCTTAAAGCAGCCAAAACTAAAAAAGAGAGAAGAAGAAAAAAGCTTACGGGAGTGAATTCAATCGGAAAGTAACAAGCTAAAACTTCAAATAGATCTTCTGCCAGCGGACCAAGTGGAAAGTAAGTCGTGATAACAGGAATCAAATTAAAAATGATAATTAAATTGCGAGGATCTTTTTCCCCCTCAACTGATTGTATGAAGCCAGTTAAAAAGTCGAAACCAAGAGTTTTCAGCTCTGAAAAAAAATACAATTACTTCTGAGGAGTTGATTAAACAACAAAACACAAACATAAATACGAAATTAGTAGCACTAATAAAAAAGATAAACGAAGAAAATATAAAACGAAAACAAAATAACAACCATAGACACCCTAAAATCTACATAGGACATACAAATTATTTAAGTTTACATTATATACAGACCACAGCCATGGATATTAAACCATGCACCTACATTAAATCGAGAATCTAATTTTTTACCTTCATAGGCTTTTTAAGAAGTCAGAATGAAGCAAAAGAAACAGATACAATGATGTTAAAAACAAATACTATTACTACTAGCAATTCACAGCAGTACTAGGCCGTCTAAGGTCAACATAGCTGCACAGCTGCACCGTCCCAATCTATTTAAGAATCACTCATTAACCTCTCCCACAAAATTCCAATTTCCTTTAAATTATTTTAAAACCTCTTTCCAACCCATTCAGGGATGACTACCGTTTTCTTTGGCCCCAGACGGATAACCAAAACTTCAGTCTTTGGCAATTAGTCATCCTTCGTCCATAATACGTGATACAGCCATCTTAACCTTTCTATCATGATGGCCCTAAAAAGTTGAGAAGAAGCTCTAGAAGTGAGATTATAAACCTGGAAAGTGAAGCAAAACCATTTAATAAATCTAGGCCTGGACTTTGGTCCGTACACAACAGCCATGGGGGGAGGGGTCCAATGCCCATAAGCCCCTTTCAGGCTTGCGTTTTGGGGAAATTAGTTATACAGATGAGTACACAATTAAAAACGAATGATTTTACAATAAGGCCTTGAATGGAAAATTTTAAATACGAGCTATTGTCAAAGAAGGAAAACAAAAATGGTAAAACAAATAAGTCCCTAGTAAAAAAATTCTAGATAAAATAAAGGGGAGCTTCTAAAATTTGTGAGATCTTCCGCGTCTGAATATAGGGCGTAAAAACACACAGTAAAACACACTAACTTGCATTTACAACACTCAATCTCCTCTCACACAGTAAGTTGGTAAAATTGACAAAACGAGGTGAAAAAGTATAAGTAAAGTAGAAAAAAAATATTTGTCAATAAATGAGATTCGAGGCTTGCTGTGAATAAAGATACTTGAACTATAATAACTAGGCCCTTAAAGAAGGAGAGGAGATTCAAAATATTGACCAAAAAGACATATTTCAACCATTATGCTGAATTTCTACTTTGAGTACTTCTGACATTTTGGCGATTAGACTATATATCATGTTTGGTTAGCTATATTTTAACCCTTTTTTGACCCTGCATCACCTAACTGTTATTATTTCTGTGAACTATTTCACTCACCACAATTCAGTCGCAGTTACACCTCGGTTTCACCCCCAACCAAATCAAATGCACAAAACAATGCTAGTTTTGCTTTCAAGAACAACAATAAGGAAGCAGAAGAAACACCTTAAACCGGTATGCATAGCTAAGCAATAAAAGTCAAAAATAGGTCCTTACTGTTGCCCAGTCTATGGATACGGAGAAGATGACTTAATTCATTTTTTGGGTTTTGTAGGGAAATAAATGATCTGAGGGAGGGAATTTTTCTGAAGTGGTATAGGCCTACTACAAAGGAATAGGTGAACGTTTTTTAAGTGACAGAAGTTTTGGGGGATTAAGAAGTTGAAAATTTTCTTTGGTAAGGTACTCGTATAACACATAGGGACCATTTTCTGTAAGTTATTTACAAATAAATTTGGATTTAAGGTTGTGTCTTAGTTTATATTTTTTTATATTGGTGTATTTTGGTATTAACCATGGCCCATAAAGGTGTTCAGTGTAAGTAAATATCATGCCCGTATATTATAGTTAATTAATAGACAAAATAACTTTGGTTATTTTGTTCCACTTACCTTCAACATCTCTCCTTAACAAATTTCTCAGTATAGTGAAAAACTTTTGTCTATCTGTCTGCTGTTGGGACTGGCAAGATATCTCTGTAAACAATGTACGAACAAGATTTGTGGAGCCAGGCGATGGCAATTCCAATGTGCTCTGAAACATTAATATCTTAGTAAAAAGAGAATGGGAAACGTGCACAGAATTTGATGTTAAGCGACTTAACATGGGAAGACAGAGACTAACGCCATTTACAGTGTATGGTCTGGGGACTTGGACATTTGAAAAGTGGATAGAAGAAAGATGGACATTCAATATTACAAATCTAGGATGAAATGTCTCTGCAAGTGACAATTCATTAGCATTACTTTCAATAATTATTTAAGTCAAAATCCAGTCTACACAAAATGGGCTAGCTTGGGAAAATACAGGCAGGTTAAGCAGCATCACTTTAAGCTGGTAGTCTTACTGGGAAAGAATTCTCCTTTTTTCCCACCCTGGAACTTTGAAGAAACTAAAAAGACAAGTATGCAGCACTTTTGGTACAAAAAAAAAAACACCAAATACTAGATGACGCTGGTAATTTTTGCTTTTGACAATGTTGTTTCTCCAATCTTAAAATGTTCCCATATTCTTTGGTTTCGTTTATTTCTGAATCAGTTAATGAAAATATGTGTGCAAATGCATAAGAAGTTGTTGAAAAAAATAGACAAGCAACAAACATTCAATCAAATTTACAAGAAAAAAAAATACATCTTTAAACTGAATGATAATAAGGTTTTAAATGACATGGTATGAAACCCCCAAATTCATACATTTCTTCTTATGTTAACTGTGAATACAGGTTTAGCTTACCTATTGAAATAAAAAAAAGAAACAAGTGTTCTTTCAAGCAAAATTAAGAACAAAGTTAAGCCTAAAATGAACATAATTCATACTCCGATGAGGGAGCCTGGCCGTCCTGGCCGGACGGCCAGGCTGATGTCCCCTCATCCTCAGAGTCTTTACGTTAAAGTTTAATTCGTAATTAACTAAAAGCATTTTAGAGTGCAAAAAACTATCCAGTTGTTAATTGCAGTTATTTCATTTACCGATGGCATTTCAAAACGCTTACACTAAAATTTTAAATGCAAATAGATAAACCAAAAACAAAGAAATAAATATGAAGATGACAAATGGGTCAATGGCCAATAAATGACAACAAAGAGAAAAAAAAATCAAACCACTGTTTCGCCCGTATACAACAATGCGTCTTCAGTGTAGAGAAAAAAAAACTAGAAACTAAAACTAAAAAATGCACATAAAACTAAAATAAACTGACATAAAATATATGATATACAATTGCTTACATTTACAATTGGCAGCTACTTTCATGAAACCACAAAAGTAACTAAAAGTTGAGTTACTTTTGTGGTTCCGTGAAGGTAGCTGCCAATTGTATATGTAAGCAAGTGTATATAATATATTTTATGTTAGTCTATTTTAGTTTTATGTATAATTTTTAGTTTTAGTTTATAGTTGTTTGTTCTTTATCTGCGCTGAAGACGCCTTGTTGTATACGGGCAAAATAATGGTTTGATTTGTTGTTTCTCTTCGTTTTCATTTACTGGCCATAGACCCGTTTGTCATCTTCACATTCACTTTTTTGACCTTGTCATAGCTGGCAAGTTCGGATTTAGATCATTTGTGAAACAGTTCGTGGTAACGAACTGTAAGTAAGGAGCGACCCGGGTAAATAGTAACCGAAACTTTAAGAAACGAATTTTGATACCAATAGAAGTATCAACCGAATTGGATTTTTACGCTGATTTTAAATATAAAAGTTTTATTAAGTTAGTTACGTCCATCAAAGGTTACGAGCCTGAGAGGAATTTGCCTGATTTTAAAAAAAGAGACCCCCTAAAATTCATATAATGTTAATGAAAATCACACCACCAGATTCAGCGTATTAGAGAACCCTACAACAGTACAACCACTACTGAGGTATATATGACGTATGTATGCTTTTCGATGTGTTCATAAATACGACGTCACTTACATAAATATTTTTTTCAAAAATTAACGATTTAACGAATTTTCTCAAACTTTTGACCTATATAGATCCAAAACATCCCAGGATACTAATTTTCCGAAAAAATATGGAGCCATTTTCGAGTAAAAATAAATAAATGAATAAATGCACAATTATTCCTCGTTATAAAGATAGAATATAATTACTGTTCATTTAATAAAACCTAGAAAAGATAACAGTGATCCCTGGGGTGGAGTTTACAGAGTCCCATATCCCTGTGGGAATTCTTTGCAGAATCCGTCAACAACTGGGAGAAAAACTACACGAACACAAGTAACAAGAGAAGTAGCAAGTTTTTTTTTAACATTAACAAATTTTCTCTTCGAAGTAACAACTTTTTCCTTAATATCGAAAAACTATAAAAAAAATGTTACTTCTGAGATAAATTTGTTATCTTTGACGGAAAACTTGCTGCTATTAGAAAAAAAGTTGTTACTAGTAAGAAAAAACCTGTTACTTCCACGAGAAATTTGATAGTATTACGTAAATGTTTGTTAGTATTAAGGAAAAAGTTGTTACTTCGATGACAAAATTTGTTAGTGTTAAGAAAAACTTGCTACTTCTAACGGAAAACTTGTTATCATAAACAGAAAACTGTTAAAATTGAGAAATTTGTTATATTTGACGGAAAACTTGCTGCTATTAGAAAAAAAATGTTACTATTAAGAAAAAGCAGTTACTTCCAAGAGAAATTTGATAATATTAAGTAAAAGTTTGTTGGTATTAAGGAAAAAAGTTGTTACTTCAAAGAGAAAACTTGTTAGTGTTAAGAAAAACTTGCTACTTCTAACAGAAAACAGCTCGTTTAAAGAATATGAGTTTTAATCTTCCTTTACCTCTACAAACCATGATTATGCTTTATTGTCAAGAAATATTAAACCAATGAAAGGCTGGTGTTCCAGGAAAAAAAAATCATAATCCCTGACGTTCTTACAATTCCAGAACAGACAAAGGTGACTCATGCATAGAATATAAGTTTTAGTCTTCTTTTTACCTCCGATTATGCCTTATCGCCATGACACATTAAAGCAAAGAAAGACAGTGTGTTCCAAGAAAAAACATAAGGTGCTTATCAACACGACAGAGTCAATAAATAAAAGTTCAAATAGGGATAAAATCATTATAATAGACAGTGTTTCACAAACAGTGACAGGAATTCACAAAAATACCAGATATTTCAAACCTAGAACGGACCAAACCATAGAAATCAAGACCATGCCATTGAAATCATGATCAAAATGTAGAAATCATGGTCAACCTATAAAAAAATCATTACCAAAACAATGAAACCCTGACGAATTCATACAAATCAAGAGCAAACTATAGAAATCAGGGACAACCCTAGAAATCAAGACCACCAATGGCAAAGTGTAGAAATCATGGTCAACATCTTAAATTCATTACCAAAACAAAGAAATCCTGACAAATTCATAAAAATCAAGAGCAAACTGTAGAAATCAGGCTCGATCCTAGAAATCCAGACCAATCTTTAGAAATCAATGGCAAAGTGTAGAAATCATGGTCAACATTTTAAATTCATTACCAAAACAAAGAAACCCTGACAAATTCATAAAAATCAAGAGCAAACTGTAGAAATCAGGCTCGATCCTAGAAATCCAGACCAATCTTTAGAAATCAACAGCAAACTTAAAAAAAAATAAGGCTAAACTCTAGAACATCCTGACTAATACATAGTAATCCTTCTTAATTCATAAAAATCAAGAGCAAACTGTAGAAATCAGGGACAACCCTAGAAATCAAGACCATCGTAGAAATTAATCGCAAAATGTAGAAATCATGGTCAATCTTTCAAAATCATTACCAAAACAAAGAAACCCTGACAAATTCAAAAAAGTCAAGAGCAAACTGTAGAAATCAGGCTCGATCCTAGAAATCCAGACCAATCTGTAGCAATCAATAGCAAACTTTAAAAATTAAGGCTAATCTCTAGGATATTCTGACTAATACATAGTAATCCTTACTAATTCATAAAAATCGTAGACAATACAAAGAAATCTGGAAGAATTAATGGAAATCACAAGTTTTGTATGGAAATCCCCACAAATTTGTAAAACAAAATCAGGATCAAACGCAAAAGAATCTAGACAAAACCAGGGATATCAAGACAAAACTGTAAAAAATGTAACCAGTCCGTAGAAATCTAGAAAAATCCCCTAGAAATCATAATCAATGCAAGAAATTCAGGAAGAATTCATAAAGATCGTAACCAATGCTTAGAAATCGAGAGTGAACTGTAGAAATCGGGACCTATCCTAGAAATCCAGACCAAACCATAAAAAACAGGAGTAAACTGTAGAAATCGATATCAAACTTTAAAAATTAAGGCCAATCTCTAAAAAATACAGACTAATATATAGAAATCCCTACGAATTCATAAAAATCATATCCAATACACAGAAATCTGGAGGAATTAATAGAAATAATAAGTGTTGTATGAAAATCCTCACAAATTTGTAAAGAAACAAGACCTATCCAAAGAATCCAGACCAATCGAGAGACATCATGACAATACCATAGAAAACATAATTGGTCCGTAGAAATTCAGAAAAATCCCCTACAAATCATAATAAATGCAAGAATACTCAGAAGTAATTCACAGAAATCGTAAACAATGCTTAGAAATTCAGACGAATTCATAAAAATCAGGGGTATCCCTAGAAATCCAGACCAAACTATGGAAATCCAGATCAAACCAAAGATATCAAGACTTTTTGCTTACTTTTTGGCTAAAATTCTATTTAAATTTGCTTAAATTCGGTCTACTTCCTATCGAACAAAAAAACAGGCATCATGTTTCACGAAGAAAAGAAAAACAACAACATGTAACAAGTTTTACAAAGAAAAAATATCATGAAAAATTAAGTTCCACGAAAAAACAATCATCAAAGAATAATAAAAATCATATGTAAAAACGGCAATTCTACCCAAGAGAAGGGCCAAAAGTTATTGCATGAATATTCCGAGATAGTTAATGTATTCGAAAATCTATACATATTTTGTGCCTCGAGTTTCACAGGCAGCAATACCGCACGGTTGCAAATTCGTTTCTAAAGGTGCAGGTCGTCCTATAAAACAAGGGTTAACATATACACTTATTTCTAGCCAAAAAGTCTATCCCTCAATAAAGCGGTGTTTTCAGGCGATTTGTGGTACGAAACGATAATTTCAGCTAAAAAAAAAGCTCAAAAGGCGTGAAAATTCAGAAATAGTTAATCTATTTAAAAATCTATATCCATTTTGTGCCTCAAATTTCAGAGGCGGCAATGCCGTATCACGCGCGTTCGTTTCTAAAATGTGTCATTGGCTTGAAACTGTGAGAAAGTAATATCAAGAAAAAAATCGATAAAATATGTAATTAAATCATATGTCTTGTAGTCCTTTGAAATGCTTTGAAACGTCTTGAAACAACTTGTCGGTGAAATAGCTTGCTAAGGGTCTCGTTGGAATTGCTCACTAGGGTCCTCCGACGGTTAGGTTAGGGGCCTCCGTTGGAATTACTCACTTGGGCACTGGTTGAATGGTTTGATTGGGTCCTGATTGAATTGCTTCCTAGGACCCTCCCCCTCCTATCTTTTTTTAATTTATGCATGTTTGTGCTTATATTTCATCCTTTTATAAGCCTTTTCATGTTCTATTTTTTCCATTCGCGTAGTCTTGCCTAACAAAACGCTGTATTTCGTTAAAGGCTCTCGGAAATACGTCAATACAGCGTAAAAACTTTATCTCTAATAGCACCCCCCCCCTCCTCTGGAAGTGCATGCTGGGGCTTTCACCAAATGTGGTGTTAAAAGAATTTTTTCCGTGGTGGGAATGGGGGACAAAAAACAATATCACATGCACTCCAAGAAATTTAGCTCTAATATGAGTCCGTCCTCTGAAAATGATTGCTAAGAGGGTGGGAGGGGGGCAGTCGTGTATTGTCACGATGGTTTAAAAGATTCATATTCTTGCCTCAAAAACGCTGTATTTCCATTATGGGCTCTCGGAAATACCTCCATTGTAAATACAAATTTCTGTGTTTTAATATTGTTTGGAAATTTGCTTGAATTAATAAAACTTTTATTACAATAAGCGTAATCCTTTATATGTATTGTTTAGATCGACCAAAATGTTTACACAATTTAAGCATTCCTTCCGTCTTTATCGCTAAAAATACAATTGAGCAATTTTCTCTGGAAATAAATATTCCCTCTGCGCGTTTTGCATCATCGATGTTACACCTGACCAGAAGAAGACGGCACGAGCTCGGAATCCTGCCAGATGTGTCACGGAATAGAAAGAGGTGTGTCTTGCGACGTCAAGGAAATGTGTTATTTCTAGAAAGTATTGAGTAGGACAGATTACAGGGAATGGCTTGTTAGTGCTAATGGTTGGAGCGCTGTCCCATTGGAAGGAAATTGACCTTTCAAGTTCTAACGAGGTCAAAGAAAAAATATTAAAAAAAATGCGTTGAAAGTTTCGGGCGAAAAATAAAATGTAAAAAACTTATTATGTGGCAGTAATGTATGCATTGTCATTGTGTAAGATGAGCGCCGTCATTATGCAGCAACCACGTGTGCGCCGTGCTCGGTTACAATCCAGGATTCTCCTTGGACCCTGACGCAAGGTAACATAAAATTGGGTCATCTATAATACACTTGACCGTTTAAAACGGGGGTAAGTCGAGTGACGTCATTGGAGTGCACGGGGGTGTGTCGTGGAAATCACGCCAGCTGTGTTTCCTTTAATAGAACACCTGGAAACAGGGACAAGTTGCGGGAATCTCGCCATCTGAAATAAGATTGCGTCAAGCATACTACACCTGGAAACAGGCTCCACATTGCAAAGGTGCGACAGCTTGAGGGGCTAGTAGCTCCATTTACAGACTCACTATCTAACCTTATAAAATCCAAGGCTTATATCCCTATCTGGCCGTTTAAAAGGCAAGGGTGTGTTGCTATTTGTGTTCTCTATATTGAAACAAATGGGCTAGTAGCCCTTACGATTACTACTTGTGTATTATAGCGACCATACTCCAATTACTAATATATAAAAAATTTTGGAACACCTGGAATCCCGGGAATCTTGCCAGGGCATGTTGTCGGAATCTTGCCAGGTCTGTCGTGACGCCAGAGGGCTGTTGTCGGAATCTTGCGAGGGCAAGTTGTAGGAATCTTGCCAGGGATGTTGTGACATCAGAGGACTCTCATAGGAATCCGGCGGAGGGCTGTTGTCGAAATCCTATATTAATTTCCTAGGGATGTTGTCAGAAGCCTGCCAGCCGACCTGTAGAAACAGGTGCGAGGGACTAGAACTCCACTTATAGACTCCCTATGCTAATTCCCTATTATTGCTACTTGTTAAGTATCCCAACCACGCTCCGATTAATCATACTGAAACAATATTGCGTCGCTTGAAACACCTGGGCAGGATCGCTAGAAACCGGGACCGGTTGAAACCGGGGCCGCTTGTATTCCGGGGGTACTGGCCACTTGAAATCCCATGTTAATCACCTATTGGGCCGCTTGAATATATAATGGCCCCACAATTAATGACTCCGAACAAGTAAAGCAAAAGGCATGGAACAAGCGAAAGCGAGAGTCACACTGAATCGCAAACGAAAATGTTTCAGTTCGAAACCTGCGGTTAGAAGAAAAATCAAAATTACAATGAAATAAAGGAATTGTTATTTTAGAGTTATTCAACAAGAAGTAAGTGATATTAATGCTGAGACTGTCGATCGCCTCCAAGGATAATATAGATCCTATAAAAGCTATGCTTCTGAGAAGGATAAACAGGAAGGAATAATTGATTCAGGACAGAATTTCTTAATCCAAGTTGGAATTACTGATTTGCAACCCTGTGACTTAAAACTACAAAATAACACAATAATTATGCTAGCCCATAATTTAGATATTTCAGAGGGTATGCAAATTTGAACGTGCATTGGTGCAACTGAGTTATATAACAAAGTAATCAAAGCAAAAGCAGGTGAAGACGTTTTTTGGCATCTATGAAGTCATCTGGAATTATACAAGATGATGAATGAATCCGAATAGCTAAAGCAAAAGGCATGGAAAAAATATCTAAGGTAATGATGAGCGAAAATGAAGTACAGGGAGATCTGGGTTAGAAGACACGCAACAATAAAGAGCAACTTATATAATTTTTTTTACCAGTGGTGACTGTATCGTTTTTGGTATATATGATGCAGGCAAAAATATGCCAGATGAAGAATGACTCCAAACAGCTACAGCGAAGGCATGGAACAAACGACAGCGAGAGTTACATTGAATCACAAACGAAATATTACATACTGACATTTGCGGTTAGAAGAAAAACCAAGATTACAATGGAATAAAGGGGCGTGTTATTCTAGCACTGCTCAAAAAAAAGTAAGTAAAATTAACGCTGAAATTATTGAACACCTCCTAGGAGAATATAAATCCTATAAAAGATATGTCTCTGAGAAGGATGAAAAGGAAGGAGGAATAGAAATTACGTCAAGAGTTTCTTAATTCCAATGAAAATGCTGATTTGCAACCATATGAGTTAAAACTAATGAATAACACGGCATCTATGCTAATGTGTAATTTATGTAATTCAGAGGGCATGTGCAATGGTACATGCCTTTTTTTATTGAACTATATTACAGTCCCCTTTTTGAGCAACATGTTGCTCAAGTAATTTTCAGGGAGTGAAAATAGTTGTTTTTCTTTGAAGGAAAATCACTTTTTCGCATGGGAAGCTGCGACGTGCCATTTTTTATTTTTCTGTTTTTTGTATTTTTTTAGTCACCGCTAGTGGAGTGCTGAAACATCGTAGAGAGATAGTTAAGGGCTCACTTGAAAAGAAATTGCTATATCTAGTTTTTTCTGCAAGTATTCAAAACATGACATCAAAATAGAATGCTGTTTTTGACGAAAGCAGCATCTTTATATACAAGATGATGCAGCACACGTATCTTTGCAGAAGATAAAATTAAATACATATCTTTTCGTTGAGTTCCTTCTCTGGAGTATGATGTTATTTTAAGGTACTCTGCTGCCTGATTCCCAGGGGTTCTTTCTTTACCAGACAGTTGCAATCAAAGCAGTACTAGCAATAGTGGACTTGAATGTGTCAAGTTGATACCCTCAGCCAATCCTAAGATATGGCTGATAGATCCTTTTGATAACCTGGATACACATGGTGTCTTTTGATTTGGTTAAACTTTGATTGCCCCTCTAACATTCCTCAAAGTTTCACTTCGATACCCCTAACATTTCCTCCATGATCAAACATTCCCAGCCCCTTTTCAAATGATAAATCCTGTATGTGGACAATGGGCAAAGGGCAGAACTTACAACCCTTTCCTCGGGGCTTTGTGGGGCATGACATCCCCAGATACATAGTTATTACACCTATTGACTATTTTTAACGAAGTGGCTATTTCATCATTTCAATCAGTGCTGAGGGGGGGGGGGGGTATAAAAAGGATAATCGGGGCCCTTTTCCCTCCACATACGGTTCAAAATAAACTGAGTTTCGACTTAATGCCCACAGCAATTCCTGAGATATTGCTGGTTTGCCCTTTTGACGACCAGCATGCACATAAAATTCCAAGTAAAAACGAGACTTAAGGGGATACAACTTGTAAACCAGCATTTTCCATACGATTTCTCCTTTCTCTTCTCCTGGTAAATTCCCCCCTCCTGTACCCATTATATCCCTCTGCGTGTGGCTCCATCAGGGCTCTTGCAGCTTGCTGTTTGTTGGCAAGCTACTTTAATTTGTAAATGAATTATGTACCAAACTAGCCAAAAAAGCATGTCAGACAACAGGTATGAAAAAAATCGCTATGCAGACGATTAACAGTTCTTCTGACAACAATTCGTCTTTTTGGCTCTTTATCTCCCAAACTTAGCGATTCTTTATCTTTTTACAGATTAAGAAGCTGATAAAAATACCACTCTATGGATACTATCTAATCCAGGCGTATGAGAGATTGACAGTATTTTAACTTTGCTGAGAATATTTCTAACGACAACTCACCATTGGTTAATGAATCTGCTTTCTGGTCCTCTATCACAGGGTAGTAAAAGTGAACTTTGACTGAATATCTTATTAAAGGGCAGAAACTAATGAAAATATCAATATAGGGGTTAAGTCAACAGAAGGGGGGATGAAAGGTTGTGGTCTTTCAGCTTTGTCAAGAAGAATTCTGACAAGATCTGCAACTAATCATTGGTTAAACGATACTATTTTCTAGCTCTTTACCTTCAAGACTCTTTGATTCTTTATCAAAGGTTGATTAAAATGAACTTTGACCTAGGATTTTTTAAAGGGCAGAAATCAAAATACCAATAGAAGGATTCCATCAAGGGTAGGTGGGATGAGAGTGTGATGGTCTTTCAACTTTGCCAAGAAGAATTCCGACATAACCAGCAGCTCATCATTGGTTAAGGACTCTCTTCTTTGGGTCTTAGTCTTCAAAGCTTCTACCAGTTCAGATATGGCCTCAGATCTTTCTTCTTTTGAGAAAGAGTTCAGTTTCAACCCAAGGTCTTCCACGCATTTTAACAGTGATGTTTGTCCATCAGCTACATCTAAAAAGGATATTTGTGAATAATTTAACCTCCGCCACTGATGTGTTTTGTTTCACTTTTTCTTCTTTTTTTTTGTCTTTCAAAGCAAATTAGATTAAGAGGCCTACTAGAAAAACTATATTACTAATACAAGACAAATTTAAATCTTATATTTAAAATGTTACTAAATACTAGAAAATGATACTGTTTACCACCATGAACATGAAATTGTCATAAGTTATGCTATTAAAATATAATGCTATTCAAAATACTACTACAAATATCAAGATAATTAGGTAAAAACAAAGCTAACTAGTAAGAGTATTTGGTTAACTAAATTTTTTTTATTTCCCCGAAATCGAGGAGTATATAAAATACTTAAATGAAATTGTAAAAGGAAAACGAAATACTTCTACAAACGAAACAAAACATTGATGTAAAATAGGCTTAATAACATAACTGAATAAATTGCATAAGAAAAACACAACAACATAAAGAGAGAAAAAAACATAAGAGAAAATTTTCAGATTTATGATAAAATTAACCCTCTTAATCCTACGGCTAATTCCAACGGCTTTTGATTTTAAATCTAAAAAATAATTCAGTGTTACAAAAACAAATTGGAAAACCAAGTAAAAATTACAATATTTAAAATAGCAAACGCAAATTGAAGGCAAATCACAGATTTTAAATTCTGATAAAGAAGTACAGGATGGAGAACAAGCGGGAGGGCAACTGCATTAAATATCAGTATATGTATATTAAACTGACAATGCACATTAAATTTGTATTTTTTTCAGTAAAGTGCAAATTATCTTCTGGCCTTGGGAAGGCATTGCACATTCAAAAATGAATGTGCATTGCCAGTTTAATATACATATACTGATATTTAGTAATCAAAATGATAATATTATTTGATTTATTAAAGTTATAAAAGTAAAAACATTTATATTTTTTAAGTAATGTGCAAATTTTGTTCTGGCCTTGGGAAGGCATGGGGTTTTGCGCCCAACATATGTTAATTTCTGCTCGTTTTGAGTTTGACTCGGTTATTTATTCTAATTTCTGTTCGTTTTGGGTTTCATTTATTTATCGATGCTGATTTGTGGTAGTTTCACGCTTGGTAGTTTATTTGATTTTATTTTTGCTCATTTTTTGTTTAATGGAGTTCTTTACTTTTCTTTGAAAAACTTATTTTGTGGAAAAAGTTTTTTTAATTAATTTCTGTTCGTTTTATATTGACATAGTCTTTTCAGGGAAAAAGAAAATAATACTTTAAATCTTTTCGTTTTTTAAGACTTTTAAGTTTGGCCTGCTATTTGTATGCTGGAGAAAAATTTTCAGCAATTTTTAACAACATACACCCTTTTAAAAATCTGGACACAAATAATACTGTTTGATTTAGTTTCATTTCCCCTCTAGTGGACCTGAAATGGAAAACTTGATACCATTCGCAAAAAAATCTTTTTACTTTCTTTGATAGCTTGGATACACTTACGCTATTTTGATATGGCTAAATTTTAAGAGCAGAAGTAGCCCCAAAAGTTTGAACATAATACCCTCAGTAGTTCTTGGGACACTGCTGAAATACCTTAATGAGAATTGGCATTATCACAGTGCATTTTGATTTTACCTTAAGGCAACATTTAGTTTTTAAACATAATGGGCAAGTGGGAGGGTGGGCGTGGGAGGGTGGGAGTGAAAGGAGGATTAGTTGCCCTCCAATCACTTTCAACTATTAAAAAAGGCATCAGCCCTTTCTATTTTAAATCGAATGAGCCCTTTTCGAAGTTCCCACGACAACTCCTTCAATACGAAGTGCCCTGGTCTAAACAACAACAACAACAAAAAATAATACATTATACCCAAATCGATCTTTACTACAAAATGTCAAGCCTTCCAATCACTTTCGACTATTAAAAAGGGCACTAGGCCTTTCGATTTCCAATCGAATGAGCCCTTTTGGAAACGACAACGCTTTCTTTAAAAACTTTATATGCCCCCAGGGAATAAATTACAACCCTTACCGTAAGGTCTGTTAGGGTGGTTGTCATCCTCTAAGAGCGAATTTACAGAACTTTCAACTACGTTAAACAAAATGGCTATCTCAAAATTTTGATTGAATGTGTTTGGGGAAATGGAGGGCGTGAGAGGCGCGGTAGTCGCTCTCCAATCACTTTCAACTATTAAAAATGGCACTAGCCCTTATAATTTCCAATTGAATGAGCCTTTTGAAGTTTCTACGACAACGCTTTCAATAAAAACTTTATATATGCTCCAGGGCATAACTTACAACCCTTGCACTGAGGGCTCTGAGGGGGTTATCATCCTAAAGGACAAAATTTCCAGAACTTTCAACTACGTTGAACAAAATGGATATCTCAAAATTTTAATTCGATGTGTTTGGGAAAATGGTGGGCATGAGAGGGGCGTTAGTCAATATCCAATCACTTTTAACTATTAAAAAAGGCACTAGTGCCTTTTTTTTATTGCTAGTTAGCAATTTCAATTTCCAATTGAATGAGCCCTTTTGAAGTTTCTACGACAACACTTTCAATAAAAACTTTATATACCCCCAGGGCATAACTTACAAACCTTGCCCTGAGGGCTATGGGGGGAGGGGTTGTCATCCTTAAAGACCTAATTTCAAAAACTTTCAACTACGTTGAATAAAATAGCTATCTAAAAATTTTGATTGGACGTCTTTGGGGGAATGATGGGCGTGGGGAGGGGGGCTAGTTGCCCTTCAATCACTTTCGACTATTAAAAAGGGCACTAACCCTTTGAATTTCCAATCGAATGAGCCCCTTTTGAAGTTTCTACGACAACACCTTCTAAAAAAAACCTTATATGCCCCCAAGGCACAACTTAAAACCCTTGCCCTGAGGGTTGTGGGGGAGTGTCCTCCTCAAAAACTTATTTTCTATCTGGAAATCAACTACGCTAAACAAAATGGCTATATCAAAATTTTGATTGGATGTGTTTGGGGGAATGATGGGCGTGGGAGGGGGGCTCGTTTCCCTCCAATCCCTTTCGACTATTGAAAAGGGTGCTAGCCCTTCGAATTTCCTATCGAATGAGCCTGTTTTGAAGTTTCTACGACAACGTCTTCTATGAAAACCTTATATGCCCCCAGGGCATAACTTAAAACCCTTGCCCTGAGGGTTGTGGGGGAGTGTCCTCCTCAAAAAATATATTTTCTATCTGGAAATCAACTACGCAGAACAAAATGCCTATCTCAAAATTTTGATTGGATGTATTTGGGGGAATGATGGGCGTGGGGGGGGGGGGGCTAGTTGCCCTCCAATCACTTTCGACTATTAAAAAGGGCACTAGATCTCTCAATTTCCAATCGAATGAACCCTTTTTGAAGTTTCTACGACGACCCCTTCCATATGAAGTGCCCTGCTCTAAAGGAAAAAATAATAAATAGTACATTGTGCCAACATCGTTCTTATATATCCTCAGGGCATAACTTAAAACCCTTGCCCTGAGGGTTGTGGGGGAGTTTCCTGCTCAAAAACATATTTTCTATCTGGAAATCAACAACGCTGAACAAAATGGCTATCTCAAAATTTGATTGGATGTGTTTGGGGGAATGATGGGCGTGGGGGGAGGGGGGCTAGTTGCCCTCCAATCACTTTCGACTATTAAAAAGGGCACTAGCCACTCCAATTTCCAATCGAATGAGCCCTTTTCGAAGTTTCTACGACAACTCCTTCGATACGAAATGCCCGGGTATGGAGAAAAAAAACACACATTGTGCCCACACAGTTCTTTACTTAGGCAGCGCTAGCGTGGTGCCTATGATAGGCTGGATACAATTACGCTATTTTGACTTGGTTAAATTTTAAGAGCAGAAGTGGCCCGGAAAGTTTGAACAGAATACCCTAAGTCGTTCTTAGGATACTGCTGAGATGCCTTATTGGGAATTAGCATTAACATAGTGCATTTTGATTTAATCTTAAGGCAACATTTAGTTTTTAAACATAAAGGCAAATGGGAGGGTGGGCGTGGGAGGGGATCTAGTTTCCCTCCAATCACTTTTGACTATTAAAAAGGGCATCAGCCCTTCTATTTTCAACCAAATGAGCCCTTTTCGAAGTTCCTACGATAACTCCTTCGATACGAAGTGCCCTGGTCTAAACAACAACAACAACAAAAAATCATACATTATACCCACATCGATCTTTACTATAAAAATTTCAAGCCTTCCAATCCCTTTCAACTATTAAAAATGGGCACTAGGCCTTTCGATTTCCAATCGAATGAGCCCTTTTTGAGTTTCTACGACAGCGCTTTCTATAAACACCTTATATGCCCCTAGGGCATAAATTACAACCCTTACCCTAAGGGCTGTGAGGGTGGTTGTCATCCTCTAAGACATAATTTCCAGAACTTTCAACTACGTTAAACAAAATGGCTATCTCAAAATTTTGGTTGGATGTGTTTGGGAAAATGGTTAGTCGCTCCCCCATCACTTTCAACTATTAAAAAAGGCACTAGCCCTTTCAATTTCCAATCAAATGAGCCCTTTTGAAGTTTCTACGACAATTCTTTCAATAAAACCTTATATGCCCCCAGGGCATAACTTACAACCCTTGCCCTGAGGTCTGGGGGGAGGGGGGGGGGGTTATCACCTTCAAAGACCTAATTTCCAGAACTTTCTACTACGTTGAACACAATGGCTATCTGAAAATTTTCATTGGATGTGTTTAGGGGAATGGTGCGCGAGAGAGGGTGGTTAGTTACCCTCCAATCACTTTTGACTATTAAAAAGGGCACTAGCCCTCTCGATTCCCAATTGAGTGATCCCCTTTTGAGGTTTTTACGACAACTCCAACTATAAAAACCTTATATGCCCCCAGGGCATAATTTATAACCTTTGCCCTGGGGGCTCTGGGGGGTTTGTCATCCTTAAATACATAATTTCCAGAACTTTCAACTACATTGAACAAAATGGCTAACTCTAAACTTTGATTGAATGTGCTTGGGGAAATGGTGGGCGTGGGAGGGGGGTCAATTACTCTCAACTCACTTTCGAGTATTAAAAAGGGCAATTTCAATTTCCAAACAAATGAGCCCTTCTTGAAATTTCTACAACAGCTTTCTATATGAACCTTATATATCCCCAGGGCATAACTTACAACCCATGCAATGAGGGCTCTGAGGGGATTATCATCCTAAAAGACCTAATTTCCAGAACTCTTAACTACGTTGAACAAAATTGATATCTCAAAATTTTGATTGGATGTGTTTGGGGAAATGGTGGGCGTAAGAGGGGGTTAGTTTCCCTTCAATCACTTTCGACTATTAAAAGGGCACTAGCCCCTTCAATTTCCAATTGAATGAGCCCTTTTTGATGTTTTTACAACATTGCTTCCTATAAAAACCTTATATGCCCCTAGGGCATAACTTCGAACCCTTGCCCTGAGGGTTGTGCAGGAGGGGTTGTCATCCTTAAAGACCTAATTTCCGAAACTTTAAACTACGTTGAATAAAATGGATATCTAAAAATTTTGATTGGATGTGTTTGGGGAAAAGGTGGGCGTGAGAGGGGGGTTAGTTGCCCTCAAATCACTTTCGACTATTAAAAAGGGGACAACTCCTTTGAATTTCCAATCGAAAAATCTTTTTTTCAAGTTTCTACGACAAAGATTTCAATAAAAACTTATATATCCCCAGGGCATAACTTATAACCCTTGCCCGGAAGACTGTGGGGGGGAGTGTCCTGCTCAAAGGTATAATTTCCTGAACTTTAAACTGCGAGAAACAAAATGGCTATCTAAAAATTTTGATTGGATGAGTTTGGGGAAAAGGTCGGCGTGAGAGGAGAGTTAGTTGCCCTCAAATCACTTTCGACTATCAAAAAGGGCACTAGACCTTTGAATTTCCAATCGAATAAGCCCTTTTTCAAGTTTCACCGACAAAGATTTCAATAAAAACCTTATTGCCCCCAGGGCATAACCTATAACCCTTGCCCTGAAGACTGTGGGGGGAGTGTCCTGCTCAAAGGTATAATTTCCTGAACTTTAAACTGCGGGGAACAAAATGGCTATCTAAAAATTTTGATTGGATGTGTTTGGGGAAAAGGTGGGCGTGGAAGGGGTGTTAGTTACCTTCAAATCACTTTCGACTATTAAAAAGGGAACTAGCCATTCCGATTTCCAATCGAATGAGCCTTTTTGAAGTTTCTACGACAACGCGTTCTATAAAAACCTTATATGCCCCCAGGGCATAGCTTACAACCCTTGCCCTGAGGGCTGTGGGGGAGTTCCCTCCTCAAAAACATTATTTCTATCTGGAAAGCAACTACGCTGAACAAAATGGCTATATAAAAATTGTGATTGGATGTGTTTGGGGGAAAGGTAGGCGTGAGAGGGGGGTTAGTTGCCCTCAAACCACTTTCGACTATCAAAAAGGGCACTAGACCTTTGAATTTCCAATAGAATGAGCCCTTTTTGAAGTTTCTACGACAAAGATTTCAATAAAAACTTATATGCCCACAGGGCATAACTTATAGCCCTTGGCCTGAAGACTGTGGGGGGGGGGTGTCCTGCTCAAACGTATAATTTTCTGAACTTTAAACTGCGTGGAACAAAATGGCTATCTCAAAATTTTGATAGGATGTGTTTGGGGAAATGGTGGGCGTGGAAGGGTGTTAGTTGCCTTCCAATTACTTTCGACTATTAAAAAGGGCACTAGCCATTTCAATTTCAAATCGAATGAGCCCTTTTTGAAGTTTCTACAGTCACGCGTTCTATAAAACTCTTATATGCTTCCAGGGCATAACTTACAACCCTTGCCCTGAGGGCTGCTGGGGGGTTGTCATCCTCAAAGACCTAATTTCCAGAACTTAAAAAAACGTTGAATAAAATGGCTATCAAAATTTTGATTAGATGTGTTTGGGGGAAAGGTGGGCGTGAGAGGGGGGTTAGTTGCCCTCCGATCACTTCTGACTATTAAAAAGGGCACTAGCCCTTTGAATTTCCAATCGAATGAGCCTTTTTTGAAGTTTCTACGACAACCCTTCAATAAAAACCTTATATGCCCCCAGGGCATAACTTACAACCCTTGCCTTGAAGGCTGTGGGGGAGTGTCCTCCTCAAAAACATAATTTCTATCTGGAAATCAACTACGCTGAACAAAAGGTCTATCTCAAAATTTTGATTGGGAAATGTGTTTCGGGAAATGGTGGGCGTGGAAGGGGTGTTAGTTGCCTTCCAATCACTTTCGACTATTAAAAAGGGCACAAGCCATTCCAATTTCAAATTGAGTGAGCCCTTTTCGAAGTTTTTACGACAGCTTCTTCGGTACGAAGTGCCCTGCTCTAAAGGAAAAAATAACAAATAATACATTATGCCAACATCGTACTTTTATGCCCCACAGGGCATAACTTAAAATCCTTGCCCTGAGGGTTGTGTGGGAGTGTCCTCCTCAAAAACATATTTTCTATCTGGGAAATCAACTACCCTGAACAAAAAGGCTATCTCAAAATTTTGATTGGATGTGATTGGGTAAATGATGGGCGTGGGGGGGCCTAGTTGCCCTCCAATCACTTTCGACTATTAAAAAGGACACTAGCCACTCCAATTTCCAATCGAATGAGCCCTTTTCGAAGTTTCTACGACAACGCCTTCGATACGAAGTGCCCGGGTATGGAAAAAAATAATACATTGTGCCAACATCGTTCTTTACTTAGGCACCACTATTGCGCTGCCTATGATACCAGACAAATACATTAAAGTGATTTAATGAAGGAATTAAGGAGGGTAGTGTTCTATCCTCCTTTATATGGATCATTTCGATGGACTTTGTCTTAAGGAGCACAGGAAAGGCAATGGGAGACTACAGAATCAAATGGGGAGGAAAACTCTCCTGGACTTAGATTATGCTGATGATTTAAGGATTCTTGATGAAAGTGTGAGCAAAATGAATGAACTTTTAGAGGTTTTGCGAGTTCAGGGTGCTAGAATAGGTTTGAAAATTAATGTTAAGAAGACTAAGTCACTAAGGCTAGGAATAAGTGAAGATGAAAAGGTGACGTCGTGTAACGAAAAGATTGATCAGGTGTGCAGCTTCACTTACCTTGGTAGCATTATTAGTAGAGATAGTTTGAGCAGTGAAGATATTAAAAGTAGAATAGCCAAGGCTCAAGGTGTTTTTTCAGAGTTAAAAAAAAAGTTTGGAAGAAAAGGAAGATAAGTCTGCGAACCAAGATTAGAATATTAGAAGCTACGGTGATGACGGTGGTCAAACATAGCTCTGAAGCAAGGGCGCTCCAAAAAGCGGATGAACTTTTGGTATAGGTTTTCCAGAGAAATTGCCTACGGATTGTTCTGGGAACCCGGCTGACTGACCGTTTTTCAAACAGTAGGCTGTACGAAAAAGGTGGTTCGATCACTCTTTCTAGGGCTATAATGAAAGAAAGCTTGAGATGGCTAGGGCACGTTGTGCGGATGAGAGATTGCTGAAGATTGGTCTTTTCGGCCAACAGTCTAGGGCTAAACGGAAAGCAGGTCGTCCTCGTCTTGGGTAGGAGGACGTCATAAAGAAAGATTTAAAGGAAAGGGGAACTTCCTGGGAGGGTGTAAAAAGGGAGGCTTTGAATAGATTGGGATGGAGGAGGAGCGTGTGTAGCAGTGTTGGCCTCAGGCGGCTTGGTACTGCGGTGAGTTGTTAGTAGTAGTAGTAGTAGTAGTAGTAGTAGTTGTAGCAGCAGTTATATTATGTATGATATAATAATAATATAATATATTATATATAATATAATATTCTATTTGCGGGTTATATCATATACAAGACTTACAATCAGCTGTTTTGATCATAAATTTATCACTCTCTTAAACTTCATATAATTTGACTTTAACATATACTCACCAGAGATCAACATTTATTTGTTGATCGCTTAATAGACAAACAATTGAGAGAGAAAAGGCTTTGAAATATTTTGGCTTAATTAACTGGAATCGTCAATTATGCTGTGTCTAAAAGTTAATCACAGGCAGCGCAATCGCGCTGCCTAAGTAAGGAACGATGTTGGCACAATGTATTATTTATTATTAATTAAAAAAAACTTTTTCCACAAAATAAGTTTTTCAAAGTAAAGTAAAGAACTCCATTAAACCGAAAATGAGCAAAAATCCAACAATCTACCAATCGTGAAACTACCACAAATCAGAATCGATAAATAAATGAAACCTAAAACGAACAGAAATTAAAATAAATAACCGATTTAAACTCAAAATGAGCAGAAATTAACATGAGTAGGGCTCAAAACCCCTATGCTTTCCCGAGGCCAGAACATAATTTGCACTTTACTGAAAAAATCCAAATGAATGTGCATTGTCAGTTTAATATACATATACTGATATTTAGTAATCAAAATGTTAATATTATTTGATTTATTAAAGTTATAAAAGTAAAAACATTTATATTTCTTTCAGTAAAGTGCAAATTATGTTTTGGCCTTGGGAAGCCATAGGGGTTTTGAGTCCTACCCATGTTAATTTCTGCTCGTTTTGAGTTTGACTCGGTTATTTATTGTAATTTCTGTTCGTTTTAGGTTTCATTTATTTATCGATGCTGATTTGTGTTAGTTTCACTATTGGTAGATTTTTTGATTTTATTTTTGCGCAATTTTGGTTTAACGGAGTTCTTTACTTTTCTTTACAAAACTTATTTTGAGGAAAAAGTTTTTTAATTAATATGCATAAAAGAAAGCAATATTAAAAGACAATTCCAGACTAGTTTAGGATACCAAAAAAACTCTTTTCACATGGGTAGGACGTATGCTGAAGAGGGCATAGACCTTAGGGATCTACTTTTGGCCCTCCAAGTAAAAAGACAGAAATTCATTTCATTTATCCAATTGTCTACTATGTATGAGAAACTCATAATTTGAAAATGATTTTTAATTTTAGAGTTCCATATTAAAACATTAAACTACGATTTGTAACCAACGGGCTTAGAAATTCTTACATACCGATTTTGGTGAAAATCAAACATCACTCATGAAACATGGACTTAATGCCCTTTCACTTTGTACTCCTCTTTTGTAACCCTCCCCTCTGATTTGCACACCCCTTGGGCAATACGTACTTAGTGTGTTCTCATTAAGTAAAATAATACTGCTTATCTTGAAGATTTTTAATGAATAAACTGAGACCATTCCATAAACAACCCCTGAATGATTATGAATCAAAACAGTGAACAAATTTCTGTACAACTGAAGTTTGGGATGAAAGGTGAAAGAATATTCTGAAGGATCAGGGGCTCAAAAATTCCACTTTGAACCTTTATGATGTAACACTAGCCTCACATTTGTAATCGACAACCTTGGAAATCCTTAACTGTTAGCTTGTGTGAAAACCAAACAACATCTATGAAACATGTGCTTAGTTGGTTTTTATTTCTTATTTCTAAATTGCAATATTAATCTCAAATTTGTGACCAACAACCTTACAAACCCTAAACTACTGGCTTTGGAGGAAATCAAACATAATCTCTTATATACATATAATACGTTCAAGTGCTCATTTAGCTCAATTGCTGGATTAGGAAGACAATTTTTTTTTAACCAAGTAATTACCTCTATTATATCATATATTGGTTATTTTCATTTGGAACAGTCCTGCTTCGAAGAGGTCATCCACACATATAAATTGGTAATTGAGAGACAAGTGTCTGATGGACTCATTTTGGTTGTTTATTTAACTCAGATTGAAAATCCTCGTGTGACTCTGATTTTAACACGGTGGAATACGTAGATCTTTCTGTTAAAACATAATTATAAGGTCTGTATTTTATATTGGATATTTTTATAATTTGGAGCCATGAGCCTGATGACTAAGTGGATAAGATTGCTGTCAGAGGTATGATTTTTGGGAATTTTCAACATTTAAGTTCAAAAAAGCTATCTTGGCATTTTGATTCAATCTGTGGGACTGCAGGGCTGCCTAAGAGTAGGCTAACCTTGTGCATTGGAGTTGTTACAAGTTACCCTTCAATGAGCTTTGACTCTTAAAAAGTAACTAGCACTCAAAATCTGCATGAATAAAAATTTAAAGCACATCATTTGAATCACCATTGTTTAAAACCCTGAAATAGAGAATTACAGCATCCTACCTTGAGCAACAAGACAATCACTTTTTTGCATGGATAGAACTAATCTGCCTCCTTTTTCCCCAAGGGCGATCATATCGAACCAATGGTCCCATGATATTATGAGAGGGCTTATTTGAACAGAAGTTACAATATCTAGTGCTCTTTTAAGTAAAAAAGAAACAAAGCGATGGCAAAGTGCCCTTTTCCGCCATTCTGTGCTAAAAAATAAAAATGTTCACTTGGTCAATCTTCTCGCTGCCCAATATCCCCTCTTCACCTTCACTTATTCCCAGTCTTAGCGACTTAATCTTGTTAAAACTAATTTTCAAACCCATCCTAGTACTCTGGACTCTCGTAACTTCCAAAAATTCATCCATTTTGCTAACATTTTCATCCAGGAAGCTCAAATCATCAGTATAATTACATTCTAGGAGAATTCTAATTCCCCAATTGATTCTTTGTTCTTCAGTGAAGCGCAAATTATGTTATGGTCTTGACTAGCCCTACTCATGCTAATTTTTGCCCGTTTTTTGAGTTTGACTCAACTATTTACTGTAATTTCTGTTCGTCTTGAGTTTTATTATTTATTGATAGTGATTTGTGGTAGTTTTACGCTTAGAAGATTATTTGACTTTTTTCTGTTCATCCTTGGCTTAATGGAGTTCTTCACTTTTCTTTGAAAACCTTGTTTTGTGGTAAAACGTTTTTTTTAAATTAATGTCTGTTCGTTTTGTATTGACATAGTCTTTTTCATACATAGGCTCTAAATGGGAGCCTGGAGAAATCTGGGGAAGGTAAACAGGAAGGGTGTGCGAAAGCACAGGATGGTTGTCCCCCAATCCCACATTGCACTTCCTGGCTGAAGGGTAAAAAAAACGGAGATCAGCAACGCCGGTAGGGACTGTAAAGTCCAATGCCGTATTCTTTACCTTTTTTTTACCAAAAGATTCTACCTATGCTCTTTGACAACCTCGGTACACTTACACTCTTTTTATTTATTAAAATTGCAAGAGCAGAAGCAGTAATAGTAGTATCCCAAAAAGTTTCAACTTAATACCCCCAATCGTTCTCGGTATATTGCTGAGGTGTCTTATTAGCAACCATAAACAAAATACCTTTTGGTTATTTTAACAACATTTAGTTTTAAAGCATAATTGTCCAATTGCATAATTGTGGGGGGTTGACATGCCTAATATCTCTAAAGACATAGCTGCTGGACCGTTCTGCTATGCTGAGCAAAACGGCTGTCTCAAAATTTTCACTGGATGCGTTTGGAAAATGAATGGATTTGAGAAAAGGGATGCTTACCCTCCAGTCCAGTCTTTTTTTACTCTTAAAAAGGGCACCAGAACTTTTAATTTTGAATCAACTTGGCTCCTTTAAAAGTTCCAATGATATTTCTTTCTATTATAGATAGATAGATAGATAGATAGATAGATTTATTTTCCATATACCAGTAAAATAATTACATAACAATCTACAAATCCCCACAAAGGCTCCATGGCCTGTAGGAGGGGGATTATGAAAAGATCAAATAAACATTAAACATTTAAACGCTTAAGATTTAAACAATATAAACATAACATTAATATTTAAACATATAAACATAAGCATTTTAACTTTTAACATGTAAAGCATTTGCTTAATAAAAAAAAAAAAAAAAAAAAAAAAAAAAAAAAAAAAAAAAAAAAAAAAAAAAGAGAGAGTTCACTAAATAAGCTTTATCAAACTACAGTGAATCACAACATCTATAAAAAAAAAAGGAGAGTTCACTAAATAAGCTTTATCAAACTACAGTGAATCACAACATCTATATATATATAAAAAAAAAAAAAAAAAAAAATTAAATGAAAAAAAAACTATTGGCAGCAGGCAAAAGTAAAGAAAATTAATCACATGAAAACAAATATTTTTTTACTAGTCTTTTGAAGGTGCCAAACGAGTGGCATTCTCGAGCCGAATCGGGAAGGGTGTTCCATGTCAAATGACACGCAACAAGAGGATTAAAATCGGATCTTATTGTTGGTGTATGGGGAATTTGGATATTTAGAGAACTACGGAGTTGATAATTTGACCGATCAGATACAAAAGAAGACGTAAATCTAAGGGACCTAGGAATATCACCATGGAGCTGAAGAAAAGCGAAAGACGCACAGGAAAGAATATAAAGTTTTTTAATATCAAGTAACGGTTTAGTTGCCGAACGATTTACATCCTGGATAAGATTTATAGCTTTATCATAAGTATTCGAAAGCGGTTTGAGAAAAGAAGGGAAAGTAGACATCCATATGACTGAACAATAGGAAACATAAGAATGAATTAAGCTATGAAATAGGATTCTTAGAATTGGCCCTGGAAAGATATGTTTTAGTTTTCTTAGAATACCGAGGTTTCTGCATACCTTCATTTTAATCAAATCAATATGGTGTTTAAAAGATAAATTTTCATCTAGGAGGATACCTAGGAAACGGACATGGCCATCCTTTGGTCTACTAATAAAGCCTTTGGATATATGAATTTCAGATAATTGAGGACAAGCCTGGGATATACGAGAAAAAACTAAAAAACTAGTTTTAGAAACATTTAAGGCAAGAGAGTTAGCATCAAACCAAATTGAAACTCTCTCAAAGAGGTCCACTAACTTTGTACGAACCTCATCCTCTGTTCTCCCAGAAGTAATAAGGGTGGTATCATCGGCAAAAGTAAAAAGAGAATCCGAGGTATGCAAACTATAGTTGTGGGTAAGGGAGACTGTTGGATGACATAGACGACAGCAATAAAGAGGATTTTTATTTCTAACTGCAAAAATTAGGTCATTTATATAAATTAAAAACAGTGCCGGCCCTAAAACTGACCCTTGAGGGACCCCCTGGTCAACACTTGATGGTGAGCGAAAAAGTGGATCAACAGAAATTATTCTACCAGACAAGAAAGACTTGAACCAATCAAACGCACTACCTCTTACGCCAAAATGAGAAAGTTTAAATAGAAGAACACTGTGGGTTAAAGAATCAAAGGCTTTACGAACATCCAGAAACAAAGCAGCAGGAATCAAATGGGAATCTATGGCAGAGTGAAGATAATTCAGTAAAACTGCACAAGCATGCTCAGTCGAATGATTTGCTCGAAAACCAAATTGAAAATTGTGAAAAAAATCTTTAGAAGTAAGAAAATTATTAAGACGAGAAAGCATCGCCTTCTCAAATATTTTGCTAAACACAGACAACAAAGAAATTGGCCGATAGTTGGCTGGATCATTTCGTGTCCCCCCCTTATATAATATGATGACTCGAGCACGCTTGAGACTACTCGGGAAAATACCATGCTGAAAGGAGAGGTTAATAAGTTTTGTTAAGGGATAAATAATGGAAGGAAGTATGAACTTAATTACTTTAGTAGGAATATTATCAGGGCCAGACGACGAACAATTTTTCAATCCCATAACAATTTTAGCTATTTCTTTCTCCGTCGCTGGTTCCAAAAACATTGACTTCATACAAGGTGGCCCAAGATAAGACCTGAAGTTGGATCCTGAAGGAGAAGAACCAACAGCCGAAGCGGTCCTTTTACCAATATTCGCAAAATATGAAGTAAATGCATCTTGAACATTCAGTTCACCTTCGATGATTTTGCCATCGAGATCCAAAAAAGAAGGGGTTGATGGAGACTGAAAAGAGGGCCTAAGCACAGAATTTATAACCTGCCAAGTTTTTCGTATATCTTTACCACAATCTGAAAAACAATTAAAATAATACTGGGACTTGGCCTTTCGACACACAGAATTATAAATATTCCTATAAATTTTAAATCGCTGAAAGCAAATAGCTTTCATTGAGGGGCTAGCAGACTTAAAGGCCCTCCAGAGATTATTTTTTCTCCTACAACTCCTAAGGAGACCAGGGGTCATCCAAGGATTTAGAGGAAAAGCATTCTTAGACTTACGATTAGAAGGTGAAACAGAACAAATATCAAGAACAGCGTCTTTAATAGACTCATAAAAAGTATCAAATAAATTACAAAAATCAGAATCATTCTCAAAACCACCCCAAGAAATTTCTGCCAATCTTGACCTAAGAAGCATCAATTCCACTTCACCAAACCTAAAAGGCCTCTTACCAGACTCACAAGTCCTCTCAATAGTCAGTTTATCAAAACAGTATCTAGAGTAAACAGGGAAATGATCGGAAATGTCGCTCACTAAAACATAATTTTGGATCAAGGTGGCCGTACAGAAAATATTGTCAATCAGAGATGACGTACTCTCTGTTATGCGAGATGGAATGCATACAGAAGGTAAAGTACCTGCGGCAAGCATGGACGACAGAAAATCCAAAGATACAGAAGACTTTATATCCATCAAGTTTATATTAAAATCTCCCATAATAATTAATTCAGTCGACTGTTTTAGGATGGTATCCAGTAGATCATTAAGGGTGTGTAGAAACAGTGGAATAGAGCCACTAGGAGATCGATAAATAATACCAACAATTAAATCCTTACCTCCACATTTAATATCTACGAAAAGTGACTCAAAGACACCTTCGATATTTCTGGATAAATCCATTCTAAGAGAATATGGGAGATTATTAGAAATATACAAAGCAAGACCACCCTTGGCCATCTTTTGTCGATTCAGTCGTTCCATTTTATAACCTTGCAAATCCAAAAGCATATCATTTTTAGAATCTAAAAAAGTCTCGCATAAACCAACAACGTCAGGTAGCCCATCAGAAACAATATGTTTTAGATGGTCAATTGAAGAACAAAGACCCTGGATATTCAACTGGAGCACTGAAAAATATCCATCCCGCTTGACAGCCTCCCTCAGACTAGAAACATATTTACTTATTACTGTGTGGTTCACTGTGATCAAATCACTGTTGACATGTCCGATAGAATTATTGATAATGCTTAAAACATCTAACGGGTTATTTTCAAGCTCAAAAAGTCGTCCTACAACTGGGGGCGTTTCTAATTTGCCAGTAAAAAAAAGACAATCGATTTTAGATATGGCATTAAATCATAAAATATACATGCAAAAAAAAAAAAAAAAAAAAAAAAAAAAAAAAAAAAAAAAAAAAAATCTAAGCACAATCCGCGAATGATCGAATCTTTCGTATCATTGATTGACCAGGTGGTTTGGCCAAAATTTGCCCGCGGTCAGTCCATACATTAAATTTACCGAAGCAATCTCTTGCCGCATTTAAAATTTCACGACGCTTTTTTGTTAGCGATTCTGATAAAAATATTCCACTCTTTGCTAGTTTAGTCTTTTCTTTGAAAACAACTCGAGCTAATTCCACATTTTTGAAGCGTATTAGCACTGGAGACACTTTAGATTGATCGTTAGAGTCATTCAAACTAAATCGATAAACATTTACAATATTATTAACTTCAAAACCAGGGACCAGCATCTTGTCTTTAATGATAACCGATACTTCTTTCTTTAGGTCATTTCCAGGCCTCTGCCTTACTCCATTCATCACTAAGCAATCCAACATCTTTTCTTGTTCAAAATCATCCACTTTCGATTCCAATGACAAAATCCTACTTTCCAAGCTTTTAACCATTGCAAATAGTCCTTTGAGTGATTTTTCTATTTCTTGGAATTTTGGGTTGTAATCAATGGAAATAGCATCATGAATTTTTTTTACTATAATATCAATTGCTTGATTCGCTGTATCAGGGTCTGATAGTTTAGCCTTAACTTGACGGGAAATCTCAGCTGTAAGATTCACTTGTGTCCGATTTAATTCATCCTGGGTAAAAGCTATTTTTTGCAGGATTAGGCTAGGTGCCAGTGAGTCTTCTGCAATAACGCTCGCTGGGTTTAATGCTAGATAAGTAGGTGATGACGATTTATAAATGTCTGGAAACGAATCTAATTCGGTAAATGCTTTACCAACATCTTTTTCCGTTCTTTTGCGAGCACTAGGGTTATCCGAAAGTAATTTCAAATTAGACTCTGAAACTTGGTGCTCAGAATGATCGCCGTAGCAAAAAACTGTATATCTCCATAATCCTTTAGCACCACTTTTTGACTGCAAAACAATTGCTGGCCAAGGGGGATAACTTTTGAAACTAGCGAGAACAATGTCAAAAGGCTTGAATTTCGACATGAGCGTAGCACTGAAAATAAATAATTACTTATCTTTGAGTGGGCCAATTAATCCAGTAATTTGCAAATAATTTCAAGTAATTGCAAGTAGTCCAAGTATTTCAATGCACGATTCAGATGATAATAGTGCTGAATACTAATCCAAAGCCACAATCCATAAATAATCCTTAAGCCGTAATCACATGCAAGTCACTTGTGTAATCAGATTTTAGCTTAATAATTTCTTACGCAAAATCAATTGGCTCCGTGCCTAGGTTTATCCACAAGTAAAAAATTAATCCATGAAATGTACTTTTTATTTTAAGATGTGAACTGGTCAGAGACTGAATGAGTACTGAATGATAGAGACTGAATACAGTGGTGCTGCCTATGATATTGCTTATATGCTCCTTTGAAAACTGCATGCATACCGTTTTTTCGTTGAACTGAAACCCCTAAACGTTCCCTATATGTTTCACCTTAATACCCTTAGCGTCATTAGTTACAGTAACCGTAGTGGTAGTATTCAAAGTATACAAATGTCTTCTGGTTAGCTCAAAGTCCCCCACAATTTACCCTTAAAGGTCTAAATTCATTATATAAGCTAATCTTCAGATATTGCTTTACTACCTTTTTGAAAAACCACATGCTCATAATTTATTTTGATTTAGTTCAACATCCGCCTAAACCTTCCTTAAAAGCTTCCACTTAAAATTAAGTGTCATTAAAGGTAGCTGCCCTCCGATCACTGTGACTCTTAAAACGAACACTAGACCGTCTGGTTACCAATCCAATGAGCCCCCTTCGAAGTTTATATGACCATGCTTTCTACAAAAACCTTATGTGTACCCAAGGCATAACTTACAACCCTTAACCTGAGGGCTGGGGGCTTTGTTATCCTCAGAGACATAATTTCTAGACCGTTTTGATACGCTGAACAAAATTCCTATCTCAAAAAATTTATTGGAACTGTTTGGAGAAATTATGGGGGTGGGGCGGGGCATTTGCCCTTTGATCAATTTCTACTAACAAAAGAGGCACTAGTCTTCTCAATTTCCAATCAAATGAGCCCTTTTTCAAGCTTCTGCGACAAAAATTTCTATAAAAACCTTATATGCCCAAAGGGCATAACTTACGACCCTTGTGCTGAGGGCTATGGGGAAGGATTGTCATCCTCAAAGACATAATTTCCAGACCTTTCAACTGCGTTGAAGAAAATAGCTATATCAAAATTTTGATCGGAAATGTTTGGGGAAACGATGGGCGTGGGGGGGAGGGAGGATTTTCCCTACAAATACTTTCAACTATTAAAAAGGGCAATTGCCCTTTCTTTTTCCAATCGAATGAGCACTTTTTAAGTTTATACGACAAAGCTTTCATTAAAAACCTTATATGCCCCCATGGCATAACTTATAACCCTTGCCCTGAAGACTGTGTGGGGAGTGTCCTGTTCAAAGACATAATTTCCAGAACTTTCAGCTGCGTTGAACAAAATGGCTATCTCAAAATTTTGATTAGATGTATTTGGGGAAATGGTGGGCTTGGAAGGGAACTTATGCGCCCCAGGGCATACTTCAACCCTTGCCTGAGGCTGTGGAGGTTCATCTCAAAGACCTAATTTCCAGAACTTTCAACTACGTTGAACAAAACGGCTATCTCAAAATTTTGATTGGATGTATTTGGGGAAATGGTGGGCTTGGAAGGGATGTTAGTTGCCTTCCAATCACTTTCGATTATTAAAAAAGGCACTAACCCTTTGAATTTCCAATCGAATGAGCCCTTTTCCAAGTTTCTTCGACAAGGTCATAAAAACTATATGTTTAAGAGTAATTACTTGGCAAAAAAAAAAAAAAAAAAAAAAAAAAAAAAAAAAAAAAAAAAAAAAAAAAAAATAATATTATTAATATAATATATTATTATTATTATTTATTGAAAACCTGTCTTATTACAAAAAAGAAATGACAGAGCACTATAAAAAAAGCAAAAGATCACTATGCAACTATTACAATGTAAATAGTGTAGAAGGAGTTGGTTCCAAGCATGTTTTAACAACAAAATGGCGGAGCACAACGAAAAAACAAACAAAAAAAAACAGAAGGGCACTATACTATCTAGGACGAAAGACAATTAGAAAACACAGAAATAATGAAGAACACAGGCACTTGTAACAAAAATGAAGCAAATGAAGAAGAGGAGCTATGACCATGTATATAGATGTGGCTAATGCAAAAGGAGTTGTTTCCAAGCGTGGTTTGAAATCCTTTGGGTGTGTTTTTCTATGAGCTTAACAACAGCTATAGTAGAATCTGCTATGTGAAGTATATTGATGAGCTTTGAATTGCGTGTCCAAATTGGATATCTCAGTAAATATTTTGCGAAATGGAAGAAGGTTGAACGGATTTTCAATTTATCAACGTGTGTAAGAACCTTCCAGAAGGGTGCAATATAGAGGATATGGGGGAGAGCAACTGTGTTGTATAGGGTTGACAGATAACGGCGATTAAAACAAAGCTTAGCAGAGACTATGGAAGCTAATGAAGCTGATATGCGGCGTTTGATGTGTTCTGTTTAAAGATGATGAGTGAGAGAAATTGTATTTCCAATGGGAATGCCAAGATAACCGATTTGGTTGGACGGGTAGATCTTTGAATTTCCAAGTACAATTTCATCAGGAAGTGGGCCTTTCCAATTAAAAAGGACTACGTTAGTTATTTTCAGCGTTGAATTTAAGACCAGATTTTAAATACTCGGTTTCCAGATTTTGAAATGTTTCAGGAATTTTTTCTAGAGTTTGGCTAAGGTAAAAACGTCATCAGTATAAGTGACTAAGGAAATATTATGACCATAAAGAACGCAGGACATCTGACACTGATCTTGAGCCTCGAGGACGCAGTTATTGAAATAAAAAGGTGAGGCAATGGCACCTTGCCTTGCCCCTTTCTTAACTGGCACAGTTCTATCCTGTGGCTTTGCCATTTCATCTTTCTCAAGGGGGATTTTAAGTCGGACTCGTAGCTTGGTATAAATATCCCTTTGAGATCTGATGATGGCCAGACTTAGGGTAAAGGCACCGATGATTCGACAGTGCAATTTCGGAACCACTGTCGAAATTTTCCTTCAAAACGGGATAGCTCTGCTTAGCCGTGACTTAGAGCGCCATCTCTTGGAACCGTCGTTATATTTCGACGGTGCGAAACGTGGACACTATATCCGGTACACCCAGATAAGAAAAGAACATTCAATTCGGTCAGTTTCCTGTTTTCGACACGAAAGGAGCTCCCGACAATTTTTCAGGTATGTAATGTTCAAACTGTCATTACTTGGTTATTTATTGCAAGAAAAAGTTGGGATAAGCGTTAATGTGTCGAAATACATCTGTTCTTCTCTGAAATGTAGCCACATTAGCTTTTTCTTGATAAAATTAAATGAAAATGGCAACGGAAATTGCATTGTCGAAACTAGGTTCCAAGTGTCGAAAATTCTTGTTCGATGTAGTGGAATACCAGGCGGACTAAAAATGTTCCTTCAGCCGCATTCAAGCGTAAATATCGGCTTCTATCAAGGGATTTATTTCTTTGGCGAATATCTCGTAGTAACCTTGTCGTAATTTTGGACAGACAGCAACAGGCCCTGTCGAAATATAGGTTACTTTGTCGAAACTTCACTGAACATGTAAAACAGATGAGAAATAATAGGTGTCGAAATTCCAGGATCCACTGACGAAACCATAGGCACCATAGCTGTCGAATTTACGGGTGCTTTCTGCGCAACGAGAGATTTTGATGATTATTATTTCTAATAATATTTCAGATGAAAGAACATTTAAACAAAAGTTTTTTTTAAACTTTGAAGTTTTACTTACAGACACTGGATTTTTCCATCATCTGAGGAACTGCCGCTTGGCCTCATACCATGCAGGGGCGTAAATTGCTATGGGGCAGGGGGGCAGTTGCCCCCCCAGACCTCGTTTTGCCCCCCCCAGACCTGATTTTGCCCCCCCCCCAGATTTTTTTAAATTATACCCTTATTTATCCTTCATCCGAATAAAAAATACAAATTTTATCGAATACAAAATCTTATACGAAATGACGCGTAGGCCTATGTTTTGGACGAAACTAAGTTTCTGCATATGAAAATAAAATCCACTAAATCAAATAAACTTCTTTAATTTCTTGAAATCCACTCCCGTTTTCCTAGACCCTATCCCTTCCGAAATGCTACTGAAACAATTTTGTTATACTAAATACTATTTGTATTTAATAATGTATATTAAAATTTGTTGTACCGATTTTGTTATACCAAATACTACATACTTGAAACAATTTTGTTAGTTTTATTACTTCTACTTTTTGCATAGTCTTTTATACTTTTATACATTAAATGAAGTTGAAGAAAAACAAAGAAACAAGAATATACGTGTCAAATACACCAGGTTCCGCCCACAAGTATTCCCCAAGTATTTAGACGGGTGTCGAATTGGGTTCCAACTTGCGTCGAAAACAGGTAACTTTTTTGTTGTGTCGAATTTGTAGGTGAAAATGCTCTAATTTCAGAAAATTGGAGTTTTGTACCCTTTCCAGACAAAACTTCAAACTTCTCATAAAACAGTTAGATTCCTAGATGTTTTTCCTACATACTGAAACCCTTTTCAAACGAAAAGTCTTTAAATTAAGACTTCTAGAGTAGAAAAACTGGTTTTTTACAAAAACTGTCGGATCATCGGTTCGACACCCAATGCGGGTGTCGAATTGGGTTCCGACTTGCGTCTAAAACAGGTAACTTTTTTGTTGTGTCGAATTTGTAGGTGAAAATGCTCTAATTTCAGAAAATTGGAGTTTTGTACCCTTTCCAGACAAAACTTCAAACTTCTCATCAAACAGTTAGATTCCTAGATGTTTTTCCTACATACTGAAACCCTTTTCAAACCAAAAGTCTTTAAATTAAGACTTCTAGAGTAGAAAAACTGGTTTTTTACAAAAACTGTCGAATCATCGGTACCTTTACCCTACTCCTCTTTTAGCAGCCCTTAAGAGCATAAGGGGGTGGATCAGGGAGTCGAAGGCGCGGCGAACATCGTGACTAGCCAAGGCGAGTGAACTACATGAGAGAGAAGTATCAAGCAGTGCATTACCAACAACTGCAAGGGCTTCCACACAACCAATACCATGTTGAAAGCCAAATCGATGGGGAGGCGTGTAACATTTTTCTTCTAGCTCTTTTATGAACAGTATCTCATAAAGCTTGCATAGGGTGGTTGGTACAGTTATGGGTCTGAAAGATGTGCATTGACTGAAGGTTTTTCCTTTTTTCGGAATAGGAGAAAGATCTCCCTCACAGGATGTTGATGGAACCAAACCTTGAGTAAAAATCATTTGTAGTAATAAAGTGAGGTGTTTTAACATAGCAAGACCACCACATTTGATATGTAGAGCATGAATTCCATCTATGCCTAGTGACTGCTTTGGTTTAAGGCGCATAATAGCATCAGCAACAGACATTACAGATACTATGTAATCAGAATCAGGGGAAGCATGCAAAAATTGGTCAAGCTCTTCAACATATTTGTGTTCAAGTTGGGGGTCTGGTGGAGAAAATTCAGCCTCGTAAAAAGAATACCAATCAAATAAAGGAATATCGGCAGCGGAAAGGGAAGTTTTGGGGATCCTGGGACGGATAGACGACCAAACGAAATGAGGATTATCTTTGGTTTTTTGTGCTGTCTGTTCTGTGATTTGCTTACGGTGATTCTGAAGCTCCTTAGCAAACTTCTTCTTTGTTGCAATGCGGATGGAATTAATAAGACCGGACCGTGGTTGGTCGCATTCAATCCACAAATGTAGCCAAAACTTTGCTGAATCATGTGATTGAGTGAGACTTTGATTTTCCTGCCACTTAGGAACAGTTCCTTGATGCCAACGCTTGAATGGAACAACACGAGATTCTGCATATTGTAAAGCGTGACATATCTCTGCACAATAAATATCAAGGAGGATACATTTTTCCTCAGCGGGCAACAGTGAGTGCTTGATCAGCAGAACAAAGGGTACCTTAATCTTGGAAAGGATTATAGAAACACTATCCCAATACAATTTAGTGTTGGTTGACGCCCAATTATGTACATAAGACGGATTTTGTGTTTTTGGATGATTGGTAGGTATATGAGAAGTTTTATTTGGTGAAAAAGAAAACGATACGTGCAGGTGATCAGATATTAAATAATCACAAACAACCTTCGGCTGTGAGACATCTAAAAATGGAGAAGCAACAACATGGTCTATGTTGGATGTCGAAGAGGAATTGTGAATGTATGTGAAATTTTTATCTTGTCAACAACAAGCAAATGATTATCAAATATTTCACCAACCAGAGAAGAACGGGCAGATGGAGCAGTTAGGTTGCAGTTAAAATCTCCAACTATTAGACATGCAGAATTACTACAAATAATTCTCGAAATACTTCTACATAACTTTTCAGAGGCAAGAGCAAAAAGTCGCTCGGACGTATCATTATGGTATTCAGTGGGCAAATAAATATTATAAATAAACACATTATCAACTTTAACAGCAAGAAAGTAATCACTGGATTCTACAAGCACTGAACGTAGAGCGGAATTCACGTAAGTCGCAAAACCTCCCAACGGTCTACCGCCAGCACTATTTTGCTTAGCTGGAGTTGCATAGCAGGTGAACCCTTCTTTAGTATCCAAAAGCCTAATGCTTAACTCACTTAAAAGATGCTCTTGTAGGCAAATCACGTCATGTTTTGACACGAGCTCATCAAGAACTGAAGACTTTTGAACGAGCCCACCATTAATGTTTAGAGTGAAGCACCTCATACTGACATTATGGTCGACCATGAACACTTTGACCACGAGCGTTAGGCTGAATCCTGGCTGGACAATTATTTGGGCATTTCACACTGTAACAGGTATGCCCAGCGGCCTTGCATGACACACAGAAAATACTAGCTGTACACGCGTTAGAACGGTCGGATACGTCACTGGCAGAACCACATCTAGCGCAGAGAGCACTTGATTGGCAGTTCACTGCTAGGTGTCCTACCTCGTGACACTTAAATCATCAACAGGGAAGCAAGATAAATTGCTGGACAGGCAGACGTTCATAACCAATGCGCAATCATTCTTTTAGGAAGAAGTCACACACTGGCTTATCTTTGTTCTTTTGGGGATAAGTTGCTGAAGGCCGGAACAGTCTAAGGATTGGGGCACTTGTTTAACAACGGCTGCAAAGACTGGTTCTCTCATAGAAGCATTCATAGAAGGCTGAGCGGCTTTCATACTCTCAACTATTTTACTAGCTGCTGATTTGGAGCGCACAACAAATTTCCAGTCGTTATTCGATCGCTTCAGTCCCGTAATATCATTTGAAGCTTCTTTGCATATATTGTCAATAAACTGTTTACGGTCATGAGGATCCCTGATATCATGTGGACAGTTTTTAAGCACTACAGCATACGATGGCTGTACGCTTTGCGAATTGTAAGTAGCAGAGGTTGACGCATTGTTAACTTGTTCTGCATTCGAAAAGTTCACATTTAAGAGCGCGCGGGTTGTGACGTCAATAAATCCATCTAGCTTACGGAAAATCTCGTTTACTTTTGCAGCCACTGTAGCAGAAACAGCACCGCCAACAGCTGGAGTTTCACAGGGATTGAAAATAACGAAACACGGTATATTTTTGTTCTCTTTGGCGGCTGAGACGAGGAGCTTACACATGGCAATAACGTTTTCGTCGTCTTTGACATGACTGACGACTCGGCCTAGCGCATTAATTCAGAATAAAGAAGTCTCTTTGCTGATAAAATCGTATCATAAGTGAAGAATTTCACAGCCGAGCTTACAATGCAATCTATCTTAACACCCTCAGAAGGTGATCGTGCAAGAAAATTCAACACAGCATTCAAAACGAGTTTTTCGCTCATGCTTGCCATTCAGTAATTAAGCAAAATTCAAGAATCACAGTCCAGGGTTGGTACAAGAATATACGTCACAAAACAGCAGGGGAGATGCAATCGAAACGTAATACGTATGCACTGAATAAATGCTGAAACCGATTTAACCCCAATAAAAAAGGGAAGTGTCAGCCCCCGTTCAACCTGATCCCCCCAGTTTAAGGGAGACTCTCCCGGTAGGTACAACGGCACTTGTCATGGGTTTACTGCCCCTCTTCTGCTTGTCAATTAGGGTTACATGTTGTAAGTTATGCCCCAAGGGCACAACTTACAACTTTAGCCCTGAGAGCTCTGGGGGGAGTGTCATCTTCTAAGACCTAATTTCCAGAACTTTAAACTACATTGAACAAAATGGCTATTTGAAAATTTTGATTGGATGTGTTTGGGGAAATGGTGGGCGTGAGAGGGGGGTTAGTTACCCTCCAATTACTTTCGACTATTAAAAAGGGCACTAGCCCTCTCAATTTCCAATTGAATGAGCTCCTTTTGAAGTTTCTACGACAACGCTATCTATAAAAACCTTATATAACCCCAAGGCATAACTTATAACCTTTGCCCAGGGGGTTTTGGGGGGTTTGTCACCCTCAAATACATAAGTTCCAGAACTTTCAGCTACGTTGAACAAAATGGCTATCTCTAAACTTTGATTGAATGTGTTTAGGGAAATGGTGGGCGTGCGAGGGGGGTTAGTTACTCTCCATTCACTTTCAACTATTAAAAGGGGCACTAGCCCTTTTATTTCCAATTGAATGAGCCTTTTTTGAAGTTTCTACATCATTGCTTTCTATAAAAACCTTATATGCCCCCAGGACATAACTGACAACCCTTGCCTTGAGGGCTGCAGGGAGGATTGTCATCATCAAAGACATAATTTCCAAAACTTTCAACTACGTTGAAAAAAATGGCTATCTCAAAATTTTCATTGTTGTGCTTTGGGAAATGGTGGGCGTCAGAGGGGATTAGTTGCCCTCTGGTCATTTTCAACTATTAAAAAGGGCACTATCCATTTCAAGTTCCGATCAAATGAGCCCTTTTTGAAGTCTTTACGACAACGCTTTCTATAAGAACCTTGTATGCCCCCAGGGCATAACTTACAACCCTTGCCCTGAGGACTGTGGGAGGGGTTGTCATCCTTAAAGACCTAATTTCAAAGATTTTCAACTATGTTGAAGAAATTGGCTATCTAAAAATTTTGATCGGATGTGTTTGGGGAAAAGGTGAGCGTGAGAGGGGGGTCAGTTGCCCTCCAATCATTTTGACTTTTAAAAAGGGCACTGGCCCTTTGAACTTCCAATCGAGTGAGTCCTTTTTCAAGTTTCTACGACTAAGCTTTCAATAAAAACCTTATATGCCCCCAGGGCATAACTTATAACCCTTGCCCTGAAGACTGTGGGGGGAGTGTCCTGCTCAAAGATATTATTTCCAGAATTTTCAACTGCATTGAAAAAAATGGCTATCTCAAAATTTTGATTGGATGTGTTTGAGAAAATAATGGGCGTGGAAGGAGTGTTAGCTGCCTTCCAATCGCTTTCGACTATTAAAAAGGGCACTAGCCATTTTAATTTCCAATCGAATGATCCCTTTTAGAAGTTTCTACGACAGCGCCTTCTATAAAAACCTTATATGACCCCAGGACATACCTTACAACCTTTTTTCTGAGGGCTGTGGGGGGTTGTCATCCTCAAAGACTTAATTTCCAGAACTTTCAAATACGTTGAACAAAATGGCTATCTAAAAATTTTGATTGGATGTGTTTGGAAAAAATGTGGGGGTGAGAGGGAGGTTAGTTGCCCTCGAGTCACTTTCGATTATTAAAAAGGGCACTAGCCCTTTGAATTCGCAATCGAATGAGCCCTTCTTGAAGTTTCTACGACAAAGATTTCTATAAAAACCTTATATGCCCCCACGGCATAACTTACAACCCTTGCCCTGAGGTTTGTGGGGGGAGTGTCCTCCTCAAAAACATAACTTCTATGTGGAAATCAACTACGTTGAACAAAATAGCTATTTCAGAATTTTGATTGAATATGTTTGGGGAAATGGTGGGCGTGGAAGGGGTGTTATTTGCCTTCCAATCACTTTCGACTGTTAAAATGGGCACTAGCCATTCCAATTTTCAATTGAATGAGCCCCTTTCGAAGTTTCCACGACAACTCCTTCGATACGAAGTGCCCTGGTCTAAAGGGACAAAAAAATAAATAAATAATACATTGTGCCAACATCGTTCTTTACTTAGGCAGTGCAATTGCGCTGCCTATGATTAACTAAAAAAAAACAAGTTTTTTTAATTGAAAGTAAGGAGCGACATTAAAACTAAAAACGAACAGAAATTATTCCGTATATGAAAGGGGCTATACCCTCCTCAACGCCTCGCACTTTACGCTAAAGTTTTTTATTGTTTTAAAAAATAAAGGTTTGAGACAGAGTCAAACTTTAGCGTAAAGAGAGAGGCGTTGAGGAGGGGACAGCCCCTTTCATATACGGAATAATTTCTGTTCGTTTTTAGTTTTAATGTCGCTCCTTACTTTCAGTTAAAAAAAAACTTGTTTTTTTTTATTTAATTTCTTAATGTTTTTGAATTAATGCCACTTTATTTTGGCTCACATGAAAATTAAAACGAATTTGCACATTAATTTTGCGTTTTTTGGCTAAATGGCTTTCTCGAAATTTTGATTGGGTGACTTGGCGAAAAAAAAAAGCGGGAGAGGGGGCCAGGTTGCCCTCCAATTTTTTTGGTCACTTAAAAAGGGCACTAGAACTTTTAATTTCTGTTCGAATGAGCCCTCTTACGATATTCTAGGACTACTGGATAGATACGATCACTCCTGGAAAAAAAATAAAAAAAAACACACATCCGTGATTTGTCTTCTAGCAAAAAATACAAAATTCCACATTTTTGCAAATAGGAGCTTGAAACTACATTACGTTTCTCTTATACACTGAATCTGATGGTGTGAGTTCCATTAAAGTGCTATGACTTTTAGGGGCTGTTTCCCTTTTTTTAGAAAATAAGGCAAATTTTCTGAGGCACGTAACTTTTGATGTGTAAGACTAAACTTGATGAAACTTATATATTTGAAATCAGCATAAAAATCTGATTCTTATCAAAAATTTCCTTTTTTAGAGTTTTGGTTACTATTGAGCCGGGTCGCTCCTTACTTACACTTCGTTACCCCGAACTGTTTTGATTGATATACATATAAAATTGCAACAGTCTTGTAGCCCTGTGTAGCAGTATTTAAGGCTAGGATATCATATATCCCTATTTCTCCCAATGTAGGCATTAAAATCTCTTAATAAAAAATCATATTTCTATCTGGAATCCTGTCTATTTGTTCCTGTAACTGTAAGTAAAATTTATCTGAGTCACTACTATCTTCATCAGTCGGTTTTACAGGGGTATACACTACTATGTCAGACACCCTGCACTTTTTAGTCATAAAATGGTTAAGTAGTATCCTATTATTAATAAATTCCCAAACTAAACAAAACTTAGGAGCTCCCTTATTCATCATGAGCCCTACTCTGTGCATATGCACCCCATCCTTTTTGTCTGAGTAAATAAATTCTATATCACCCGATTTAATGTTTCCTATGTCTGGGATACTAGTTTCTGACGCTTCTAATAAGTTCAGTTTGAAGCGTCTGGATTTGTCAGTCAAAATGTCAATATGATTTTATTTTGTAACTTTGCAACATTCCAAGTTGCATTTTTCATACAGTTCCAAACTTTTATACCCAGCCTACCATTGCCAGGGCATTTCAACTTAATATCCTAAGCAGTGGCATCATTTTGGAAGAGGGGGGACAGTTGCCCCCCCCCACAATAATTTAAAGGAAAAATTCTAAGCCCTATATAGCACAAGCCCCTTGACTCTGCATATGGAGACCCCTATTGCCTTCCCAAAAAATGCTGGAGCTACACCCATGACCTTAAGTTATTCCTGGAAGTCACCCTTTTGACAACCCATATGCACATACTGTGATATTGATTTAGTTCAACACATCCCTCAACAATCCCTGATTGCTTATCCTGATTGATATTTGCTTTTTGGACACGTAAGGTCAAACATGTCTCTATTTCCTGATTAATTAAAAAAAAAGTTTTCCACAAAATAAGTTTTTCAAAGAAAAGTAAAGAGCTCCATTAAACAAAAAATGAGCAAAAATAAAATCAAATAATCTACCAAGCGTAAAACTACCACAAATCAGTAATCAGCATCGATAAATAAATGAAACCCAAAACGAACAGAAATTACAATAAATAACCGAGTCAAACTCAAAACGTGCAGAAATTGACATGAGTAGGGCTCAAAATCCCTATGCCTTACCAAGCCCAGAGCATAATTTGCACTTCACTGAAAAAAATATAAAGGTTTGTACTTTTATAACTTTAATAAATCAGATAACATTAAAATTTGTATTAATAAATACCAGTATATGTGTATTAAACTGACAATGCACTTTCATTTGTATTTTTTTTCTGTAAAGTGCAAATTATGTTCTGGCCTTGGGAAGGCATAGAGGTTTTGAGCCCTACTCATGTTAATTTCTGCTCGTTTTGAGTTTGACTCGGTTATTTATTGTAATTTCTGTTCTTTTTGGGTTCCATTTATTTATCGATGCTGATTTGTGGTAGTTTCACGCTTGGTAGATTATTTGATTTTATTTTTGCTCATTTTTGGTTTAATGGAGTTCTTTACTTTTCTTTGAAAAACTTGTTTTGCGGATTTTTTTTTTTTTAATTAATTCCTGTTCGTTTTATATTGACATTGTCTTTTCAGGGAAAAAGAAAATAATAGTTTAAATCTTTTCGTTTTTTTTAAGAGTTTATAGTTTGGCCCGCTATTTGTATGCTGGAGAAAATTTTTCAGCAATTGTTAACAATATACACTCTTTTAAAAATCTGGACACAAATAATAGTGTTTAATTTAGTTTCATACCTCCTCTAGTTGACTTGAAATAGGAGACTTGATACTGTTCACAAAAAAACCTGTTTACATTCTTTGATAGCTTGGATACACTTACGCTATTTTGATTTGGTTAAATTTTAAGAGCAGAAGTAGCCCCGAAAGTATGAACATAATACCCTCAGTCATTCTTGGGATACTGCTGAGATGCCTTATTGGGAATTAGCATTAACAGAGTGCATTTTGATTTAATCTTAAGGCAGCATTTAATTTTAAACATAATAGGCAAATGGGAGGGTGGGCGTTGGAGGGGGTTAAGTTAAACTCCAATCGCTTTCAATTATTAAAAAGAGCACTAGCCCTTTCTATTTTCAGTCGAATGAGCCCTTTTCGAAGTTTATACGACAACTCCTTTGATAGAAAGCGCCCTGGTCTAAACAAAATAATAATCATAGTAATAATAATAATATATTGTACCAACATCGCTCTTTACTATAAAAATATCAAGCCTTCCAATCACTTTTGACTATTAAAAAGGGCACTAGCCCTTTCAATTTCCAATCGAATGAGCCCTTTTTGAGTTTCTACGTCAACGATTTCTATAAATACCTTATATGCCCCCACGGCATAAATTACAACCCTTGCCCTGAGAGCTGGGGGAGGGGGGTTCATCCTCAAAGACCTAATTTCCAGTACTTTCAACTACGTTGAACAAAATGGCTATCTCAAAATTTTGATTGGATGTGTTTGGGGAAAAGGTGGGCGTGAAAGAGGGGTTACTTGCCCTCCAATCACTTTCGACTATCAAAAGGAGAATAGCCCTTTCAATTTCCAATCGAACGAGACCTTTTTTAAGTTTCTACGACAACGTTTTCTATAAAAAAAACCTTATATGCCTCTAGGGCATAACTTCCAACCCTTGCCCTGAGGGCTGGGTTGGACTTTTTAACTACTTTGAATAAAATGACTATCTCAAAATTTTGATTGGATGTGTTTGGGGAAATGGTAGGTGTGAGAGGGGTGTTAGTTATCCTCCAATCACTTTCGACTATTAAAAAGGTCACAATTCCTTCTAATTTCCAATCGAATGAGCCCTTTTTGAAGTTTCTAATACATCGCTATCTATAAAAACCTTATATGCCCCCAGGGGATAACTTACAACCCTTGCCCTGTGGGCTCTGAAGAGGTTGTCATCATCAAAGACCTAATTTCTAAAACTTTTAACTACGTTGAACAAAGTGGCTATGTAAAAATTTTGATTGGGTGTGTTTGGGGAAAAGGTCGGCATAAGAGGAGGGATAGTTGCCCTCCAATCACTTTTGACTATTAAAAAGGACAGTAGCCCTTTAATTTCCAATCGAGTGAGTCCTATTTCAAGTTTCTACGACAAAGCTTTCAATACAAACCTTATAAGCCCCCAGGGCATAAATTACAACCCTTACCCTGAGGGACTGTGTGGGGAGTGTCGTCCTCAAAAAAATAGTTTCCGGACGTTTCAACTACTTTGAACAAAATGGCTATCTCAAAATCCTGATTATATGTGCCTGGATAAACGGTGGGCATGGAAGGGATGTTAGTTGCCTTCCAATCACTTTCGAGTATTTAAAAGGGCACTAGCCATTTCAATTTCCAATCAAATGAGCCCTTTTTGAAGTTTCTATGACAACGCTTTCTATAAAAACCTTATACGCCCCCAGGGCATAACTTGCAACCCCTGCCCTGAGGGCTGTGGGGGGGGGGTGTCATACTCAAAGACCTAATTTACAGAACTTTCAACTACGTTGAACAAAATGGATATCTCAAAATTTTGATTGGATGTGTTTGGGGAAAAGCTGCGCGTGAGAGGAGGGTTAGTTGCCCTCCAATCACTTTCGAGTAATAAAAATGGCACTAGCCTTTTGAATTTTGAAATTGAATGAGCCCTTTTGAAGTTTCTACAACAAAGACTTCTATAAAAACCTTATATACCCCCAGGGCGTAACATACAACCCTTGTCCTGAGGGTTGTGGGGGGAATGTAATCCTCAAAAACATAACTTATATGTGGAAATCAACTACGCTGAACAAAATGGCTATCTCAAAATTTTGATCGGATGTATTTGGGGAAACAGTGGGCGTGGAAGGGGTGTTAGCTACCTTCCAATCACTTTCGACTATTAAAAAGGGCACTAGCCATTCCAATTTCCAATCGAATGAGCCCTTTTCGAAGTTTCTACAACAACTCCTTTGATACAAAATGCCCTGGTATGAAAAAAAAATAATTCGATACGAAGTCCCCAAAAAATATTTGGGGGAATGGTGGGTGTTAGAGGGGGGTTAGTTGCCTTCCAATTACTTTCAACTTTTAAAAAGGGCACTAGCCCTTTGAATTTCCAATCGAATGAGCCCTTTTTCAGGTTTTTATGACGTTTTCAATAAAAGGTTTTTTATGCTCCTAGGGCATAATTTACAACTATTGCCCTGAGGGCTGGGGGGGGGGGGGTTTGTCAACCTCGAAGACCTAATTTCCATAACTTTCAACTATGTTGAACAAAATTGCCATCTCAAAATTTTGATTGGATGTGATTGGGGAAATGGTGGGCGTGAGAGGGGGGTTAGTTGCTCTCCAATCACTTCTGACAATTAAAAAGGGCACTAACCCTTTCAATTTCCAATCGAATGAGCCCTTTTTGAAATTTCTATGACAATACTTTCTATAAAAACCTTATATAACCCCAGGGCATAACTTATAACCCTTACCATGAGGGCTGTGGGGGGGTCGTTATCCTCAAAGACCTAATTCCCATAATTTTCAACTACGGTGAACAAATTGGCTATCTCAAAATCTTTACTGGATGTGTTAGGGGAAATGGTGGACATGAGAGGGGGGTTACTTGCCCTCCATTCACTTTCAACTATTAAAAACGGCACTAGCCCTTTCAGTTTCCATCTCAATGAGCCCTTTTTGAAGTTTCTATGACAGCACTTTCTATAAAAACCTTTTATGCCCCCAGGGCAAAACTTACAACCATTGCCCTGAGGGCTGTGGGGGGGGGGGGAGTGTCATACTCAAAGATATAATTTTCGGACCTTTCAACTATGTTGAATAAAATGGCTATCTGAAAATTTTGATTGGATGTGTTTGTGGAAATGGTGGGCGTGAGAGGGGGGTTACTTGCCCTCCAATCACTTTCGACTATCAAAAAGGGCACTAGCCCTTTCAATCTTCAATCGAATGAGCCCTTTTTGAAGTTTCTACAACAATACTTTTTATAAAAAAAAACTTATATGCCCCCAGGGCATAAATTCCAACCCTTGCCCTTAGGGCTGTGGGGGGAGTGTCATCCTCAAAACATAATTTCGGGACTTTTTAACTACTTTGAACAAAATGGCTATCTGAAAATTTTGATTGGATGTGTTTGTGGAAATGGTGGGCGTGAAAGAGGGGTTACATGCCCTCCAATCACTTTTGACTATCAAAAAGGGCACTAGCCCTTTCAATTTCCAATCGAATGAGCCCTTTTTGAAGTTTCTACAACAATACTTTCTATAAAAAAAACCTTATATGCCCCCAGGGCATAACTTATAACCCTTGCCCTGAGGGCTGTGAGGGGGTTGTCATCCTCAAAGACCTGTTGAACAAAATGGCTATCTCAAAATTTTGATTGGATGCGTTTGAGGAAATGGTGGGCGTGAGAGGGGGGTTATTTAACCTCCAATAACTTTTAACTATTAAAAAGGGTACTAGCCCTTTCAGTCTCCAACTCAATGAGCCCTTTTTGAAGTTTCTATGACAGCACTTTCTATAAGAAACCTTTTATGCCCCCAGGGCAAAACTTACAACCATTGCCCTGGGGGCTGTGGGGGGAGTGTCATCCTTAAAGACATAATTTCCAGACCTTTCAACTATGTTGAACAAAATGGCTATCTCAAAATTTTGATTGGATGTGTTTGGGAAATGGTGGGCTTGAGAGGGAGGTTACTTGCCCTCATATAACTTTTGAATATCAAAAAGAGCACCAGCCATTTCAATCACCAATCAAATGAGACCTTTTTGAAGTTTCTATGACAATGCTTTCTATAAAAAAAACTATCTATAAAAACCTTATATGCTCACAGGTCATAACTTAAAAACCTTACCCTGAAGGCTCTGAGGAGGTTATCATCCTCAAAGACCTATTTTCTAAAACTTTTAACTACATTAAACAAAATGGCTATCTAAAAATTTTGATTGGATGTGTTTGGGGAAAAGGTTGCCGTGAGAGGGGGGTTAGTTGCCCTATAATCACTTTTGACTATGAAAAAGAGCACTAGCCCTTTGAATTTCTAATTGAATGAGCCCTTTTTCAAGTTTCTACAACATAGCTTTCAATAAAAACCTTATATGTCCCCAGGACATAACTTACAACCCTTACCCTGAGGCTTGTGGGTGGAGTGTCATCCTCAAAGATATAATCTCCAGACCTTTCTACTACTTTGGACAAAATGGTTATCTCAAATTTTGATTCGATGTGTCTGGATAAATGGTGGGCATGGAAGGGTTGTTAGTTGCCTTCCAATCACTTTTGTATATTAAAAAGGGCACTAGCCACTTCAATTTCCAATCAAAATGAGCCCTTTTTGAAGTTTCTACAACAATACTTTCTATAAAAACCTTTTATGCCCCCAGGGCAAAACTTACAACCATTGCCCTGATGGTTGTGGGGGGAGTGTCATTCTCAAAGACATAATTTTTGGACCTTTCAACTACGTTGAATAAAATGGCTATCTCAAAATTTTGATTGGATGTGTTTGGGAAAATGGTGGGTGCAAGAGGGGTGTTAGTTGTCCTCCAATAACTTTTGCCTATTAAAAAGGGTACAAGCCCTTCTAATTTCCAATCAAATGAGCCCTTTTTGAAGTTTTTACAACAAAGCTTTCAATAAAAACCTTGTATGCTCCCAGGGCATAACTTACAACCCTTACCCTGAGGGCTGGGGGGGGGGGTTGTCAACTTCAAAGACATAATTTCCAGAACTTTAAACTATGTTGAACAAAATTGCTATCTCAAAATTTTGATTGGATGTGTTTGGGGAAATGGTGGGCATGAGAGGGGGGTTAGTTGCCCTCCAATCACTTCTGACTATTAAAAAGGGCACTAGCCCTTTCAATTTCCAATCGAATGAGCCCTTTTTGAAGTCTCTACAACAATACTGTCTATAAAAAAAAACCCTTGTATGCCCCCAGGGCATAACTTATAACCCTTGCCCCAAGGGCAGTGAGGGGTTTGTCATCCTCAAAGACCTGTTTAACAAAATGGCTATCTCAAAATTTTGATTGGATGTGTTTGGGGAAATGGTGGGCATGAGAGGGGGGTTAGTTGCCCTCCAATCACTTCTGACTATTAAAAAGGGCACTAGCCCTTTAAGTTTCAAACTCAATGAGCCCTTTTTGAAGTTTCTATGACAGGGCTTTCTATAAAAACCTTTTATGCCCCCAGTGCAAAACTTACAACCACTGCCCTGGGGGCTGTGGGGGGGGGGGAGTGTCATCCTCAAAGACATAATTTCCAGACCTTTCAACTATGTTGAACAAAATGGCTATCTCAAAATTTTGATTGGATGTGTTTGGGAAAATGTTGGGCGTGAGAGGGAGGTTACTTGCCCTCATATAACTTTTGACTATCAAAAAGAGCACCAGCCCTTTCAATCACCAATCAAATCAGCCCTTTTTGAAGTTTCTATGACAATGCTTTCTATATAAAAAAAACTATCTATAAAAACCTTATATGCTCCCAGGTCATAAGTTAAAACCCTTACCCTGAGGGCTCTGAGGAGGTTATCATCCTCAAAGACCTAATTTCTAAAACTTTTAACTACGTTAAACAAAATGGCTATCTAAAAATTTTGATTGGATGTGTTTGGGGAAAAGGTTGCCATGAGAGGGGGGGGGGGGGGTCAGTTGCCCTCCAATCACTTTCGACTAATAAAAAGAGCATTAGCCCTTTGAATTTCTAATTGAATGAGTCCTTTTTCAAGTTTCTACAACAAAGCTTTCAATGAAAACCTTATATGCCCCCAGGGCATAACTTACAACCCTTACCCTGAGGCTTGTGGGGGAAGTGTCATCCTCAAAGATATAATCTCCGGACCTTTCAACTACTTCGAATAAAATGGCTATCTCAAATATTGATTGGATATGTCTGGATAAATGGTGGGCATGGAAGGGTTGTTAGTTGCCTTCCAATCACTTTTGACTATTAAAAAGGGCACTAGCCATTTTAATTTCCAAACAAATGAGCCCTTTTTGAAGTTTCTATAAAAACCTTATATGCCCCCCGGGGCATAACTTACAATCCTTGCCCTGAGGGCTTTGGGGGTTGTCATCCTGAAAGACCTAATTTTTAGAACTTTCAACTATGTTGAACAAAATGGCTATCTTAAAATTTTGATTGGATGTGTTTGGGGAAAAGGCGGGCATGAGAGGGGGGTTAGTTGCTCTCCAATAACTTTTGACTATTAAAAAGGGCACTAGCCCTTTGAATTTCTAATCAAATGAGTTCCTTTTGAAGTTTCTATGAGAAAGCTTTCTATAAAAAACCTTAATGCCCCCAGGACATAACTTACAACCCTTGCCCTGAAGACTGTTAGGGGAATATCCTCCCCAAAGCCATAATTTCTATCTTGAAATCAACTACACTGGACAAAATGGCTATCTTGAAATTTTGATTAGATCTGTTTGGAAAATGGTGGGCATGGAAGGGGTGTTAGTTGCCTTCCAATAGCTTTTGACTATTAAATAGGCCACTAGCCATTTCAATTTCCAATTGAATGAGCCCTTTTCAAAGCTTTTATGACAACTCCTTTGATACAAAGTGCCATGGTATGAAAAAAAAATCAATACAAAGTCCCCCAAAAATGTTTGGGTGAATGGTGGGCATGAGAAGGGGGTTAGCTGCTTTCCAATTACTTTCAACTATTAAAAAAGGCACTAGCCCTTTGAATTTCCAATTGAATTAGCCCTTTTTCAGGTTGTTATAACAATACTTTCAATAAAAACCTTATACAGTATGCCCCAGGGCATAACTTACAACCCTTGCCCTGAAGACTATGAGAGGAGTGTCCAGATCAAAGATATAATTTCTAGACCGTTCAATCATGTTGAACAGAATGGCTATCTCATAATTTTGACTGGATATGTTTGGGGAAATGGTGAGCATGGAAGGGGTGTTAGTGGCTCTCCAATCATGTTTGACTATTAAAAAGGACACTAGCCATTTCCAATTGAATGAGCCCTTTTTGAAGTTTCTATGACAATGCTTTCTATAAAAACTTATATGCCCCCAGGGCATAACTTACAACCCTTGCCCTGGTGGCTGTAGAGAGGGGGAAAGGGTTGTAATTCCCTAGACCTTTTTTCCAGAACTTTCAATTATGTGAACACAATGGCTATTACCTTAAATTACCTTACCTTAAATCGCACTTGCTAGTGATATGGACGAGTATCTATCTATATGGACAAGTATAGCTATCTCAAATTTTTTATTGGATGTGTTTGGGGGAAAGGTTAGTGTGAGAGGAATTTCTAATCAAAGGAGCCATGCGTGTTGTACATGATGTTGATACAGATCATGTTGCAGGCTGGATACTAGGTTTGTTGCCCTTCTCTGTACACACTCTAGGGTCCTAGCATCAATATTGTACTTTAAAGATGCTACAACCATTACAAACTCAAGTTGAGGACATAGAAGGGGGTACCTACATTTAGCCTAGGCCTAGTTTCTTTACTATTCAGCATTCTTGTAATAAATGTATACTAGGCTATTCAGCATTCTTGTAATAAATGTACACTAAATAAACCTGAGGAATTGGTTAGATTTACTTAACTGGGCTTGTACAAGGCAACAGAATTTCCCAGTATTAAAGCATCTAGCCTAACTTTAGTTAGAAGGCAAAGTTTTCCTAGGCCTGTAGCTCACAAGCAGCAAAACTAGCAAACTCTGACCTATGGCAAATAGTTGTCATAATCTCGATATTAAATGTACTATTTTTGAGTTGTCAGATTTTTCATGTTTAAAAGGCTATATATTACCAGATCTAATTTGTTTATCTCCCATCTTTTGTAAGAAACTCTAATCTTCTGACCAAGTCTCGTTTTTCAAATTCAGATTTAATGCCTAACACACCACCTATAAAAATTCATAGATTAAAATTTTGTCAACTTTTCTAGAAGAACTTGCCGCAATTTTAACACGTGGGTAAATAGTTGCTTCACAGAACATTTTTACTTGAAATGGAACCCACAGGTAAGAATGAATTTTTTTATAATGAAAATTAAGTTTTGAAAAGACCCACTCTACCAAATACAGCATACCTTTTGAGCCTTTTACTGCATCAGAAGCTATTCAGCAAACTAAGAGACTGAAATCAGGTGCAATGGGACCTGACTTGATACACAATCAAATGTTAAGGAACTTTAGCCTCAAAACAGTAGAGATCATTACAGCTTTGTTCAACAAGTCTGCAGCAACATCAATAGTCTCAAAGCAGTGGAAGAAGGCCACAGGATCCAAAACTTCCAGCCTCCTACAGACCTATAGGCCTAACCCTCACATCATGCCTTTGCAAACTTATGGAACACCTTGTTAAGTTAAGAATCCTTCCAGAACTACCAAATTCAATCCAACATGAATAATTTTGTTTTCTCCCTAATAGAGGAACCACAGATGCACTTCTAAGGTTAGAGCATCAGATAAAATCTGGTTTGAAGCAGGGTAAGGAGACACTAGCAGCCTTCTTGGATATGAGGGCTGCTTTTGATAGGGTTAGTGTGGATAACCTGATGGGAAAGTTACAGTCTCTCCAAATCTGCCTAGAACTGAGGATGTGGATAGAATATTACTTGAGAAGCCAGGAACTGGAGATCAATAGGCCTATGGGGGAGAGTGAATCTCCATCAAGAACTAAGCCAGATGCAGGAGTAACTCAAGGGGAGGGGGGGGGGTACTAAGCCCACTCCTCTTCCTTATTTATTGCAGTAATATTAGTTTTGAATATATACTGGGATACAATTTGTATTTGTATGCTGATGATATTGCACTTGTTGCAACATCAAGAGATAAGTAGGGTAAAAGACCAGTATCCAATTGAGCAAAATTATGTAAAACTTAAAACCTCATATCTTGTTATCAAATTAGAGTTGAAAAGGTTTGTATAGGCCAATGAATAGCTAAAAATTCAAGTGAGGCCTATGCAACAACATGGTTATTATTAAAATTATTTAAGATCATTCACTGAAAATGATTAGTTTATTGACTTACCTAGAAAGACCTCTTTTTGGAAATAGGCTGCCAATTATCCTATTTTGATGTAAATATCTTTTTAGTGTTTCAGTTTAATTCAAATATTAATAGAAATCTGATTGTCTTCTGATTCTAAAAATCCAGCTTTTATTTCTTGGTTTTTATTCTATAAATCACAAATAGCCTATTAAATGTATATTTTTTTCATTTCACTTGCTTGTCAAAGCAGAGACCACACATTGGATTTATGATGACAAATTACTCCCACTGGGCTGGCTCTAGTGAGAGATCATTGGGTCTTCACTTGCATTGTGTCATACTGTAGTAAAAAAGGGGCAGTCCAAAAACCCATTTCTATTTTTCCAAAATGCCAAAGAAAAGAGGTCTTTTACCCTATGTCCTGCAAGCTGCTGTCCAGAAGGGTCTTGATTATCTTAGTTTATGGGCAACTGTCAACAACATGGAATTCTCTCCTGCTAAGTCAGCAGTGCTCCTCTTCACAAGGACAAAGGATCATTCAATGCCAAGGCTCTCAATCAATGGCACCACTGTCCCAGCAGTTGAAAAGTTCTGCTACCTTGGGGTGACTTCTGACACTTCACTCTCATGGACTCAGCATGTGAATTATTTAATTGGAAACCTCAAGAGCAGAGCCAACTTTGTCAATGCTATTTGCTTATCTAAGAGAGGAGCCCTTTTCTCTGTTGCCACCCATTTTGTGAGAGCAGTTGTAATAAGTGAGCTGGATTATGGCTGCCTCCTATACCAAGAAGCACCTGTCCAACTCCTGAAAAAACTGGATACAGCCCTGCATTGTATACTGAGGAAAATTCTCGGATGCCTAAAATCAACCCCCCTACCTGCAATATACTGTGAACTAGGACTGACAACATTAGAAACTAGAATGAAGAAATTAGAAGCACAATATTTTACATGGAAGATGTTGATCCCAAATGACATTAATTACAAAGAACTTATTGAAACATATGATCAGAACCAATGTTTCCAACCAAGATCAATTCCACCATACTGTCAAATGGTGAAACACATCTCTGAAACATACCTGCTCCTATCCCAACTCCTGATGCTATTGATGAGATAGGTTCAGCTTCTAGTACAGGTATAAAGTCAAATATAGCCCTACTCCCATTCTCAAGGGGTAGCCCAGAGGAACCACCAGAGATGGTAAGAGCTAGGTGGCATGAATGGGTAGACCAGTGGACCCAGACTGGACATAGAATGGTATTCACTGATGGATCATGCTTTGCCACTGGGGGTGGGGCTGCGGTTGTGGTCCTTGGGCTCAGTCATGCACTGTCTTTTAAAGTAACAGAGAAGTTGTCAATATTTTCACTTGAGTTGTATGCACTATTGAAAGCATTTGAATTTATTGCAAGTGTTTTGCCAGTAGGTAAATATTTGATATGTAGTGACTCACTTTCAGTGCTGAATTATTTGATGTATAGTCATAGGCCAGCAAGAAAATCAGTGCTGCTTTTAGAAAAGATACTGCTAAAACTGATGACAGCCAAGTATGAGATTGTAGCAACATGGGTACCAGCACATGTTGGAATTAGGGCAGATAAGCTGGCAAAATGGGGTGCTAGGTATGGGGAGAATTTAGTATGTCAGTATTCAGTGAATGATTTTTTATGTTATTATGATAAGTTGCTAAAGGAGAAGGAGAAAGATGTTTTTGGTCAAAGGTCTCAGAACCAGATCCTTGATTTGTATGATTATGGTACCCCACCTCCTGATCTATGTCACCCAGTCAGTCACCTGGCTATCAGTATATTCAGGCTCAGAACAGGCCATGTTTAAATTAGGAGTGTATTATTTAAATGAAAGTCAGTTGACTCTCCTTTATGTGAGGTCTGCAATGTAGACAAGGATGTTAGGCATATTTTAATGTATTTTAAAAAGTATGAGACACAGAGATTGCCACTGAAAAAAGCTTGCCTAAAGTATTTTGGTGCATTCATGCTCAGAAGTATCCTGGGCCATGCACAGGCACCACCATGGGCTAGGAAAAAATCTGTAGAAGTATTTGGCCATTTTTTGTTGATACTAAGCTACTCTTAGTGCAATAAGTTCTATAAGTTTGGTGATGAGTCATCCCTGCCATAATATTGTAATTGTTGGAGACTTCAACCTGCCTCAGATCCACTGGATTAGTGGTTATGCTGCTACAGGAGATAACAATGACCAGATTGGCACACTCCACAAATGCCTACAAGAACATTCATTGTACCAGACAATCAATTTCCCAACTAGGTTCAGAGAGGGCCAGAACCCATCTCTCTTAGATCTCCTATTTGTCAAAGATGAGGAGGCAATCCAAAGTATAGACTCAGAGCCACCTTTTGGCACAAGCAACCATATAGCCATAACTTGTCAACTAAAGTTGTACCCGCAGACAAACAATTTTAGAAAACATGTGTTTACAAATTACAACAAGGTCAGGCAAGATTTGGCTAACCAAGATTGGTCTTTTGTCAAAATGAATAATGTACAGGGAGCTTGGCTTGAGATGAAAAGGGTCCTCAGTGAGACAATTGCAAAACACACGACAACCACTTGGAAACAAAGACCAAGAATGCTCCCTTTCATCACACAAGAAATCAAGCTAGCAGTCCGGAAGAAAAAGAAGTTCTGGAGAAGGTACAAGGATGTCCCAACGCAGGCTAATCATGACAAATTCAAACAAATACAAAACAAAGTCTGCTACCTTACAAGAGAAGTTACTAGCAAGTATGAGGAGTCTTTAGCTTCAGCATCAAAAACAAATCCAAAGAAATTTTGGAAGTATCCCTCCACTCAAAAGCCCGGAAGACATTCAGTAACCAAACTCTCAGTTAATGGGAATACCATAAGCAACCCTGGAAATATAGCTGAAGCTTTGAACCAGCAGTTCAAGTCAGTTTTTACACCTCCAGATAATGACCACTTGCCACAAATTCTGGAATATGATATTCAGAAACCGATGCAAATTATTACTGTTGGCACTTTGGATGTTGAATCACAGCTCAAAAGATTGAACCCAAATAAGTCAGTTGGCCCTGATGGGGTACACCCTCGAACTTTGAAAGAGGCTCATGCAGAGCTTGCCCTTCCCCTAGCAAAACTGTTCCAGAAGTCTCTTGACACAAAACAAGTCCCTCAAGATTGGAGAAATGCAAATATTACACCTGTTCACAAGGGTGGAAGCAGGAACTGTGCTGCCAATTAGCATCACCTCAACAGTCAGTAAAATCCTCAAAGGAATTGCAAACACCACTGTTATGAAACACCTGATTGACAACAAACTACTTACCAATAGCCAACATGGATTCAGATCTGGACACTCGGTCGAGACAAATCTTATTGATGCATATGAATGTGTCACCGAACTGCTAGACCAGGGTATCCCTGTTGATATGATTTTATTAGACTTTGCAAAGGCTTTTGACAAAGTTTGCCATCGTTGTTTGAAGGCTAAACTTTTAGCTACCAGGATACATGTGGAGGTTGTTGAATGGGTGATGCAGTTCCTCTCAGGAAGAAAGCAGAGAGTTAGAGTGTTTGGGGATAATGGGCAAGAGTTTTTCTCAGAAGTTGCTGGAGTTGATAGTGGCATGCCCCAGGGAATGATCTTGGGCCCAACACTTTTCAATATTTACATTAATGATGCTCCACGGGCTGTAAGAAATAAGATGAGCTTCTATGCCAATGATTCAAAGCTTATTGGGCCCTCTGAGTCGTCAGTGACTAGAGCCACCATACAGGAAGACCTGGATGCACTTTCCCTTTGGGCCCGCCAATGGAAGCTTGAGTTTAACATCCAGAAGTGCAAGGCGGTATATTTTGGGAAAAAGAATGAGAAGTGGCAGTACCATATGAGTGGGGGGATGGCTCTAGACAATCGATTGGTTCCTTGGTAGCTGAAAGAGATTTGGGGATAGTCGTCAATGAAGAATTAAAATTCAACAAACACACACAAACAGCAGTTGCCAAAGCATCTCAGACCCTCAGAATAATTAAGTGTACAGTATGAAGCAGATCATCTAAAATCATGACAAAGCTGTACAAGGGTCTTGTGCAACCATTGCTGGAGTTTGGGATGTGTGTTGCCATGCCTCTGAATAAGAGTGACCAACAGAAAATAGAGTCTGTTCAAAGGCACACAACCAAAGCTGTTGATGGAGGCAAGAACCTCGACTATCCATCCTGCCTGAACAAACTACAGCTCCCAACACTCGTCTACAGATGGCAGAGGGGTGATGTCATTATGGCTTACAAGCTACTGCATGCTGATTCCTCTTCTCAGAGTCCTTTACAACTTGACGAATCATTCAGGACAAGAGGGCATAGTAAGAAGCTGCTCAGGAAGAGAGCTCACAGCAGACTCCACAACCACTACTTCTCCAATAGAGTGGTGGGCCCCTGGAACAGTCTTCCCAATGCAGCTGTCACTGCTCCCTCTGTCAATGCATTCAAGATTGCCATTGATAAGAATTGGTCCACCAAACCATGGAAAACAGAGTGGGACGCTGCCAAACCAGTGACTCCCCATCATCACTGACCAGTGACTCTACAGGACCTTTCCTTATTTTGGTGGACAATGTGATTTAAGGTAATTTTAAGGTAATAATTTGTATTAATAATTATATATATTAATGTTATTGCACATTATTTTAATATTTTACATGTAAATTAGTGATATGTAAGCTATATGTATGAGTATGAGTATTGCAAGCCAAGCTCATTAGCTTAAATTGCCATATCAGCCAGTTGTGTTTGAATTGTAAATATGGAGGCTCAAATGTGACATCATTGGACAGAGTTGAATACAGCTTGACATTGATTTATTGGTTTTTGCCTTGAGATTCTTCAAAACCCCTCCTTAACCACAGTGACAAAAGCCAGATGGCTTTTTAAATTATTTTACCCTTGGTCATGACAGAACAACAGCTGGACAGCTGAATTTTGACATGGGATACCTTTCATCCCTAAGGGCTCTGACAAAATCATGGAGACATGCACAATGGGCAGCTTGCCCAGGAGCTCTTCAAACAAACAACATATTATATATTTATGTTTATAATACAATAAAGTACTTTTGTAGGGTGAAATTATAGTTTAGCTACTTTTTGCTATCTTCAAAAGGGGTTAGGCTAGGTTAGGAAAATAAAACTTACAGTAATGAATCCAGGGCCAAAAACATACTCTGGGGAGGTATTGCCAAGCTTCCATGTTAACATTCTTAGAAATTTGCCTACTTGACAGGTGAAATTTTGACCAAACAACATTTTACCTTAATTTTCAGTTTCTTTTTCTCTGGTTTTTAAGAATAGCAACTCTCCAGAGGGATAATTCTTGATAGAAGAAAAATAAATATTGCTAATTTTAGGCTATGTTCATTTTAATTGTTTTATTGCAGGCTTCAAAATTCATTGTCACCCCCTCCCCCCACCCACATAGTCTATTTACCAAACCATACTGCCAACTTTAATGTCCCTAACTCTGTCTGTCTTCCCCCTCAATATAATACAGATTATTTCACTTTACTGCTTATTTTTTTCTCAAATAGCCTATGGTCCTATATTGCTGTTAAAAATATAAATCTGTGCTTGCCTTAAAAATTTCAACTTTTAACCTTGTTTATAGTTCTCATATTCATTAGCTAACTTTTGAAATAACAGCCACATGTTTAGTCAATATCTGGTGTAGCATCAGCTATACTAAAACCCAGTTTGACATTATCAAACAATGAAACTTGCCAATAGCTCTGAATTATCTAACTGTTTAAGGGCACTGACTACATACAAGATCTCAACTGCATTATTAGGGATGTAACAACAGCCACTAAGTTGGTGGCTGTTATCACAAGAGTTAGTTAATGGATATAAGTACTATAAACAAGGTTAAAAGTTGAAGTTGGTGATTAACAGCTGGTTTTAAGTAATAAAAACTGAAATGGAGGTACTGGAATCAATGAAATCATCAGTATTGAGTTTAGAGTCTAGATTATGCTCTGGAACGATGTTTTGAATTGCCCATCCCCCCCCCCTTCCCCAAATAAACCAAAATAAAAATTCCTGTAATTCTAGTTGAATGCCTATAGGATATATCCAAAGTGCTTTGAGCTAGAATAATAACAACTTCAGAAACAAATTCAGAGTATGAATTATCTCAAGAGAATTTTTTTTAGAATTGCCCCCTCTGCAGCTGAAAAAAGTCCCTAACCCAAGGCTTATAGTCCCCCCCTGCTTGAATACTTGCCTTCAAGGCTGTATCTAGGAGAAGCAGGTTGGAAAAAATGGTATAGGGGAGGGTCTAGTTGCCTTCCAGTCACTTTTGACTCTCAAGGTGACAAGATACATTAAGTGATCATCCTGTCTTTTTCATTATAAACTTTTTCACTTTATGTGGTCAAACTACAAGTATTTAGAATCAGTTGGGCTGTCTTGCTGTAACATGTAGAGCTTGTACAAGATATTAAAATGAAAGATTGAATACAAAAAAGTTCAACTGAAAGTAAGGATCATTGTTAAAACTTGAAACAAACACAAATTATTCCATATATGATGAGATTTCCCCCCCCCCCTCCTTCTCAATACCTTGCTCTTTGAACAACAATTTGGCAAGTTGTCCCAATCTCTTAAGAACAACTCCTAAAACACAATGATTATTTAATTTAGATAAGAGACTTTTTTTAGAAATACTAAAAACTTCAGTCTGAAGACCATGGTATTGTAGACAGTGGTGCTTCTGGCCTCTCTTACATATGGGACAAAATCTTGATTAGTGACTACTGCTAACTGTACCTTCTAATCCATTTTAATAAAGTTTCAAAATGATTGTAAATGTTAGATTTTTATTTGAAATTTTGTTCCCCTAAAATTTCTATGCCAGGGACAAGTGGATTTATTTAAATAGACAAGTAGATTCAGCAAAACATAATAACATAGGTTGTTATGGTAAAATAGTTGATATTCAAGTTGGTAGAAACATGTGGGTTAGCAAGGCTTCAGCCCTATATATGGCTAAAATTTGTGTATATTTCCAATACATTTGAATTATACCCCCCTCCCCTCCCAGTTGGCTTCATCCAAAATTATATTATAAAGCTATTATTAAAAATTGCACATAATTTTGTCTAAAATATAAATAGCTAGCCAAAATCTATATTGTCAAAAGTTAAAAAAAAAACCTTACAAATATTCATTTTCTTAACATAAAAAAGTTGTGTCAATTACAACCAACCCAAAATAAATTAAAAATTTTGTTCAGGGAAAACCAAATGGAGAATCAAAGGTGTTTTTTTCTCATTTTGTGTTCTGTAAGTAACCTTAGCAAAAATATATGACTTTTTGGACTCTAGCCTACTTTCTTTAGTATTGTTATTTCAGCAAAATTAAAAGAACATTTTTTAGCAATGCCAAAAATGAAAGGGAAAAGATTGCTTTTTCAGGAAGAAAATCCTGTTTCTCTCCTCTTCAATTAGTGGAGCTTTTCTTGAACAAAAAGATATTGTCTCCTCAGCATAGAAATTTCTTTGATAGAAAAAACTTCACTCTCAGATTTGAAAAAATAAATAAATGTAATTTTTTATATAGAAATTCTTGGGTCTCCTGTTAAGGAGAAGAAGAAGTCAAAAAGAGTTCTGCAATGGAGGGCGCCAATGATGAATTCATGATCAAACCCTCAGAGATGCCTGCCAAAACGTTTAGTTCTGACTGGCCTTTGCTTCTTAAGGTAACATTATTTCTGTGTTAGCTTCTAATCTTTTGACTGTCTACATACATCTGTGTTGGCCTCAGGTTGCTTGGTGTTGTAGTGAGGTATTAGTACTAGTTTTGATGTCTAACTTTTAGTAACTTCTATTACTTTTTCAGATGTAGGGTATTGAATAATGTTACTTCTTTTCATGCTCAAAGGCCTATAAACCACAACCTAGATCCTTTCATTACTTCTATAACATTTTGCACCTTTCTGGAATTTTTTCCTATCTAAAAATAGGGCAGTGGAGACATCATCCAAGTCCCTCCTCTCTTTACCAGGAGGACTACTGTAAAAAATACAAATATTTACATATTTAGGCCAGGTATTGCACATCCCCTCCAAAAAATCCTTTTGGTTCCTCTGAAGTTTTTTTATATGAGCCTTTCAGAAGCAAATGTAAATTGGTCAATTTTTTAGGCTTTGGCATTGATTAATTTGATTGACTCTTAACTTGATGCAGCCACAACAGTATATCCTAAAAATATAAAATTTACATGAACAAAAGCAAAATCATGTTGCTCTTGAACTCTTTCTTAAGCCACTTTTACTAAGTTCATTTTTAGGGTACTTAAGAACATCCCTCATAGCCAAACAGCAAAATATTGTGCTCATTATTCTGCCAGATTATTTTCTAATTTCTAACCACTATTAATTTTCTAACTTTCTAGCCAGTATTTAATCTTCTTTTTTTATTTGTGTGGGCTATTTTTATGAACATGGTTAAATTGGCTTCTGAGTGGTTTTTATGTGCGCATATGCTTCTTTATTTCAGGTATCAATTTAACCATTCTCTCAGTATTGTATTATATAGAATCCATGAAGACTAGCCATGTCATGAATTGAGGTGTGTGTAATCCAATACCTTAGGGCTGGAATTGGTTGATTTTTTAGAGTAATGGAGCCTTTTTAGATTAATCCAATAGTTGGTGCACAAGTGTCCTTGTTTTGTTTTATGTGAGGGTATGGGTTGATTATTCCAAATACTTCTCCAATTATAGTTGTATTTAAAATAATAAAAATAAAAGTGTTCTTTAGGTCATTATAGGTTTTATATAGGAAATCCTGCAGGATTTACATATTTAGGCCAGGTATTGCACATCCCCTCCAAAAAATCCTTTTGGTTCCTCTGAAGTTTTTTTATATGAGCCTTTCAGAAGCAAATGTAAATTGGTCAATTTTTTAGGCTTTGGCATTGATTAATTTGATTGACTCTTAACTTGATGCAGCCACAACAGTATATCCTAAAAATATAAAATTTACATGAACAAAAGCAAAATCATGTTGCTCTTGAACTCTTTTCTTAAGCCACTTTTACTAAGTTCATTTTTAGGGTACTTAAGAACATCCCTCATAGCCAAACAGCAAAATATTGTGCTCATTATTCTGCCAGATTATTTTCTAATTTCTAACCACTATTAATTTTCTAACTTTCTAGCCAGTATTTAATCTTCTTTTTTTATTTGTGTGGGCTATTTTTATGAACATGGTTAAATTGGCTTCTGAGTGGTTTTTATGTGCGCATATGCTTCTTTATTTCAGGTATCAATTTAACCATTCTCTCAGTATTGTATTATATAGAATCCATGAAGACTAGCCATGTCATGAAATTGAGGTGTGTGTAATCCAATACCTTAGGGCTGGAATTGGTTGATTTTTTAGAGTAATGGAGCCTTTTTAGATTAATCCAATAGTTGGTGCACAAGTGTCCTTGTTTTGTTTTATGTGAGGGTATGGGTTGATTATTCCAAATACTTCTCCAATTATGGTTGTATTTAAAATAATAAAAATAAAAGTGTTCTTTAGGTCATTATAGGTTTTATATAGGAAATCCTGCAGGCTACACTTTGATTGACATTTTACACTTCAGTGTTAACTTTTCTAAATTTGAAAGTGGTTTATCCACTAGTTCTTTCTGGCTGTTGATTGACTGAAATAAAAAATAATTAATTATTAAACATAATTTTAAAAAATTTCTTTACTCTAACTTCTTTATGTAACCCCTTGTGTATACTGCTTAATATGCAGGTATGATCATGCAACAATGGATTAATGTTGAAGATGATTTAGTTCTTTTATACCAAATTTTACATGGGATATAACCATAAACCATTGTTGTTGCTTACTTAACTCCTTTTTTTTAAGAATTTTGACCATTTGAATGCCCGGACAAATCATTATACTCCATTGCCGTTTGGGACTTCACCTTTAAGCCGTCCTATTAAGGATCATATTCATGGTGGTTATATAAACTTGGATAAGCCTTCTAATCCTAGTTCTCATGAAGTTGTGGCCTGGATCAAGAGGATATTGAGGTGTGAGAAGACTGGCCACTCTGGAACTTTAGACCCCAAAGTAACAGGTAACGCAGTCCCCCTTAAATTACTTTTAGCGGCATTAATATGTTTTACTTAAGCTTTTTTGTGCCTTTTTAAAACCACAAAGAAGCTGCTTTTTCTTACGCTATGGGACGTAATTCAAATAAGAAATGATTAGGTGATATAAATTTTCAAACAATTAAATAAGAATAGCTCAGTCAGTTCATATAAATGAACTGATATAAATGAAAATGAGATTTTTTCTTAGTGTTTTTATTAGGTATTCTTTTAAAAAGTTAAAAAAAAATTATGAGGGAGTTTTTTTCTATATTCTTTGGAGCACAGGAGTAGGGCCCGATCAATATATCTCTGCTGTAATATTCCTGATTATCTACTGCGTTTCCCCAGAATGGCACTGGCTTACATTTACAGAGAAGCTTTGAATTTGTTCAAGCTTGTACAAATACCTTAATTTTTTGTAGGGCCTCCAATTGTATCTAAAAAATACATTTATCTTCAAGATCTATTACGTTGATGATTCAGTTTTGTCAGTCCCTGATTTAGGAAAGTGATCAACACAAAAACGCCAGAAGGTGTCCTGTAACATGCTGTTGACATTTTTCCTTGAGGCTTAAGTTGTTGTATTTTAGGAATTGCTTTGCGTTTATGTTCCCTTCCAGTGCTCTGCTTTTTCTTAGTGTTTCTGTTTGGTATTCTATTAAAAAGTTAAAAAATTTATGAGTGAGTGTTTTTTTTTTAATTATTCTTTGGAGCACAGGAGTAGGGTCCAACCAATATATGGGCAGGCCGATATAGGGGCCAGTGTCATCATCGGATATCGGTCTTTCTTTTATATGTATTTTTTATGTGCAACTTATCCAGAAGATGGCGCCAGATTTCCTCAGGTTATTTTTGCTTGTCTAGTCCTTAGGAACGGAGCCATCAGCTAAGCTGACCATGGTGGAGAGAGCAGCAGAGGTGGGTCAAATGAAGTCGAAATATATTTATTGTCAGTACACACCTGGTGCAGCCATATACGAAATCTATGGTGAGTTCAAGAACCTACAACCAGAGAAGTTGTTCTTGTTTGTCTCCTGGATTACAGATACAAGCGCCAAACCTATAAATCAAGATGTACTAAGTAATGCTAAAAGGTGGCTACAAGAAGGCACAGAGGAAAACCCAAAACCAAGGAGAGGAGGCGCAGCAAGTTTGATTGACTGCCTCTTTGGTAACAAGCTTGTAACTTCAATATGTGAGGAAGAAGAGTCAGCAGATAATATTGATCAAAAACTGGAAAGGTACATGGGTGAGGCTGTCATTGACAGGGAAAAAAGCTGTCCATTAGAGTGGGGGCGAAATAATAGCAGTCGTTTCAAGAGACTGGCACTAGTTGCTCAGAACTATCTCTGCTGTCCGCCCTTTTCTGTCCCAGGTAAAAGAGTTTGTAGCACAGTTGGGAACATTTATCGTAACAAATGAAGATCTCTGAAAGGAGTAAATGCTGAAAAGTTGTGCTTTCTGCATTACAACTTGCCCCAGTAAGGTGTCATAGAAGTTATTCTTTGACTTCTCGACTGTGTCATTCGTTGGTGTATAACATACTAGGGACATCTTTCGTCAGTGCAGCATGTGGTTGTTACATGATTGGATGGTCATCTTTGGAACCATTCTGGAATGACTCTTTTTTTATGTTTCAGTTGCAATTTAAGTTTTTACGGGAGCGGGTTGCAAGCTCTCTGTCCAACCCTTCTCCTTTTGCAGGCTTGGGACTGACTGAAGAGAATCAGGTGACAACCTCGCTCTACTACCTTGTTCAAAATATCAAAGAAAGTTTACCCACTAATCAATTCTAGGAAAAATAAACGAGGAAATAATTATAAAAAAAAGAAAAAAGTCTGAAGGCTAAAAAATCGGAATTTTATCTCTTTATTTTTAGGATGTTTAATTGTCTGTATTGATCGTGCCACGAGGTTAGTGAAATCTCAACAAGGCGCTGGTAAAGAATACGTAGCCGTTTTTCAGTTGCATTCCGCTGTTGATGATTTAAATAAGGTAAGAATCCATTTTATTTATACTAAAAGGTAGAATGAAGAATAGCTCAAACAAATAAATTTAAAGTGAGAGATAAGGTATTTGCTTTCGAAAATTCCTATCACAAGCTCCGAAGAACTGAATTCGAATCTCAGAGTCCTAAAAAAAAAACAAGCAAAATAATCATAAAAAAAAAAGAAAACTAAAAAAAAAACTGGCAAACAATGCCAAAACAACAATTACAGAATGAATAATTATTCATAAGTCAAAGTAATTAAAATACAGTGTCAAATTTAGTTAAAAAATGTAAAAAACTGGCAAAGCTAAAACATAATTAGATAATTTATGTATTTAAAAATTATTTTTTAGGGATATATAAAAAGGGGGGGGGGACAAAACAAGCAAAGAAAATAAAAAACTTGAAGATATAACCTATAAACTAAGAATAAATAAAGGGATGACTAAGGCTTGTTTTACAATAGGAGGCTTGATCAAAGGGGATCTTTTTCAGTACAGAACCGCCTAAGATAGGTGTAGTATGCATTAAAATCAATCAGTGCCACTAATGGAGGATAGATACATAGCAAGATTAGTTTTCGAGACAAAGTTTTCCCCTTCGTAAGTTATTAATATTCTTTGGCCATGCTCAGGTGAGTGTTAAAGGTCAACTTAATCCAAAGCCACAAGGACAAAATACAAAGAACCTTTATGCTCGTGGTAACAAACTGTAAGTAAGGAGCAACTTGGGCCAATAGAAAACCAAAACTAAAAAAATAGCAATTAAATCGTAAAAAAATTGGCTTTTATTATTATTCTAAATATAAAAGTTCATTTAGTTTAATGCTACCCATAAAAACCTATAATAAGTTAAAATTTGTCTAATATAAAAAGGGGGGGAACCATCCCTTAAAAGTCAAACGATGTGATTGAAAATTACACCATTAGATTTACCATATCAGAGAACCCTAGAGTAGAGAACTCCTATGTAAAAAAAAATGCGGGATTTGCTCTTTTTTTAAGAAAGGTCACGGATGCGTGCAAGGTCGTACCCAGAGGGGGGTTTCACCCCCCCCCCCCCCCGAAATGTTTGTCTGACTCGTAAAACGTAACAGAAATGGATATAAGCAAATTTTGTATGCATTTTTTTAGTTTTTTTTGTGCACCCCCCCCCCCCCCGAAATTTTTTTGAGCAAAGCCCCTTCCGAAAAAAATCATGGGTACGGCCTTGGATGCGTGTGTATTAGTTTGTTTTTTTCAGTCATTTACAACCAATGGTCCTAGAAGATGGGGAGAGTAGTAGTACAGTTGACAAAGTTATGATGTTTTGTGGAGTGATGTTTTTTTTATATATATATATATATATATATATATATATATATATATTATATATATATATATATATTATATATATATATACTATATATATATATTATTATATATATATATATATATATATATATATATATATATATATTATTTTTGCTGAGTTTGCTACTCACGTTCAGCCAGCTTTTCGTATCTTCAAAACTGTCTTCATTTCTATTATATTGACGATTATATAGGCAAATTGGGTTGAATATTCTCCAATAGTTTATTGTCTAAAATTGTAGTTACAACTTTGAAATGCCTTATTATTATTATTATTATTATTTTATTACCCATTATTATACATACAAAATGTTGTAAAGAAAAGAAAAAAATAACAACAAAATATCCAAAGAAAACTCAATTACAGAAAAACAAGATTAAGAACAAATTGCAAAAGACGTAAAAGGAGTAAAAGGAGAGAACAAAAAAAGGGAAAAAACCAACACATTTGTACAGTCACACTGATGTTGCTACTACTTTGAATCAGCCTGTTTTGACATGAATCTTCTCACTTTAAGCTTGAAGGCCCGTGACCAGGTTTCCCGCAGTTTGAGCAATTTTTAGTTGGGCTTCTTTTTTTTCGTTTTTTGTGTACGTGTGTTTTTTTTTCGTTTTTTTTTTTTTTGCGCAAAACAGCTCATGGATGAAGAAAAAGTGCAAAACTGGTCCAATTTTACCAAATTGGACCCTTACGTCCGTTAAAACATAGAAAAGAAACATATGACTGTGTAAAACCATTTGGAAGCGGATCCTTTGTTTGCTGTTTTTATATCCAAATGGCGTAAAAGGCGTTTTATATCCAAATGGCGTAAAGAAAAGTAAAGAACTCCATTAAACAAAAAATGAGCAAAAATAAAATCATGTAATCTACAAAGTGTGAAACTACTGCAAATAAGCAATTAAAATAAATGAAACCCAAAACGAACAGAAATTGCAATAAATAACCGAGTCAAACTCAAAATGAGCAGAAATTAACATAAGTTGTGCGCAAAACCCCTATGCCTTCCCAAGGCCAGAACATAATTTGCACTTTACTGAAAAAAATATAAATGTTTTTACTTTTATAACTTTAATAAATCAAATAATATTAACATTTTGAGTACTAAATATCAGTATATGTATATTAAACTGACAATGCACATTCATTTGTATTTTTTTTTCAGTAAAGTACAAATTATGTTCTGGCCTTGGGAGGGCATAGGGGTTTTGAGCCCAACTTATGTTAATTTCTGCTCGTTTTTGAGTTTGACTCGGTTATTTATTGTAATTTCTGTTCGTTTTGGGTTTCATTTATTTACCGATGCTGATTCGTGGTAGTTTCACGCTTCGTAGATTATTTGATTTTATTTTTGCTCATTTTTTGTTTAATGGAGTTCTTTACTTTTCTTTGAAAAACTTATTTTTTGGAAAAAGTTTTTTTTTTTTTTTAATTAATATCAGTACAAGCCTGCATTTAAAGTTCATAACTAGGCTCCTTGCTGCATGTATTTTAAAGTGTGAAGTGAAAGCAACCTGTCATAACGCCAGAGCAGATGAACCAGGCTACAACAACTATTTTTGGTGAAAACGCAGTAGTGTAAACCAGGGCGTAAAGAGTGAATTTAGTGATAATAAGCGCAATTAACGCTTTTCGATTTTGCTATTCTTCTTATTGCCTTACAGGTCACTGAACTCATTAAGCCTATTATATCAAATTACTATCAAAACAACGCATGCCTCTAGGAGGAAAAGTAGCGACGCAACTTAACCCCATGCAACTCAACTCATGTGGATTTAAACCACCATTCAACTTCACTCTCATTTAATTCAACCCAACTCTTGGGCTTTTTTCAAATCAACCTTATTTATCGCAACCTAGTTCAACTCAGCCTACATTCAACTCGACAATTCCTAAAGTATCGAAGTTATCTGTATTCAATATTTGTTGGGCAAACTAAGTATTTGCATTTTTTGGGGGGCTGGGGGGCAGGTCCCTTGACCCAGGAACTTTAGGAAATTTTAGTGTGAAGGTGGCTTTTGTTTTCGGTTTTCTAGTTTGCTCGGTCACGATTATTTTTAGCTTTGTTTTTGTTACCTTGTGTTATTCAAGGCTTTCTGTCTGTTCTCTATTTAATTTTTTTTTTTTATGGTTTTGTCTAACGAAATAAAAACAATAGAGCAGAGGTCTGTATTTATGTTAACAATTTATTGGACATTTGATTATTTTCATCTTTTTTTTTCAGTTGAATCAAGGTATAGAAAAACTAAAGGGAGCACAGTTTCAACGCCCGCCTTTAATATCTGCTGTTAAACGGCAGCTCCGTATCCGGACAGTTTATCAGTGCAATTTAAAAGAGTATGATCAAGACAAAAATATGGGTAAGTCCTTTTTTTTTTTTTTTTTTTTTTTTTTTTTTTTTTTTTTTTTTTTTTTTTTTTTTTTTTTTTTTTTAAGTCCCCCTTCAGTTTTCTAAACCTTCCATATAATCTGCCTACTGTTAGCGTTTTTCTAAAAATGTTAAGCAGAATTGTCCTTTCAAAATGAACGTTGAACATGCAGTTTTTGGGATCGTTTTAAACTATTATTGTTACATATATGAGGGGGTTGCCCCCTCTTCAACGCCTCGTTCTTTACACTCATTTTTTTTTAGTACTTCTAAATACGCTTCTTAATGTTCTAATTAAACGACCTTTGTTGTTCTTAAAGAATTGGGACAAAATTGAAACTTTATCGTAAAGAGCAAGGTGTTGAAAAGGGGGCAACCCCTTTCATATACGTAATAATTTGTGCTCGTTTTAAGTTTTATTTGTTGCTACTTACTTTCTGTTGAAAAAAATGTTTTTGTTTAATTTAGTTTCTGATCTTTTTTTTTAATAATGCCAGGAAATCTGGCTCCACGTCCACGGAAAAATCACTCCTCCCCACAGATAGATTCTGTAGACAATTCAATCCCAGTGAAGACCTATCCTGGGAAATTAACCTAAACATCTCCACGCGTGAAAGTATGACGAATAAAAAGAATATCGTATAGGAATTTTATCAAATTTCTCCTGAGAAGTTCACCACCCGGAAAATTTCCTTCCCACAGAAGATTCGACCCGTGGAACATCCTCCCCGTAGAAAATTACCCCCCCCCACACGCACACACACACACCCGAAAATTGTATGCATACTTCCACACTTAGCGTCTATGAAGCTCCACCAGACTGAGCATCTTAGAACTGAGCTGCAGCCATAATATCCTCCTGCTCAGGTTAGAAAGAAACCTCTGTGGTTCTCAGGTAAGATTCTCAGGCTTTTCTGACTCTCCTGTCTCTATTAGGATTGAGCGTCAGAGAAACATATTAGAAGAATATTAGGTAGTGGGTATGCTCATACCCACTGGGTATATCATACAAGTACCCAATATTGTACTAATAAATAAGTCTGAGGATGTAGAACCTTAAAAGCAGACGTGCTCTAAGATGAAAAAGAAGAGTATGTGTAATAAAATATGTTTTGTATTTTTCTTACTTTCAATAATCCCATGAAGAATAATAATTTTATTTATTATTCTAGAGAACGAGGTGTTGAAGAGGATACCCATGCCTGTATTACCATCACTTTTTTCTAGGCTAGCATCTATTCTGGTTTAAATTTTTTAGATAATTCTTGACTGTCTAGAAAAGGTTTTTATAGCTAAAAAAAAAAAATGTTTTTTGGTTTCCCCCGAAAATTTTTAGAACAGAGACAGGATATGTAGTAAGGTCTAAAATGTTAATAAAACTAATATATTGAGGAGGAATTGCGTATGCCCAATACACGGTTTTTCTTCGTATTTTTTTCGAAGAGGAAAGCCTTTAAGCATTCCTGGAAACGCCGTGATCTGAATAAACGTGATCTGAAACGCCGTGAAGTGGAGTACGCAAGGGAAATTTATCCCTTGCATACTCCGCTTACCATGAAAACCTTCCTCCCCAATTATTATCTTATTTTAATTGCAATAATTCTGAAGGCCTATGTCTCCGTTCATCCAACCGTTCCTTTGTTGTCCCCAAGTGTGTCTGTAGCTCCGCCCAGCGATCCCCCATTTATAAATCTATACTTCAATGGAATATAATACCCTCCAGTATCGAGCTATCCACAAGTTTTCGCACGCTGTATAACAATGTTACTAAACTTTGATATTATAAATCTCTAAATTTTTAATCTATTTGCTTTAATTTACCCGTGTTTTCTCTTTTTTCTGTTTTTTCTTCTTCTTTTTTCTCTCTTGTTCATTTTCAATTTTTTGTTATTATGGTCCTCAACAAGTTCGCTTCCAGGATCCTTATTATTATTGGTGTTATGTTTCATCTTTTTTTATTTCAATAAATTGAATTGAATTTTAGCCCTTTTCAAATTTTGTATGCTTACTGATAAGTCAATGCTAATATTGCCAAAGATGGTTAATATTGACAATGATGTCAATATTAACATGACATCTTTGTCATGTTAATATGACAAAGAGATGTGGCCATGCTCTTTGTCATATTAACATTCACTGCAAGTCCCACTTTCTCCGCTTTGTCATTTATGGCGTTGACAGAGCACGACCTTATTGACTCCTGATATTATCTTGAAGAAACGCGCTTCCTCAATTTCTGCGCGTATGCAGCATTCATTATCTTCCTAAAGTGTATTTAAGTATCTTGTTCAATAACATTAAACATCTATTCAGAATGAATGAAAAGCAGGTAATAGCTTTTCGTTTCACTTTTCACACTGTTCCAGAATATAAATAATATAAGAGTAAGACAAGAGAGGCAAGGCCTTGAATTAGGCAAATAGCCGAACCGTGTCAAATTAGACTAAGCTATAAATATGCCTATGGTTTTAACTATTAATATTCATGCCTATAATTTGTTGCCACGTCTTCAAATAATGAGTAGTAATATATTGATTTTGAATATTTCATTTAAGGTATTTTCTGGACTAGTTGTGAAGCTGGAACATATGTCAGGACAATGTGTGTTCATCTTGGACTCCATCTTGGTGTTGGTGGCCATATGCAAGAGCTAAGAAGAGTTCGTTCAGGTGTGTATGCGATAACTAATCGCCCCCCCCCCTCCTTCTCTTCAGAGCTAAACAAATACCTAGGTTGGATGGAAATGCACTTCTTTTTATCTCTTGGAAATTGAATTTTTCCCAATGAGAAACATTTGTGACCTATTTTTCTAAACCAAAAAAAAAATGCAACTTTCAGTTAATTTTATGGTGGTTAACATATCCCCGAGATAACAGTTTCTGTTGTCAAATACTGGGTATTTGTGAGTATTCTTTGCTCAGAAACCATTATGTGCGACCCTGTATTGAGAAAAGCAACATCTATCAACAAACTGGAACTACGTGAAAGGAGGGGATGAATTTTCTTTTCAGGGGAGATTGTTAAAACACTATATGTCCCTAAATTGTCAATTCTTATTTTTTTGGTTGAATTTGAATTACCAACTGGAATTCATATGAATGAATCTAATTGGAATTTTTTATAAAAAAAAAGTACTAAGAAAAATAAAAATGGATTTTTTTTTTTTTTTTTTTTTTTTTTTTTTTTTTTTTTTTTTTTTTTTTTTAATTGGTCAAGCGGAAACTCGAAACCGTATACAGCTTGAAAAATTATCGAAAGCCGGGAACTTAATTTTGTATGCAAAATACCTCCATTTGACGTTATGCAGTTTTAGTTCTTAGCGGGTGCCAAATCTGAAAATAAGAAACGTGTGTAAGAAATCAGCAGAAAATGAGCAAAAAAACATATAGTATGAAGCTGTCGAAAGTTTAGCTTTCCTGATTGTTATAGAAAAAGACAAACACTCCTATTATTTGGCAGTAAACTTGAAACAAGTTTGAAAATAAGGAACGTGTGTGTGAAATCAGCAGAAAATGAGCAAAATAAACATATCGTCATGAAGCTCTCGAAAGTTGAACTTTTCTGATTGTTATAGCAAAAGAAAAACACTCCTAGTAATTGACAGTAAACTGCATACAAAACACTTGTGATTTAATGAATAGAATTAGGTAATGATTTATCCTTAGCATCTTGGTACCAACTAGGAATTGAGAAGGATCTATCATTTGATATCTAAAAATCTAAGTTATTAATATGGTTTTTGCTAAAATAATATGATTTCTAACACTTCAAATTATTAGTTACTCGTCTTACCTACAATTACATCTTAGAAAAACCAATTATCCAATTTTGTTAATTCTAACAGTTTAGTGTTTATAACTTCAACATTAAATGTTTAAAATAAGGATATATCAATAGAATTCTTATTTTCTTTTCATTCTGACTATATCACTTTCCTTACTTTTCTTATATAAAGCATTAATTTTAAATTGCAGGCCTCCCATTGGGTTCATAATTATGAAAAACAGTTCATATTTTTAACCTAAGTTCATAAATGGTTCATGATTTAGAAAAAAGCTTCATGTAGTTCATATTTTTCTTGCCATCAGATGGAAACCACTTGCTATTGTCGTCTTTTTCCTTGTAAAGGACAAGCGAAGCAACTGTGCAAGAGTTTTATTTAAAACGTTTCAAACTGTAACACTGCATCTTTTGTGAAGATGTGGAGCTTCTCCACGTCGTTTTCTGAAACATGTGCCAAGTCGATGGCTCACCCTTGTTTCGTTGGCTAAACCTTGTTTCAGCTGAGAGACTTGATGAGCAATGTGGTGCTCTCGGTGAGTATTTCCTGAAATTCATCCCTAAGAAAAGACCAGAAACGATGAAGTCCAGCGGATACCGAGAGATATCTAGCAGTCTCGAGTGCACCACAACCAAAGCATTAGTTCTCTTTGTCATATTTTTCGGAAACCTATTTGGTCAGTTCACAGAGTTGTTTCAGCGTAAAGAACCACCTATCCACATTATGTATGACGAAATGCGTCGACAAGTAATGATGACCACCAGCAGTTCTGTCAAGCAAAGTGATTTGACTGATATTCAGAAGGAAAAAAATTTGTTCTGAGCTCTCCCATTCAAGCGGGGATTTTCTTCCATCTGATAAAGTAGCATGTGGTGATGTCGTGGAAGAATGCCTGTCGAAGGTAGAAAATGTTGATGCTCTGAACTTCAGGAGTAGTGCCAGAACTGCTTACCTGACCGCTTGCCGCTATATTGAAGAGAAATCACTAAGTCAAAGTGCCCTTCAGCATTTCCGGTGCCTGCGGCTGGATGATTCAAATCTGGAGACAAGAACAAGCGACTTTGTGAAAATCGTTGGGTTTATGCCTTTCCTTGTGAATACTGAAGCTGCCAGTGATGAATGGAACTTGTTCCAGCTGGAACCGAGCTTGCCTAAGAACATGACTTCATCGGCGATTGATGTTTTATGGAACTCGGTTTTAGTCTGAAAAACTATCAAGGACAGACAGAATATCCATTTGCTTCAAAGATAGTAAAAGTAGCTCTCTGCATTCGCATGGGAACGCTGATGTTGAACGTGATTTTTCCCGGTCAGGATGGATCATGCCCGAGGGAAATTCATTGATGAAAGTGAAAATGCTCAATTCTAGACTGATAGTCTCTGACGCTTTAAAGAAGTTTGAGAACAGGCCCGAGTTAGTCCCTATTACCATAGAGCTATTGAATTTGGAGTGAAATGCGTGTCAGAGCTATAAACTGTACCCGGAAACTGAGCCATCTATGCAGGCTGAAGAGGAGTCCAAAAGGAAAGAAGAAGAGGAAAAAAGAGGATGTTATGTGGGAAGAAGATCATTGAATACCCGGAAAAAGATTTGACTGAGAAGAAGTCAGTTGAAAAGGAGAAGAGACAAGTAGCAGAAACGCTTCTTCAAGAAGCTAATGAGAACCTAAAAAAAGCCATAGATACCAAAGACTTTGTAGAAAGTAGGATCTAGGCTTTAAGCTGTTAAGAAGGTAGATTTAGATGCGAAGATTTAGATGCGCGAAGAAGATAAAGCAGCCAGAGAGGTTGATCTGATACAGAGCAGGGTAAACAAACGAAAGTTGTCCTTAATTTCGGCATATTTTACCAAAAGAAACAAGTAGAGTGGAGTATTTTGTAGCGGTGTGTTCTGTACTGTTGTATTGAAAAACTCACGAAAAAACAACACCAACTGCCGCTTCTTGTGTCCACGGACAGTTTCTGTGGTGCACATATCGTAAATTTAGGTTCATAATTGGTTAATAAAAAGCGCAATCAAAAGTTCATAAAGTTCATATTTTTGTGGTCAAAAGTTCATAAAGTTCATATTTCTCACAAAAAATCTAGTGGGAGGCCTGAAATTGGGTAAATAGCACAATATATAGTTTTGACGCATATTTAATGTCGCAAAAGCATTTATTGAAAGATAAGAGCTTACCTTGAGGGTATTCATCCAGTCCACGGCAGTTGCATAACCAGGAAATAGAATTCTGGGGATCAAAAGATTGCTTATCTTTGAATTTTTACAAGCGAAAAGCATCGCCAAATTTGCGGTATTAGTTTCTGCTTATTTTTGTTTTGTTTCACGGTTCGCCATGGCAACACTGTCCACAAACTTTGCGCAGAGCTTTTCACCTAAATATTCTTATAACGACCAAAATAAAATCCCTGGTTTTAGGTATGAATAGAACTGGAGAATGGAGGAGCAAGAAAACAATAACACAATAAACAACAATACAAAAAAATGATACACACTCAACGGAGAGCTGAGCTAGTAATTGTTGGGGGTAACAAACATGAGGATTCAACACATCAACATGACAAAAAGCAAACGGAAATAAAAAAAAAAGGATAGAGGAAGTTAATGTTAAGCACCAGAAAGATAGTACAAAAGAAAAAGAAGAAAAAACGTAAACAAACTTTTGCAGCTGCAAAAGTATTGACAAACACTCCTTATAGCCAAACAACCCTTAACTGTAAATAAAGGGTTGCAGCCACAGAAGGGGGCACATAGAAAGGAGAAAGTTTTTAAATGTTTCGGTATTTTATACAAATGGGCTTTCTAAAAAATACATTGCAAAAGCGGTATCCACTGGAAATTATTTTTTTGTTTGTTTTTTTTTTTCATTTTTATGAGTAATTTAATAAAAGATATGTCAGGTGATACATGTCCATAGAGCTAATAAGTAATGCTACCTACCATGTCGTTTAAATAACTCAGTTTGGCTACATCCTTTGGTGAAGACGGTAATATAGCCGATATCTTAGTATATATTACTTTATCAATCATCGTCCTATTTCTAGAATTTACTCATTTCTTAGAATATTTTTTCTTGTCTCGGATAAACATTATCTTCTTTGATTTTTCTGATCCCGAGTAAAATTTTTGTTTTGCATCTCAACTGCTTTTCAAGTAGAGCAGCAGTTTGGTTTATTTAAATTTCAAGAAAAAAGCCTATTCTGTGATGAAGGGGGGGGGGGGAGCTGACATTGGCAGTTCACGAAATCGTACATTGCCAGCAAGTTCTATCTTATCTATGAAATCTTAATCAATAAGTAATCACAAAATAATCGCTTCCTTGACAGCACTTCTTTTAATATTTAATTTTGATAATATATAAATTTAATATTTATTTTTCTTTAACATATTTTTTCAATATATTTTTTAATATTATTTTATGCTGATGTGCCGATGTGCTGATAAGCAGGATGAAGCTCTAGGTGCGACTGCAATATCAGCTGACAGGGGTGGATACAGAATTAAGTTTGGGGGTGTACCAATAAAACTTGAACTCCATCCTTACTGTTTTTCATCCGTCACCCCTGTAAATACGCAACTTTTTATATTCTGGGAGGAGGGCACATTTTCCCAAAGCTACATCATGGATACGCCCCTGTCAACTGGTAATATCGAATACCGTCTTTTTACCTTTGAAAAAACGATTATTGAACTCATCACTCCTGTTGAAGCGTCTAAAAATTGAGTCGGTAAACCATAAGATAGCTAGAACCTCAGATGTTTCTAGAAGGGAAGTTGTATTAAGATGAGGTGACCTATTTCGCAAATTAAAAAAAAAAATCAGAGCTAACTAACATTAGCTGGTTTTATTCACAACATCAATATGTTGTTCAAGGTAGTTGCAATGCAAAATGCACCGAATTCAATCCGCAGAAACCTCTGGAAATGTTTTTATTTTATTAAATATTCCGAAATAGTTACTTGGCTTTTTTCTTAAACTTGGATTCACATTCAGAGTTCATTCAGAAATGAGTTGGTATGAAAAGATTTATTTATAGGTTATTTCAAAAAACAAATAACAGTCAAAGGGAACTTATATTTTTGCAATATTTAATGTTTACTTTTCATAATGCGTTTTTTTTTTTAATAAGTCGTTTGGCTTGATTTGCTACTTTCTGTCTTTTCATTTCCGTTATATTCGTACTTTTGTGCTAGTTTTGTTTCGCGCTCTTCTCCTCCAAACATGGCAAATTCTGGGAAAAGGATATGACTGAATTTCCACTCTCTAGGAATATTATCTTATATTGCATAAATTGTTTGTTTGTATAAACAAAGATTTATATTCAGTAGCTGCTTTAAGAACGAACCAAAAGAAGGAGAAGTTCCACATCATTCCAGTAAAGTTTTAAATCTTTAACTTTTTTATGTATCAGTAGCAGTTAAAAAAAAATTCATTTTCAAAGGTATTCAATCAGAAAAGGAAGGAATGGTGACAATGCACGATATAATGGATGCACAGTATATTTTTGATCACCATAAAGATGAAACGTACCTGAGAAGAGTTGTCCAACCACTGGAGGCGCTGCTAACGTCTCATAAACGGATTATCATGAAAGATAGCGCTGTAAGTATCACTTTTTTAGCCAACATTATAGGTTGCCACATTTATTTTTTGGCGTTTGACAAAGCATCATTGTTTTTATACATAACATGTAAAATAGTACACGTTTTTTCTGTCATTCTGTGAAATATCATTCTTTTTGGTTCAAAGACTGTTTTCGACTGCCTTCTCCCTTTCTCGATATTGATTTTTGTTCAAAAAATCCACAAACGTTAAACCCACAAATGTAATATAATAAGAATAAAATAATAGAAAATAAGAAAGATATTAGAAAAGTAGATAATAAAGATAAAAAATAATAATGATATTAAGTAGATAATAAAGGTAATAAGAAAAGTAGGATAACGTTTCATACAATGACAGAGAACGCGGTTGCACTTGGTCCGATGAAAGGAAAACTGAAGCTTTTTGTTGCAATGACGAGGAAAAAATAACTTTTTTCAATTTAAAAGAAGTAACCTCAACAAGGCAGAAATATCAATCCCATCAGAAAAATCAAGCTATTAACGGCTTAACTAACTAAATCTAGTTAGCTAAACTGATGAAAGGCATGTTTCTCACTTTTCTCATTTCTTTGTTCGTCTTTTCTTCTTCTTTTTTATAAGATATTAGTACGTCTAGACATTATTCCATATCGTCTCTTACATCACTTCGGTAAATATGTTATGCTGCGTGGACATTATGCAAATGGATTAATAAGCCATTTGGTCAATAAAAAAGATACGGAAAATCTAAACCCAGGCTGACCACCCAGAAGAGAGAGAAAATAGGTCAAATTGTACGTATCGCTTGTTTTTATTTTATATTTGTATTGTTTTTAGTTAGTGTTTCTTTAGCTTTTCATCCTGTTTGCAGTACGGTAGAGGCGACTGGTTCCATGGGACCATGGCTGGTCCTTATGTCAACTTTAAAGTTGACATAAGGACTGAAGCCCCATGTAATCAGCCTAAATAAACTGCGGCTACTTAAACAAAACATAATTTTTTTTATTGAATATTTATTTCACTTTAGTACAAAATAGTTGACTTCACCACTCAGTACAGCTCCTCTTTGGTCAAAGAAAAGAAATAAAGACGCTTTTTTACACTAGTAATGCGTTCCGGCTGAACTTGATTAGCATCAACCATCGTCATACGAACCAAACATTTCAGTCAAGGGGGAGGGGGGCTAGAGTGCAGTATCATCTGCTTTTTTATTAACTTTGTTGATAAAAAAAAATCTTAACAGCCATAATACCTTATAAAATCCCTTGTTTATAACAACCATCTCGAATAATTTTCGGCAAATATATAGAACAAGTGTTCTTACACGATAAGCTCTGCGAAGGGGGCTTCAGCACCATAAATCTGGCCCCTTGTCTGCACCACCAATCAATCATGACATGATGGCCTGCTTCAAAAGTACAATACACACAGGCTGATTTTATAATTATCTTTTTATACTCAAAATTCAATTTTGTATCCCCCTTTTTCTGCTATAATTCCAATATTTGAATTGAACATATACTGAACATATTACTTTCAATGGTCCTGTAGTCAAATTTAAAATGATATTCAAGAAACTTCAAACTACTGTTGAAGTTAAAACCGTGTTGATTAATATAACCTATTTATGTTGAAAATTACATTTTTTCTACTGAAAAGTCAATATATCTTAATAATTTTAATAATTTGTTGAAATTCAATATGCAAGTCACAATTCCAACAGAAAAATTAGATTTTTTTTTACTTGTTTGAATCCGAGCAAAACATTTTTTTGGAAGTCAATGTTGGAAGAAAAAATGGAGTAGCCATGATTGTTTCCATCTTCTGTGTCTTTTTCACAAGCCTTGAATCCGTTTTTCTCGCTAAATTGTTTTGCATTCTGCATCGTAATAAAAATATATTAAAAAATGAAACTCACGGACATCTCTCTCTCTCTCTCTCTCTCTCTCTCTCTCTTCTCTCTCTCTCTCCTCTCTCTCTCTCTCTCTCTCTCTCTTTCTCTCTTTCTTTCTCTTTCTCTCTCTCTTCTTTTTTTTATAAAAAGTGATTATCGAGATCCGGTCCAAAAAGAAATTTCGATAGTAGAATGGACCGAAAGTGTTTTTTTTTAGTATAAGGAAATTCCAAGAAGAGTAAAAGGGGTATCCTTTATTGATACGCTCCCAGCATGCGCTTGAATGAGGGCACGAAATAACCATGAAAACGGACACAATATCGACAAGACAGGCGAGGGTGTACAAGGTAGTGATTAATAAATGTACATTTTGAGCCAATATAGCACCTCTCAAACCCCCCTAACCCCCTCTCTGGGTACGACCTTGACTCTGATCTAAGTCTGAAATGCTGGTTTAAAATAATAATTACTACTTTACGCCAATTAAATGAATGCTTTCTGTATATTTTTATACAAAATCAGTATATTTCTGAAGAATATAGTCATTTTTTCTCATCGGGTGGCAACCCTGTGTGCAAGGTTGTGATTAGTAATGTACATTTTGAGCCAATATAGCACCTCTACAAAGGAATGTTCCTTTAAAACAATTAAAACAATGGCAATGTGTTATCAGTACTGATAATAATGACCGTATTGTTGTATGAACTGGCTGAAACTGAAGTTCCGCCTTGTTTTTCAGGTGAATGCTGTTTGCTATGGTGCTAAAATAATGTTGCCTGGTGTTCTTCGTTATGAAAGCAACATTGAATTAAATGAAGAAATCGTAGTTGTAACTACAAAAGGAGAAGCCATCTGTTTAGGTAAGAATGGAGGAGGGGGTCAGTTTTGCATGAACTTGATACTATTTGTTTTTACTATTTAATTTTTATTGACATTTCTTTGCCCCACGGGCACGTATATGTGGTTATACCACAATATGTGCGTTTTTGAAGTATGTGTCAAAATTGCTCTGACGAATGACGTGTGTCTACGTCATTGGTGCATATTGGCTGCTTGGAAATAATTATTGTTGACGACGGAACCTAAAAAATTGAAATTTTTTTGAAAAATAATCCAATATATTGATTCTAAAAAATTAATTTCATACAGTAGAAAAAGAACTCCCAATTTCTGTTTATGTTCAGGCTCTTCTCTCAATTATTAAAAGGGATCTCTCTTCCCTTCTATGAATATGCCTTCTGGTGTAAAGTCGTGCGTATGTACCTTGAGATAAAATGAAACGTTTTCTTTCAGAAAATCAATATCTCAAATCCCTTAGGGCTGACATTGTATTTGAAACAATAAGTAGAACAATAAGGAAATTTTTTATATAAGACAGTGGAACGCAACTTTAAATGAATATTTCGACCCTATATCCAAGGTCCGACGCTTTGTCCTCAGCAAAACAGATGAAGAAAAAACCAATATAAAAGAAACTTACATTAAAATTCAATCGTAAAAAAATAAAACAATGTAAACTTTGGAAATAGGTTTTTCTTGGTTAAAACCAATAATTAAAATTCTAAGTATATGTCAGAAATTCATATGTATAATTCTTCCCAAGGTCACTTGAACCCAGAATAACCCCACTATCTAAAATACAAACATTGTAAAATATCAACAATCGACAACCCCACTTCTTGGAATAAAGCGATAGTATTTCCTGTCTGGAAGAAGCTCAATGGTCAACAACCCAACCCGAATTGTCTTTATCAGAAGTTTACAGTTCTGTCAAATGCCCAGATGTGTATCGGCAGATTGTGCTGAAATATAAGTTACCAATTTAGAATATTTGAGTCAGTTCGAATTCTGTATCTGTCCTCGCCATATGTACATTCACTGTATTATATGTATAAATAAACACTATACTCTAAACATAATCTATGTGATGGTTAGAGGTTCTAGACATCCTCCACCGGTAGAACCCAGATAATAGGCCAACGCTACCATAAGGCCCTAAAGAGAAGAAGTCTCACTGTACAGAGAAGTAGATAATTCACAGAGAAGTGAACAAAGAAAGTTTACAAAAAAAACAAATTCAAAACAGCCCTAGCATCATTACTTCAGGGAAGTTCAACCAGGACTGGTACATCAAGCGAAACGAAAAAAGACAGTTCATTCAAATGGAATAAGAAACACTTACAGACAAGCTCTTAAAGCTAATCTTGCCATTTTGGCCGCCAGCCTAGAAGCTATTATCTTCGTTGCTATTTACGACATTGTATTTTGGGGCAAAAAAAAGGACGAACATGTCAAAAAAATTTAAAAACACCAATACACTTAGTAATGGCTAAAGAAGGCCAAATTTGATCGAACAAATTATTCATTTACCGTTATTTAAAACCGTCATTTTATCAATTTCACGTATATACATGCGAGGCGGACGAATTCTGGGTGTGGAGTGTCTTTTGTGGAAAACACTTTCCGTGCAAGGGTGTGTCATTGAATTTCTTGAGAAATGGAGGCGCTGCATACCTCTCCTACACTCAAATTTTTCTAATCTAGTTTTTTTTTTTTTTTAAGAAGAAGGGTGTTTGGAAGTTTGGCTTCTTTGAAAATTATTCACAGGGCTCTGTTTTGGATGGATTCAATTTTATTCGACTCTTTCTTGTATAGTATGCTAACTTTTGGAATGCATAATTGTCGTTTTTGTAACTTTTTATCCCTTTCTGCCTCCTGATATGAATTCATGCGTATTTGTGATATATATGTATATATAATTTTATATATAAAATTTTATAATTAATTATATATATATATATATATATAATTATATACGTGAAGTATATAATTACTTTTTGGGTTAATTTTTTAGAATCCTGCGACAGATCGTTTTGGGAGTCCTGGGACAAATCGCTGGCTTAAGACTGGTTAAGGCTTTTAAAACAAGGATCTGAATTTGGAAACATAAAACAATGCTTAAAATTCATTAATAGACCACAAATAGGGGGTAAAAATAGAATATAAATCAAAGGTAATATGATCATTGAAAAAATTGAATGAATTATTTACACTTTTCTAATATGGAATAGGTTACAGTCAATAACTTGAACCCTAAATAATTTTTCTTTTATTGCCATATTTTCCATCCGACCACATTTAGCATAAAACTGGAAGTTTTGCCAATACATTTAAATTTTCAATCTGTATATTTTTGTAGTCTTCTGGAGTTAGTAGGAGGGGGGGATTATCCTCCCCCTATATTTCAAAACAACACCATTTTTAGCAAGTTTTAGGTACCAATCAAGTTCAGTTGATAAACTCAACTGAAAACATTTGATAAACTCAACAGCATGTCAACTGAACTGTGATGTGTATTGCAAATGTCATTCAGTCTCCATGTTTCTTTTTTTGACATTGTTCTTTCATCTAAGCTCACCTCCTGTTTTTTTTTTTGTTTTTTTTTACACTTTTTTCTCTCAAATTGCCTATTTATGGCCAATTTTTTTATTTCTGTTTTCTATTGCAATATTAAAATAAATGGGCTCTCAAATTGTTGCTTGTGGTCCACTCACATTCTGAGTGTAGCGGTTAAATCATAGTTTAACCGAATAAAAAATGGAATTAAAATCAAGTATTTTGCAGTAGGCATCAAGACATGGCCAATTGTAGAAAAAGCCAAGACAGATAGTCCGAGTAACTGAGAGGCAAACCTTTTTAAGATTGTATAAAAATGATGTCATTTCATTTGTTGACAGATAAGTATATCTATCTATCATCCATCCATAGGTCATTCCTAGGTCAGAACTAAGGTAGATAGTCATAGAATTAAGGGATGAAAGATTGGATTGATTTTGGGTTGTCGCGTGACAGATAATGTCCACTGGACTTGTGTGCAAAATCTGGGACTGAATTTGGTTGGACTTACAGGCGGCGAACAAGTGAAATCTAAGCCTAATAGGCTTTGCCGCTTGTCGTCTAAAGGTGGAATACCGTGTCATAAATATTGACCTATGACCAACAAATCCCCTGGAATTGCAGGCAAACGGTGAAACCTATAGTTTCCCAAGTGTTTAGTTAACATACTGTTTTTTCGCACAAGCAAAACTTATAATTTCAGCCCTTTTATCTTTTATCTCTCTTTGATTCTGAAAGCGTTTATGTTTTATTCCCGGTCTTGGCGGGAAAAAATAAAAGAGGGTATATGGGATAAGCTCTATTAATTTTGACAGTTTCTTAACCATTTGTTGTGTATTTCAGCTATTGCCTTGATGACATCTTCGACTATGGCCATATGTGATCATGGTATTGTAGCCAAAATCAAAAGAGTTATCATGGAAAGAGATTTATATCCCAGGAAATGGGGTCTTGGACCCAAGGTACAATATTCTGTTATTTTGTTACCTTGGTCACTTGTTACTCCATTGAGCTTCTGCTCATATCATTAACTTCCCACTTTAAGCTGGGTACATTTTTCTAGGGCTACGTTATTATCTTAAATCCCGATGTGAAACTCATTTTCCCACTTTAAGCTGGGTAAATTTGTCTAGGACTACGTTATTATCTTAAATCCTGATTTGAAACTCGTTTTTGCTTGTCTCGTTTTATGTATTATAAGTTTTTTTATTTGTTATTTTCATATATGTATATATATATATTATATATGTATATATATATATATATATATATATATATATATATATATTATATATAATATATATATATATATATATATATATATAATTTCTCAGCTCAATTATGTGAATGAGCTCATGTGATTTTTTCTAATGAAGAATATTAATAAAAAAAATCATTTTTAGATGCACAATCCCATGTCGTTGACCGGCAGTAACCACAGATATAATATGCCTCTTCTTGGGGCGTTTATAGCCAAAATGTTCAGGGAGGAGGAGGAGGTCATTTTTGTGTCTTTTTTTTTTACCAATAATTAGCATAATTTCCGTTTCGAATCCGAAGCTTCAGAGTACAGTTCAGCCCAAAGAATCGTATAGCCTGAAGAAGAATAGCTCCTTAGTTCATTTTCTCGTACGAATCATGTATACAACTAGTTGGTGATCTACTGAAGAAAGGAGTACTATATGAGGAAAAAAGCAATAATATGATTTATATACAGACAGAACTCAGAAGTGGAAATTGACAATTTCAGTGAAAATACACGGATTAAACATAGAATGAAGAAAATGCAACTACAAAGCTTTATTTAAAAGGTCAAACGTCTGGGCTCAACAGTCTCAAAGTACACCATGACGACGTAATCGAAACGGATATCGTCCATCGTTGTACATAAACATGTCATGAACGGTTTAAGTTTGCTGAAGCTTCTCTTCGCTATGGCCCAAAGTTGGTGATGATGCTGTCACAATTCATTGGTAGACTGAACAGAGTCGGGGATATTGATTTGACCATAAATTTCCCGAAAAAGGTCCTCGAATGACTTTTCCCTAAAAGGCCGTTGAAGATGGGGTGATAAATGACTTTATAGCTTTCCACCTCGACATGAGTTCGAAAGCAGCGACTTGCATGAGTTCACAGCAACAACTAACATGAGTTCCACGGGGTCTAGGTTGACCCCGAAACGACTTCGTGACTTCGGAAAGGCTTTCATAGCTGTCGTCTATTTTACCCAGTAGACTTCGGTACGCTGGCTCCAGAAAAAAGGAGCGATCATGGATTGCGTCGTCCAAGCCATTCACTGGGGCTTTGAGGACGCCGTAGAGCTTCTTGGCATAGAACAATTTCCAGTCATCCAGCGGGTCGGCTCAAGAATCAGAAATTGCCCATGAATCACGAGCAGGAAGATGCCTTGAAAATTGTTAAAGTTGGAACTTCTCTTTGGCTATTGAACCAACTTTTCAACTGCTGCTTTTTCTGCCTGGATTTTCCTCTATTTAGTCAGTCTCGGGAGAGAGTATATAAGATGTCCCGTGTTGCCCTGAGTTCTATGTTTCCAATCACAAGATAAAGCTGTTCAGTCTGAAGCTTCTCTGTTAGAACCTTCGTCTTGAAAATGACTTGACCTATGAAAATAGAAACAGAGTAAAATAAAAGCAGGTAATATGGTGATGCAGAAACTGTTTTTTTTTTTTTCTTTTATTGTCTTGTCTTCATTCTGTTCTGTTTGCTCTTTGAGAACATCAACAATGATGACAAAGGGTCCAACTGTGTGGCAATTGTGGTTCCATCCGTAAAATTACTTCACGAGTCGGTAAAACCATTGCCATTACCGACCAAGATTGAGATTTCGGTATATGTTGATATCAATATTTTCATGTTCTTTGTTTAACTGAATGAAAAATTGTGGTTCCATCCGTAAAATTACTTCACGAGTCGGTAAAACAGCTGCATTTACCGACTGGGGTATGTCGATATCAATATTTTTATGTTTTTATTTAATCGAATGGAAAATTGTGGCATCGTCCGTAAAATCACGGCATGATTCGGTAAAATCACTGCGTTTTACGACCACGATCGAGATTTCGGTAGACGCCATGTTAGTATTTTTAAGGTATTTTTTTTAACCAAATAAAAAAGCGCCTCGATTTTACTAACTCATTTTTTTACCGAGTGGCCAAAAACATTGGGGGGGGGGGTCCCATACGTGACGCCTGTGGTCTCTTCTAGTATGTGTCTCCATGATGCTACAGGATAATGTGACTTGTCATTTTAAATTAAGAGAGAACTTCAAGGGAAGATGTTTTAAAATCATATCCAAAAATGATCTGTTTTATGTATTTCAAACAAATGGTGCAAAACAAATAAAATAAAAATCGAAATATTTCTACAGTTGATTCTAAAACTGGGATTCCATCGATATAGTAGGCGTGTGGCACTTTTTAATATTATGGGTCGCAGCTGTAACTGCATCCTTGTAACAGGTGAACCGCAGCGTATAGTATTTAGAATCTTCAAACCGTATTTTCTAAGAAAATGTCTAGTGAAAACAATTTTCAAAGAATGCTGATTCAGAAAAAGTAGGTAATGTTTAGGTTTAACGGAATAGTAATATTCAGGTATTAAAACAAATTTTTAAGAACTTCAAAAAAAAAGAGCCTGGAACTCCTCGAATCAACCAGTTTGTGATAACGAACTGTAAGTAAGGAGTGTCCTGGCTCAATAGTAACCGAAACTACCAAAAATGGAATTTTGATACCAATAATTATATCAAAAGAATTAGATTTCTATGCCAATTTCAAATATACAAGTTTCATTAAATTTTGTCTTATCCATCAAAGGTTACGAGCCTGAACAAAATTTGTCTGATTTTCAAAAAAAAAAGGGTAAAGACCCCATAAAATTCATAGAATCTGAATGGATATCACACCATCAGAATCGGCGTATCAGAGAACCCTACTGTAGAGGTTTCATGCTCCTATTTGCAAAAATGCGGAATTTTGTATTTTTTGCCAAAACAAAGATCACGAGTGCGTATTTCTGTTTTTTCTTTCTTTTTAGGGGTGATCATATCGACCCAATCGGCTTAGATCATCGGAAGAGGGCTCATCCTAAAGGAAATTAGCTCAAAGTAAAGAGCAACATTAAAACATAAAACAAACAGAAATTATTACATATATAAGGGGGTTTTCCCCTCCTCAAAGTTTTGCTCTTTACGCTAAAGTTTAAATTTTGTCCCAATTCTTTAAAAACGACCCCTGAAATACAAGGGTCGTTTAATTAGAACAATAAATAACTTTTAAAAAGTGCCGAAAAACTTTAGCGTGAAGAGCGAGGCGTCGAGAAGGGGGAAACCCCCCTCATATACGTAATAATTCTTGTTCGTTTTAAGTTTTAATGTTGCTCCTTACTTTGAGCTGAAAAAATTAGTCTTTTATTTAATCTCTCATAAAATTGAAATAAAAAGAAGACCATTGAAAGCACCATTGTCTAGAATCCTAAACTGGAGCCTTGCAGCTCCTCGCCTTGTGAAACAAGGAAAATCACATTTTTCTACAGGTAGCGCTGATCTTTTTGTTTCCGTGTTTCTTGGGGGCGATTCTGTCGAACCAGTGGTTGTAAAATATTGATAAAGGACTCATTTGAAAGGAAACCACAATATCTTGTGCTCTTTTTAAACATCAAAATATTGTGCCATAGTATAATGCAATGTTGTTTCTCAAAACATCAATTTTTGCCCAAAGAAGGCCGAAGAGGGAGGGACAATTTAAGATAGTCAAGCACTTTGTCGTAGTCTAAAAATCAAAGATTAAAACTTACAGTCCACTAACTTGAACAACAAGGATAGACCCGTTTTTTTATGGGTAGCACTAAGGTTTCCCCTTTTTCCGTTCTTTCTCAAGGTTGATCGTATCAGGTGTAGATCGTAGTGTTGTTAGATGGCTCATTTGAATAGAAATATTAACATTCGATTCCCTCTTCAGTAAAAAAAAAAAGTGGTAACGCCACAGCATAAGTCCGACATTTTGCGCCACAAAACGTCACTCTCTTCCATTTGCAATAAACTGTTGTTTCCACCAGAAAAACTTGGTTTTTCTTTAAATTGATCCCTATAATGAATAAACTCAAAATTCTTAAGCTTGGTTAAAATCGAACCCTATTTGCGAAATGTGTCAATGCTGTGGAGTTTGATTTTGGCCCTAAGTAGTGCAAAATTAGCCTCGGATAGTAGCGGATCTCCGTATAGGGATAGGAGCGGGGCCTCAATTGATGACAAAGAAAATGTGAAAGAGAGATAGATAGATCACTGTGAGGATGTGTTAATCAGCAATAAAGCTGTAGGAAAAGAAAGAAATGTTTTCGGATACTTTGGAAGTTAGAAATAAATTGCTGAAGATAACGAATAAGATTTTGAAAAAGGACGAATACCTGGTGATTTTGAAACTTTAATTAAACTCCTTTACGAAAAAGTAGTAATCATGAATGTAATAATTATAGAGGCATTAGATTGGTTTGTGTAGGAAGCAAATTCCTTGCCATGAGGATACGTATTATACTAAGAGATTATGTAGATAATCTACTAAGAGAAGAACTGTGGTTTTAGGAATGGGAGAGGACGCCACAACAAAATTTTTACGCCACAACAAAGTTGTAATTAGTAGTAATAAGTAATTGAGTAGTGTCTGAATTATCAGAACCCTTTTGTCCTCAGTTTTATTGATTGCTAGCTTATCCGTCGTGCGTTGCTACGATCTCAAAAGAAAGGAAATCTAAGGTAAACTCCTGTGTGGAAAATTCCTTCCCCTAGGAAAATCCCCCCTTAATAATTCCCTTTCGTTTGGGAACCGAGTCCTAAAATTTAGTAAGCTCAGTTTTAATATGGAAGGTTTCCCTCCCCCTGTGGAATTCCTCCCTGGAAAAATTTTCCCATGTGTAAAGTAACGATAGCGTTTTTCATTTTAAAAGTATTTGAAAAATTACGTTGGATAACAAATTAACGAAGCTGTTGAATACCAAATTCAGAGAATTTAATATTTTAAGTAGTATGTGAAATGAATCCATATTCAACTAACCTGATAATTGAATACCTACAAAATGCGAATAATGTGACCAGGGAATACCTACAAATTGTGAATGATGTGACCAGAAGGAACTGTCAAGTATTTCTTTTGAGGGGTCTGTAATTTCAGTCAGCGCGAAAAGTATCAAGAGGACCTTAGAGGGGGGGGGGGTATGTATACCTAATACCCTCTTAAGAGTGTGCTCAATAACCTCTTAGAGTTTCTTGGTGATCGGATGAACAGTGTAGTAATGCACAAAAGAGAGACAGACATACATTTGATTTTGTCTATGTAGATAAACTGGCATTTGATTCAGCCGGTAGAAAACCTTTAATGGAGGTTCTATCTTTGTATGGTATACCAGGTAAGTACTTTAATGTGATTAGTGATGTGTACCAGAATAACCATGTTGCAGTTAAGGTAGGAAGTGAGGTTAGTAGCTGATTTTGCGTGGAATCAGCAGTTGAGCAGGGTTGCTCTTTATCCTCGTTTGTACTGTTTATTCAGATAGACTTTATCCTGCGAAACACAACAAAGGGAGGGCATTGAATCAAAAAGGAAGATCAAACCCTCCTGGACTTAGATATGCAGATGCTATCCTAGATGAAAATATTAGCGAAATGACGAATTTTTGTTTGAAATTTTAAGTGTTTAGGAGACAAGATTAGGTTTGAAAATTATTATTATTGGTACGGGGACTAAGGTACGAAGCTTACAATTGGAATAAATGATGGTAAAGAGGTAATGTTAGGTTACAACACAATCATAGCTTCACTTACTCTTGTTGTTTTATTAGTAAAGATTAAATAAAAAAACTAGTTTTTTTAACTGAAAGTAAAGAACGACGTTAAAACTTAAAACGAACAAAAGTTATTCCGTACATGAAAGGGGCTGTCCCCTTCTCAACGCCTCGCTAGCGAGGCATTGAGGAGGGGACAGCCTTTTTCATCTACGGAATAATTTCTGTTCGTTTTAAGTTTTAACGTCGTTCCTTACTTTCAGTTAAAAAAACTTCTTTTTTTTATTTAATTTTTGAACGTTTTTGAATTAATGCAGGTTTTGATCTTGGCTTACCATACATGAATAATTAAAACAAAATTTGCATATTAATTTTACTTTTATTTGGTTAAATGGCTTTCTCGAAACTTGTTTAATTTTATTTACAAACGTTTTTATTAGTAATAAATACACGTAACTTACGAATTAACTTACGGAACGAACTTCTATATTCATATATTTTTAATACGTATATTAGGGGGTTCGCCCCCTAGTCCATACCTTGCTCTTTAAGCTAAAGTTCGAATTTTGTTCCAATTCTTTAAAAATGACCACAATCACAAAGGCCGTTAATTAGAATAAATAGCTCTTATGAAAGTACTAAAAAATTTTTGGCTTAAAGAGTGACGTATTGACTAGGGGGTGAACCCAATCATATATGTAATATTTTTTGTTCGTTTTAAGTTTTGATGTTGCTGCTGCTGCAGTTGAAAAACTCGTTTTTTTTATATTTAATTTCTGATCTTCTTTTAAATAATGCTGGGAAATCCGGCGTCCCTTTCATAGCATGTCCCTTCCCTATAATTCCTTCATGAAAAGATCCTCCCACATAACCCCCGACCCCCCCCCCCCCATACGCTACCAGAAAAAATCCCCCCTGAAAACGTCTGTATACTTCCGAATAACCAATACTATATGTTAACATTGGGTAAAGTTCATAACTTTCAGTCCTCCCCCCGGGAACTTCGGGGGATTAAGTCATCCTAAAAGACATACTTATCATATTTTCGAACATGCTGAACAAAATGGCTATCTCAAAATTTTGATCGGGTGACTTTGGGAAAAAAATGAGCGTGGGAGGGGGCCTAGTTGCCCTCCATTTTTTTGGTCACTTAACTAGGGCACTAGAACTTTTAATTTTCATTCCAATGAGCCCCCCCACGATATTCTAGGACCACTGGGTCGATACGATCACCCCTGGGAAAAAAAAAACACGCATCCGTGATCTTTCTTCTGGCAAAAAATGCAAAATTCCACTTTTTTGTAGATAGGAGCTTGAAACCTCTACAGTAGGGTTCTCTGATGCACTGAACATGATGATTTGATTTTCATTAAGGTTCTATAACTTTTAGGGGGTCTTTCCCCCTTTTTTCGAAAATCAGCCAAATTTTCTCAGGCACGTAACTTTTGATGGGTAGGACTAAACTTGATGAAACTTATATATTTGAAATCAGCATTAAATGATTCTTTTGATGTATCTATTGGTATCAAAATACCGTTTTCTAGAGTTTTGGTTACCATTGAGCCGGGTCGCTCCTTACTTACAGTTCGTTACCATGAACTGTTAATGATGTATGCAGTGGAGCCGTAAAATGTTGAAGAAAGGCCTAGGTTTTTTTTCACAGTTGAAAAAGAGTTTGGATGAATAGGAAGATAAGTGCGAACCAAAATTAAAATATTGGTAGGTACAGTAATGAGGGTGGCCAAGTATGATTTTGAAGTGTGGGCGCTTTTAAAGGCATAGGAAGATTTGTTAAACGGTTTGTAAAGTTTTTTTTTTAATGATAGATACATAAGATTTATTCATAATGAAATACATATACAATAATAAACTACACTAACCTCCCCCCTTCCCCCCAAGGCTGCTTGGCGTGTAAAGTAGAGGGGAGACATTACATTGTATAATGAATTATGAAATGAGATTGTCTTGCAGTTAAATTGGTAGTCGTCCCTGTGCCTCTCCGCAATACGGCTTTCTGGAGACTGCTAGGAAGTCGTTTCTCATAAATTACAATTGGAATTGTAATTTATGTCAAAAAGTCACTTACAGAGAAATAAAAAGAACAGATAGATAGATAAATTCTAATAATAAAAAAAAAAGTCAACAAATACACGACCCTTGTCCCCACAATGGCCTGTACAGGAGGGGAAGATACACGCGCTATTTAAACAGTAACTCGTGGACAATAAAAGAGATAGGGGGAGGGAGAAAGTGAGAGCGGAAGGGATTTCAACTATTTATAAGAATTTATTCTGATTACTAAACCGGCTCCAATGGAGTCAAGCAACAAGCTGTACGAAAAATGCGGTTTGATCCCACCATGTGGGGCTACTATTAAAGGAAGGTTGAAATGGCAGTGACACGTTTTACGGATGAAGGATGACAGATTGCCAAAGATTGTGCTTTTTGGAAATTCACCTGAGGCCAAACGAACAGCATATTGTTCGTGAATAGAATAGGAAGTGGTCAGAAGGATGGACTTAAAGGAAATCATAACTTAATGGGCAGGGTGAAGAGTGAAGCACTGGTTAGATTAAGATAGAGGAGGAGCGTGCTCAGGTGGCATGGTGCTGCTATGAGTTGTTCGTAGTAGTAGTAGTATTGTAATCAACAAGGCTGTAAATCACTCGATGTGAATCGTGGTAGAAATTAGAAATCAGTCGTAAAAAGAATATGTATTCTTTTTCGATTTAAGATATAGTGCAATTTTAATGATAATAAATTTTAATCATTTAACACTACTCCCCAAATTATCCCTGATTGATAATAAGTTGCAATTTGTCTACACGTCCTAAGTGGCGTTGGGGATGTTGGAGGAGGAAAAGGCTCTGGGATCATGAGGATTAAAATCTTTAAATGAATATGTTTTCAACTACACCTGACATGTCAACTCTTCTACTAAGATGAACCTGTGAAGCTTCTGTTTCTGCATAGTTCAGATCCTTTTCTCATTGGGTTGCATGGATCATAGATCACAACCCTCGGAGGTACATTTCTGGATCCTTTTATTGATCAATGTACGATTTTGGAATGTATGACCGCTCTGATTATATTAACTTGTACGACTCCACGTTGGGCTACGGGAGCATAAAAATTGACCGGTTGATTGATCTCCAGGTGGTTTGCAGAAAAAAAATTCGGGGCAGTTGAAAATTCCTTTCCCTGTGCAGGAAAGGAATTGTATGATAATGTAAGTAATGATAAATTAAACAGAACGAACAAAACCTGTACAGAATAAGGAAAACGCTGGAAAAAGTGAGTTTCAAAATTAGAAAAGAAATTATTGGTGTTTGATTTGTTGCGCATAGCTTGAATGTGTGAAAAACTTATTTTTCCTTCAAAGCTGCGTTTTTGATAACTCTGGCCTTGGGATTCTTCTTCAAACATTCCAAATATGCGGACCAAACAATTCCTCGTCCAATTTTCCACCATCATCTGTTACTATTGATGAGGCCTTGGGGGGGGGGGGTAATAATTCATTGTTATAGGAATTAATTCCGCTGTATTTCGCAATCCAATTTTGTATGATATATTTTGTGTGCTTTGAATTTTATAGTTTGTTCTTTACAGGCAACAATCAAGAAAATGTTGGTTAAGGAGGGTAAATTAGACAAATTTGGTAAACCAAATGAAAACACTCCAAAAGACTGGGCTACTTCCTACGTAGACTACAGTGCTACTGTTAAAACAGAAGAGGCTGTGGTAAAAACAGAGGTTGGAGCCGAAGAAACTCCAAGAAAGGTAAATTCTATTCAATTATAAAAAAAAAACTTTCGCTTTAATAGGCGTATATTACAGAATCCGTCGAATTATCTTTCTAAAGAAGTTAGTACTTTCTAATGAAGCTGCAAAAAAGTAGTTTTTGTGTTTGTCTTTGGTATTGTTATTGTATCCACGGAATTCCCTTATATGTTGTAATTTGTTATATCTTTATGTTATAATTTGTTTATAGTTATATTTTTATGTTATATTTTTTTTATATTTAATATGATATAATTATGGCGTTAAGAGTGCTTTGTCTCATAAGTTTGAATTCAAGTCCGTTCGAATTAAAGAATAAGTTCGAAACTAAGAGGCATTGTTCTCATGCCTCCATTTCCGGTGGTTTGGATGTTAAAACCTTAGTTACTAAGGCCTGAAACGACCAGGCTAAAAGGCTTTTATAGCCTTTTATTATTATTAACATCTGAATAAATGAATATTGAAACCTGCCACTCTGTTGTGCAGCTATTGGTGAAGATTAATAGCATCATTAACTTGTGGATGGTGTTAATGGTTGTGTGGTGCACAACCACACAATAGTTGCACAACCATCCAATGGTGGATGGTTTGTGCAACTATTGGTGAAGACTAATAGCATCATTAACTTGTGGATGGTGTTAATGGTTGTGTGGTGTACAACCACACAATAGTTGCACAACCATCCAAAGGTGGATGGTTGTGCAACTATTGGTGAAGACTAATAGCATCATTAACTTGTGGATGGTGTTACCAAACATTTTTATTTTTTATTTCTTTTTTTTTAAGGAGATGTTAGCTGTAAAAAGATAGAGGTTGTACTGAAAGGGGAAAGTCAATTGCTGTCTGCTTGTTTTCCTTGTGTTATATCTATGGATTCAATATCGCACTCTAAAAATTTGATAAGCACTTGTTCCAACTGCAATGGGGAGTGGGGTGTTAAAACGAAATAGCCTTTGCGTGGTGCTCCGAAAATGCTTGATCATAAAAACTGTGCTTTTCTAAAAATTTATTACTTATAATAGAGCACAAGATTTCCTCAAAGGAAAAAATCAATTTTGTGCTTCCTTTTCTTCGTTGTGTACTCAGATATTTTTCTTGCTTTTTTTAGCCTTTGTGGACTTAGTTTCACAAGTGACACATCTTGTAATTCGTTACAGTTAAAGCAATTGCATATACGGTTTTTGAGGCGAGAATTGTTAGAATAAAAGCTGATACTTCCATTGAAATTAAAGACTCTAAATTTTTGGGTTGTCGATATTCATACTTTGTTATAAAAATCTGGCATAAACAATAAGTAATTTTAAAGGGCGGGGGGGGGGGCACATAAGGTGTTTTATTGCAATAATAAGATATCATGTTCACGACTAAAAAGATGAATTTTTGAATTAAAATCAACTTGGTGGAAGTGATGAAAAACTTGAGAGCCATTGCTAATCAGAGTAAAGCCAAGATAGATAGTCTCTGTGAGAGGCAAAGCTGGTGTAACTTTTTTCGGAATTGTATAAAAATTGTTCATTTCACTTGTTGATAAATAGTCTATCATCCATCCTAGGGTAGAAGTAAGGTAGATAGGCATAGAGTAAAATTCAAATAGTATATCAGTTCTGTGAGCTATTGAAAGGCAATTGGAGACCCCAAATAAAGGGTTTTCAAAGGTTTATGACTAACCAAAGATTAATAAAACTTGAAGTGACGATAAAAGTAGAAATTCTAGAAGGACTGAACGTAGAGATAAAACAATAAAAAATATGAAATAAAAAATTACTTTATTTAAATTCATCTTGAACTTGATGCTTTAATGGGTTAACGAATGGACTGAACGTAGATATAAAACAATAAAAAAAAAAAATGAAATAAAAAATTACTTTATTTAAATTTATCTTGAGATTGATGCTTTAATGGGTTAACCTGTTGTTTTAGGTTAGCATAGGTGTTTCACTCAGGAGTAAAATTCGTTTGTCACGGTAATTATTTTGAAATTTTAGTTGCTTTGTCGAGTCATTTATTGAGTTGACGGAACCTAACTTTTATCGGGATAAATAGGCAATTTCTCTGGTGTACTTCATTTAAAAAAACAGCATCCGTCTTAAAAGAGATATTCTTGTGCGAACGTAATGGCAATAAAAATTACTCGTTGTTGCAATTCACGAATATCGTGTCGCTGTTTTTTTTTTTTTTTTTTTTTTTTTATCCTACGGTCAAGTTTCTTTTTGCTATCCCATGGCTGCAGTGAACTGTTCTGGTATTTTTCTTTTTTGCCAAATTCAGAAGATAATCTTTTCTTGATATATTTTGCAGAGAAAAGTTGAGGAAATCACTACATCGCCTGCTGTCCCAATTAAAGAGGAGCCAAGTGAGGATGAAGAAGAACGCCGGAGGAGAAAGAAGGAGAAGAAAAAAAAGAGAGAGAGTGAAGCTCAAGAACAGCAGCAAGCAGAAGGAACAGTAGAAACACCTGTTAAGGAGAAAAAGAAGAAGAAAGACAAGCATAGAGATTCTGAAGCTCCTGTTGACGTTGAAATTGAAGCAGCTACACCGGAAGTAAGCTCCTAGGTTTATTTGTATGCTTGCTATAGTTTACAGTGCTATTTCTTAGTTCACTACATTTGTTCTGGGTATTTTATTTTGACACTTCAAAATGTTTTCAAAATCTGAAAATTCCTGTCCTAACTTCAGTTTCCTTTTCACAGAGTAAAAAACTAATGTTGGTCGCAGTAGGCATTGCTACAGACTGCTTGACTTGTTGAATTAGGGAGTAATCTTTATTGATATGGAATTCGATTGTTCGATGGCTTTTAAAACAAGGAGATCGGGTCGCTTGCTTATGTTTTTGGCTCTCCGTTTCTCTAAATTCGATGTAGATTCTTTTAAAACAAGGAGATCGGGTCGCTTGCTTATGTTTTTGGCTCTCCGTTTCTCTAAATTCGATGTAGATTCTTTTAAAACAAGGAGATCGGGTCGCTTGCTTATGTTTTTGGCTCTCCGTTTCTCTAAATTCGATGTAGATTCTTTTAAAACAAGGAGATCGGGTCGCTTGCTTATGTTTTTGGCTCTCCGTTTCTCTAAATTCGATGTAGATTCTTTTAAAACAAGCAGATCGGGTCGCTTGCTTATGTTTTTGGCTCTCCGTTTCTCTAAATTCGATGTAGATTCTTTTAAAACAAGGAGATCGGGTCGCTTGCTTATGTTTTTGGCTCTCCGTTTCTCTAAATTCGATGTAGATTCTTTTAAAACAAGGAGATCGGGTCGCTTGCTTATGTTTTTGGCTCTCCGTTTCTCTAAATTCGATGTAGATTCTTTTAAAACAAGGAGATCGGGTCGCTTGCTTATGTTTTTGGCTCTCCGTTTCTCTAAATTCGATGTAGATTCTTTTAAAACAAGGAGATCGGGTCGCTTGCTTATGTTTTTGGCTCTCCGTTTCTCTAAATTCGATGTAGATTCTTTTAAGTTGCTGCGACGGCCCTTCGCCGCAGAGAATATTGCTCAACAGATATTATGAAGAGAAAAGAAAATAACTTTTTCGACAGTTTTTTTGGTGGTGGGGGGGGGGTCGACAAACAACAAAAATGAGCGAATTGTATAGAAATATTAGAGTTACGCATCTTCTTAAGGAAATACATAAATTAAAAAAAAAGTAGTACCACTAGATTTCTTGTCTTGTGTTGGATCCAAATATTTCTGACCATGCACCCTGCCCCACCCCCCTGGTGGTCCCATCCTTTGGATATGTATAAAACTAAGAAAAAACACTAAAGCGATGGAATTCTTATCTTAAAATATGGATCATATTTATATTAATCTGGTTATCATGTTTTCTTTGAGGAGTATAAAAGATAATTAAATAACTCTTCAAAAATCCAAATAACACACCATCAAACATAGCAACAATTTACAAGTTGCCCAAAAGAAAACATAATCAAATGCAACAAATAGTAATAATGAAATCATGCACTTTTTAAACTATAGAAAAAAAAGGAAAAAGATTATGAACATAAAGTATATTTTCAGATTTACGGTAAAAATTATTTATTTTTACCTTGGCTATTTCCAACGGCTCTTTAATTTTAAATTTTGAAACTAATTCAGAATTACTAAAGGAAATTGGAAAACCAAGTAAAAACTTACAATATTTAAAATAACAAACGCGAATTGCTGAAAAATCACAAATTTTAAAATCTCGAAGAAGAAGGGAAGGATAAAGAACATGCGGGAGGGCTACTGCATTAAAAAGAGAACCTAGAATTTCACGACGATAAACACCACGTAGCCGTATTATGGAACCAAACGCCTTTCTAATTTTTTCTTGAATATGTAAAATTAGCATCGACTTAGATTCACGAGCTGAAGCAGAATAAGGTAACCCAAGATAAACAACAGCATCAGAAACCGGAAATGATATATTTCTATCGCAAATTAATTCAGCTCGGTCATTAACATTAACGGGAAAATATTGACATTTTTTAATACTAATAGAAAGGCCACGAACATTAAGCAGACTAGAAAGGGAATTAAAATTCTTAATTAGACTAGCTTTAGAACGGCTCAATAGGATAATATCATCAGCATATGCAAGAAAAGACACATCCCGTCCCCAAGAAATAAGGGTTGTAGATAAAGAACGAAGACACTCCGCCAGACATGCGTTAAAAATATAAGGAGATAAAACCCCACCCTGTCTCACGCCCCGACCCACGGAAATTGGATTAGAAAGAGAATCAGAAGTATGTGCAAAAATTTTTATCCTAAGCCCCGAATACCAAGATCTAAGAACTCTAACCACAGAAAGGGGAATCCCACCAGAAATAAGAGCTGAAAGAGCGGAAGCATGCGAAATATTGTCAAAAGCTCCTTTTATATCAATTAATAGTGTATAAAGTGGGGAGCCAGTAGATCTTGACTCCTTAATTATAGTATCAAACGTTGCATGCGCATGGTCGCAACCCATTCCTTTTTTGAACCCTACTTGATTAAGACCAACATCCAAATAATCAAAAAGATCCTTTATACATAATTCAAAAAGTTTACCAATCATAGAACCCTTCGTTATCGGCCTATACGAATCACAAGAACGGAGATCTCTTTTACCAGATTTTAGAATAGGAGTTACCACCCCAATCCTAAAAGACGGAGGAACAATACCAAACTTGAGAATAAGATTAAAAAAAGTCAAAAGAAGAAGAAGAAAAGAAGTTGGAGCAAATTTCACATGATTTGAAAAAATCCCATCATGGTCTTTAGAGGATTGTGGCTTTAATTTACGGCATGCACCCAACAAAGAATCAAACGAAATAGAAAAATCATGCGAATTAAAAGAACTGTTTAAAATTATATCAACATGCGAAAGTTGTTCAGGATCATCACAAGATTTCGAAAGGTTTGCAAAATGAGTTTCCCACTCAACAAGAGAAGGGCCATTCTTTTTAGAAGGTTCATTAACTCTCTTTGTTGAACGTAGAGCTTTCCAAAGTTTCTTATTATTCATATCAACTTCAGACGAAGCATCCATAAGCAAAATATTATTATGACGACGAAGCTCCGACTGGAAAATTGCCTTCTTTTTTTTCATGCATAGAAAAGCCGGATGAAGATCACGCGGTTTTCCACTATTTTTCCAATGTCTAAAAGCTAATTTAGATTCATGATTAGCATGTACAAGAAACGGATTTGACGACCAAAAAGGTTTTTCAACATTGGGTTTACACTTTTTAACTCCAAAAGTTTCTTTAGCACCATATTTTAAGCAATGTAATAACTGAAGATATATGCAATTAAGCTCAAGCTCTATGTTATCTTTATGACACTTCAGAATATCAGGTACAACTACTTTTCGAGCTAAAGAATCAACTTTATCTTGGTAAGCCGGAATCAGTTTTTCATCCCAGATAATTCTCTCAAAATATTTAGGGCGAATTGGAATAAAATTAGAAGCAGAAACAGAATCATGAATTACAGAAAACGATGTCAAAAACTGAATAGGTAAATGATCACTTATCGGGAAATCCGGGATAACTTTTACTATAATAGATGGGGAAAAATTAAAAAGTACATGGTCAATATTACTCGTACTCCCACTCCAATGAGAATAAGTAAAATCAAGTGTCTTACGGCAGATATTAAAATTTGGTAAAGACGAAAATAAAATTGTGCTACGTTCATTTACACTCTCAAGATCACAGTTAAAATCACCAAAAATAAAAATACGTAAACTCGAATCTAATAGGGCAATAAAGCTACTAAGTCTATGGCAAGCTGACGTAAAGGCTTCAAAAGACGAATCAACATGATAGTCAGTAGGCAAATAGCAATTGACCAAAACACAATCAAAAAGTTTGCAGGCAAGAAAAGACTCATCAGCACAAGATAAAATAGCACTAAATTCTTTAGGAACAAATGTAGCAATGCCACCCGCAGGGCGGCCTCCGGTAGGCCTCGCAGGAACGGTAAATATATCATGTAGACTTGAAAGGGAACTTAACATATTCAAAGAATGGTCCAACAAATGATGCTCTTGCAAACATAGTATTGAACTATTTTCAGAAACAAATTCATTCAGCACTACAAATTTGCCAATGACTCCATTCGAATTAAAGGACGTAATCGTAGAACCAATATTCATTTAAAAAGCTTTTTCATAGCAGGGCAACTGAAACTGTAAGACGGGTGGTTAGTTGAGTTGCAATTTGCACAACAAATGGGGTTAGTACATGGAGTATTCTTCGTTGATCTATGATTTCCACTGCAACGAGCACACTTCAGAGTAGAAGAATCACAGTTTTTTTCGGTGTGAGAGGGACTTTGACATGCGAAACATCGTTTTGGAAGCACCTTGTCTTTCTCAACTCTGTAGAGCTCGTAACCGAACTTAATCCCATGGACGATATAATAATTTAAAAATGCTTCGGACTCAAACGACACCTTTATTGTTCTCGACATTCCAAGGCGCCTGAACTCCAGAATCCCAGGCAAAGTGGCTGCTAGAGCTTCAATGTCGAACTCGATATCCACACCACGGATTATTCCGAAAAACTTAGGCTTTCTAGTATTGATAAGACAATCAGGGAAGGAATCCTTTAGATCACAAGAAAACTTTTTCCCAGATTCAGCCGCCACAGTGATAAAAATCAAATCATTGGTCTTTTTTATTTGCTTGATACAGCCCGAGCCGAATTTGTCCAATTCATTTTTCCTGGAAACAGGGTCACGTAACGAGGCTGGCGGATTAGCGATAGTAATAGTCTCTACTGAATCAGAGCTGATGGGGAGAGGAGGCCAATCAGGTGAATTTAAAGGGGAGGGGGAGGGGGAGCCCAAGTTGGCTGAACACTTCGACAGCGAGGACTGTAAGTCTTGTTCAATTCTTTCAAGAGAAGTAATGGATTTCTCCAGCTTTCTGCCATAATCACTAACAAGTCGATCCAAACGTACATTGGAATCAGATTTTAATAAAGGGCAGTCTCTGAATGAGCGAGGCACTAATACAGGCCATTTGAAACCTTTCTGGTCAAGATCCGAGACCATCTTCATAATATCTTTTGCTGTAGCAAGTTCCGCAGCGTTGCCACGTCTCATTACTCTCTTTATAGGAATTCCAGAAAATTTCCAAAGCAGATTTTTCGCATTCACCAAAGCCTCAAGGCTGTAAAAGTTCGCCACAGTTTCAATAAGCTCCGTTTCTGGAATACCATTCGCAAATGCATCGCAAATAAAAAACAGGGCAGAGTTCACAATTACATGAGAAATCCCATCTGCAATTACGAAGGTTTTTGAAAAATCACAGAATGAATCAGAAGAATCATCGCAGGCAAAATTATTCCGCTTTACCTGTTCATTTAGGCAATGATTATCAGTCGAATCGTTAATCACAGGTGCTTCCTGGCTAACAGCCAAGAGAGGGTCTTGAGACGCAGGGGTTACGGCATTCAGTGGCGTCAGCATATTTATTGAAGAATTTGGGTGCTCACTCTCTATTGGGTCACTAGAAAATTCGGTAGCGGCTTTGCAAATAGAACAGATCCAGTTAGGAGTATTCTTTCTATCAGAAACGGTGATCCCTGAACAAGAGGGATGAAACAAATTGGAACACTTAGTGCATTGCAACAGCGTGCCTTTCCCCAAAGAACGTTCACAGTTAGGGCACACTTTTGGAGACATCATTGGCTTGAAAAAAAAAAAAATATCACCCCAAAAGACAAGGGAAGCGTCAGCCCCCGTTACCTTATCCCCGCAATTTAAGGGAGACTCTCCCGGCAGGTACAACGGCACTTGCCACGGGTTTACTGCCCCTCTTCTGCTTGTCAATTATGGTTACGCAAAATTGAAATCAGCACAAATCTACTTTTGTAAAGTGTAAATAAATGTCCAGAAACTAGGTCAGTAGATTACAACATTTTTAATCCGTATGAAATGTTATGACAGAATGGTTGCACAATTAACTCCGGTCACTGAATTAATTTAGGATCCTACCGAGTTTCAAGTTGATAAAATCCAAAAAAGGTGTTATCACATTCAAGGCTAAATGAAGACATTGTTATCCACGTTTTTAGATCATTTAAAATAGTATTTTCATTTCAATATTCAATCAATCACTCGGGCTGAACTTGATATCTTCGAGTCTGCCCAGGAGCTACCAGTTATACAAAGCACCAAAACATGATAGAACAACGAAAGAATGAAAATTAGGGGTATGTATAGGTTCACTGGGGGGGGGGGGGAGACAAGGAGGTAAATTGTCAGGATATCGACTATTAAGTTGTAAAGGAACATAAAGTAGAATTTAATGGTACAGCTTTAATTTTATTAAGAAGTTTCCTTCAGAAGGGTCGTAACTCTACAGTGTTACTGATATAAGATTTTAGAAAAATTTCGATATTTGGGGGGGGGGCGCATGTATATTTCAATTGTTTACGTATTATTTAAATGCTTTTTTCTTACATTTTCTTTTAAAATTAAGTCGAAATAACAACTTCGTTTCCTAGCTCGCATTGGAATCCTTGATGAAATGGACATCAATCTATTAGTACGATATATAAGGAAGAAAAGAGTTTGTTGTTAACTCTCCCTTCCATTTATTTTTTAGCTTTTTTTTCAACCAGGTTTTTACCGTGACATACATCCTGAGCAGCGATTGGAATTGCTACTCATTAAACCTAAGTGTTCTGTTATGAAGTGAGCAAATAAAAACAAGCCCGTTGTGTGATTTGGTTAACCATACCAGCAAATAACCATGTAATTTTCTCATCAGCCATTTATATATTTGTAGCTTTTTTTCGTTTTAAATACTTTAAAGGGTTAGAAGTCATAGTTTAAAGCATGAATTTCCATGTTTCGGGTTTCACTGTAAATGATATCACGGATAAATCTATTTTTGTGCTTTTACAGTTGAAAAATATATCCGATTGCTTGGATTCTTTGTACATTTTTTAAGAGGATTCTCAGGCTACTTCTTCCAACTACAATATATGTCATTTACCTTGAGTCAGCTGTGACAGGCTTATACGCCATTGAAAGGACGGGGGGGGGGGTATATACTTGAAACTTTAAGCTGAGAAATGAAGTTATTTTTACCCTGGGATGTATTTTATCGCAGATTCCTTCTACTCTTCTAAAGAGAATTCTCTGGTTACTTCTTCAAACTACAAGTATATGCTACTCATTTTGTGATGGTTAGAACACATGGATAGGAGATGGCACCACAATGCTATTTTGTCCCCCCCCTCACGAAAACACATTGTTGTGGGTCTAGATCAAGATAAGTTATTACAGATGAGGAAGTTTGCGCGGTTGCAGTAAATATAAGTAAAGTACTAAATTTTCCAAAAACTCGGTGATTCCAAAATTTTCCAAAAACGTTTAGATTGTACAAGAATTCCCGAAATATTCATTATTAGCTCTTTCTTTTTTAGCTCTTATTTCAGTGGGTGGATTAGAATGAGAATCAAAATGTCAAAGCTATGTCTCTGTGACAGCAAATGCAAATCCAATTTTTTCCAGTTTTATTTTTGAGTTACACGTCTATTTGAAAACGTTTTCTGTGGGTTTGATCTCAACTTGGTAATACAGAACCCAAGGTTCAAACTCAACCCAGCTGTAGCAACACACTGCAGTATCGACGCAAGGACCTTAGTAATCGAGAAGCGTCGTTGATCCGATAAATTACAATAACACTTCAAATTTTGACTTGTTCTTCATGTTTTAATGTCAGTTACTTCAAGAAATTAATAGCATTTTTGAAAACCATGCAAGATAATGGCTGAGATTATTACAGCTTATTATTATTATAAATTAATTATTATTATTATTATTATTAATTATTACAGCTTCACTTTCCATTGGTTTTCGCGACTGGCACTTATCCCAGCTAAGACACGTCTTGCCGCGAAAAGCTCCTTATAGTATAATATTTTTAACTTTTTTTCTTCTTTTTTTTAGTTCATTTATCCCATTTCGTTGTGACAATAAGGAAAACAACTTTAAACCATTAGATTGCATTTGCTTTTTTTTTTTGTCTCCATATTGCACTGATAGATGATGCTTCCTTTTCTTTTTCAGGGCGACACCAAGAAGAAGAAGAAAAAGAAGAAAGAAAAGCAAGATGATGAATGAAGGCCTTACAGATTTTTGTTACCTGAAGGATATTAGAAATATATCCTTGGCTTTTATTTTGTTTTTTTCTAAAAACTAAAGTTTATGGTTAAATCCATCCATTCCAGCAATTTTAAGAGCCTCATTTACATGCGAATAGATAAAATCAGAAGCATAAAGCATTTAATGCTGAGCAACTAACATAATGGGCAGTTAAGAGCCCTAAATATGATTAATTAAAAAAGGTTTCCGAAAAACAAGTTTTTCAAAGAAAAGTAAAGGCCGTTTTAAACTTAAGCTCAGGAGATACAAATACCTGTTAAAATTCAAACTCAAAACGACCAGAAATTACTATTAAAGAATAAATGAAACCCAAAACGAAAAGAAATTAAACAAACAATCATAGCAAAAATATACAACAAGTAATAATATAAATGAATAAGTAGATCTTAAAGCGAGTAATGCTTGCATTGAATATGAAAATCAAGCTTAAAACGAAAAAAAATATTTTCCTATTGAAGTATAAATGAAACTTAAAACGAACAGAAATTAAATCAACAATCAATGCAAAATCACCACAAACAAGAGTTTGGGTATGACCTCCTTCTCTCACTGTAAAAGTCTAAAACCTACTGCGTCATTGGCGCTTTACTGAAAACCAATTTCATGACAAATATTTTCTTTTGTACTTAATATTGAAAATAAACATTAAAATTATAGTAACATTTGTAACTGATGAGCTTTCAGCAATTAATATCATTATACATAAAATATTCGGTTTAATTTATTAGCTCTTTTTAAAGTTGTTGAAGACGAATATAGTTTCCCTACAAACAAGTGTCTGGATACTGCCTCCTTTCCTAACTGTAAATAAAAACCAAAAGCCTACTGCGTCATTGGCGCTTAACTGAAAACGGATTATATTACAAATATTTTCTTTTCCAGTTCTTACAGCATTGAAAATCAAAATACAATTATAGTGAAATAAATTCTTGAACTGATGGATCTTTCATCAATTAATATCATTATACATCAAATATTCAAATTGATGTTGTTTATACTTTCAAAGACTGTTCAAGACGCATATAGTTTTCAGTAAAGCGCCAATGACGCAGTAGATTTTAGACTTGCACTGAGAGAAGGAGGTCATACCCAAACTCTTGTTTGTAGTGATTTTTTTCGTTTCAAGCTTGATTTGCACATTCAATTTAAGTTTCACTCGTTTTAAGATTTATTTATTTGTTTGCATTGATTGTTTATTTAATTCCTATTCGTTTTAAGTTTCATTTATACTTCAATAGGAAAATATTTTTTTTTGTTTTAAGCTTGATTTTCATATTCAATCTAAGCATTACTTGCTTTAAGATCTATTTATTCATTTATATTATTACTTGTTGTATGTTTTTGCTAAGATTGTTTATTTAATTTCTGTTTGTTTTGGATTTCATTTATTCTTTAATAGTAATTTCTGTTCAGTTTAAGTTTGAATTTTAAAAGGTATTTGTATCTGCTGAGCTTAAGTTTAAAATGGCCTTTACTTTTCGTTGAAAAACTTATTTTTCGGAAAGTTTTTTTTTAATTAATTTTTGTTCGTTTTTTATTGCAAAAAAAAATCAAGTTTTTAAAAATTCCTTATTTCAAAATCAAACTAAAAATGAAAAAATCAAATATTCATCAAAGTTTCAAAACTGATATCAAAGTGAAAAAATGGGTTTATGTCAACCTCGGGGTTTTTATTATCTGATGTTTGAACTATTTTTAACAAAATTGCTATCTCAAAATTTTTATCGGATGGGTTTGGGGGAAAAGGGCGGGGGGGGGGGACTAGATTAAGCTACCTCAAATTTTTTATCAGATGTATTTGTGGAAAAGGGGCATGGGGGGGGGGCAGTTGTCCTCTGATCACTTTTGACTCTAAAAAGGGCACTAGAACTATTGATTTGCAATCGAATGATCTCTTTTTGAAGCTTATACGACGACCCTTTCTATATGAAGTGCCACTGGGAAAAAAATAAATGGAGTGTGAGGGGAAGCTAGCTGCCCTCCAATCACTTTTGACTCTTAAAAAGTGAATTACAACTTTCAATTTCCAATCAAATGAGCTCTCTAGGAAGTTTATACGAGCATCCCTTCCATAACAACCATATATGCCCCAAGGGCATAACTTACAATGCCTACCCCGGGCCCTGGGGGGCTGTGTCGACACCGGAGTTTTTTGTAATAAGAACTTTGAACTACTTTTAACAAAATGTCTATCTCAAAATTTGTAGCGGATGGGTTTTGGGAAAAAGTGCGAGGGGGGGTGCTAGTTGCCGTTTACTCTCTTCACTCTTAAAAAGTGAACTAGAACTTTCAATTTCCAATCAAATGAGTCCTCCATGAAGTTTATACGAGCATCCCTTTCATAAGAACCATACAAGCCCTTAGGGCATAACTTAGAACGCCTTCCCCTGGGCCCTGGGGGGTTGTATTGACACCGAAGTTTTCTTATCCGACCTTTGAACTATTTCTAACAAAATGTCTATCTCAAAATTTTCATCAGATGGGTTTAGAAAAAGAAGGCGGGGGGGGGGGGGATCTAGCTGCCCTCGGACCTCTTTTGACTATTGAAAGTGAGCTCGAACTTTCAATATCCAATCAAATGAGCTCTCTCTGAAGTTTGTACGAGCATACCTTTCATAAGAACCATATATGCTCCAGGGCATAACTTACAACGCCTGCCCCTGGGGGGTTGTGACGACACCTGAGTTTTTGTTATCTGACTTTGGAGCAATTTTTAACTTAATGGCTATCTCAAAATTTTATTGGATGCATTTGGGGAAAAAAGGGCGTGGGGGGGGGGCTAGTTGCCCTCCAACCTCTTTTGACTCTAAAAAACTTAACTAGAACTTTCAATTTCCAGTCAAATGAGCCATTTTTGAATTTTTTACGAGCTTCCCTTCAATTAGAACCATATATTCCCCCAGGGCAAACTTACAACACCTGCCCTCGAGCCCTGGGGGGCTGTGTTGACCCCTGAGTTTTCGTTATATGGTCTTTCAACTATTTAAAAAAAAATCTATCTCAAAGTTCTTATCGGATGGGTTTGAGGAAAAAAGGCGTGGAGGGGGGGGGGCTAGGTGCCCTCCAATCTCTTTTGACTCTTAAAAAGTGAACCAGAACTTTCAATTTCCAATCAAATGATCCTTCTTTGAAGTTAATACGAGCATCCCTTCCATAAAACCCATATATGCTCCCAAGGCATAACCTACAACGCCTGCGCCTGGGCCCTGGTGGGTTGTGTCAACACCGGAATTTTTGTTATATGATCTTGGAACTACTTTTAACAAAATAGCTATCTTAAAATTTTTATTGGATGCATTGGGAAAAAAGGGTTTACGGGGAGCTGGTTACCCTCCAATATCTTTTGACGCTTAAAAAGTGAACTAGAACTTTCAATTTCCAATCAAATGAGCCCTCTCTGAAGTTTATACGAGCATTACTTCAATAAGAACCATATATGCCCCCAGGGCATAACTTACAACCCTTGCCCCTGAGGGCTGTGGGGGAGTTGTCATCCTCAAAGACCTAATTTCCGGAACTTAAAACTACGTTTAATAAAATGGCTGTCTCAAAATGTTGATTGGATGTGTTTGGGGGAATGATGGGCGTGAGAGGGTTAGTTGCCCTCAAACCACTTTCGACTATTAAAAAGGGCACTAGCCCTTTGAATTTCCAATCAAAGTCTTTTTTGAAGTTTCTACGACAACGCCTTCAATAAAAACCTTATATGCCCCCAGGGTACAACTTAAAACTCTTGCCTTGAGGGTTGTGGGGGAGTGCCCTCCTCAAAAACATATTTGTCTATCTGGAAATCAACTACGCTGAACAAAATGGCTATCTCAAAATTTTTATTGGATGTGTTTGGGGGAATGACGGGTGTGGGGGGGGGGGCTACTTGCCCTCCAATCACTTTTGACTATTAAAAAGGGCACTAGCCCTTTGAATTTCCAATCGAATGATTATTTTTTGAAGTTTCTACGACAACGCCTTCTATAAAAACCTTATATGCCCCTAGGGGATAACTTAAAACCCTTGCCCATAGGGTTGTGGGGGAGTATCCTCCTCAAAATTACATTTTATATCTGGAAATCAACTACGCTGAACAAAATGGCTATCTCAAAATTTGGATTGGATGTGTTTGGGGAAATGATGGGCGTGGGGGGGGGGGGGCTAGTTGCCCTCCAATCACTTTCGACTATTAAAAAGGGCACTAGCCCTATGAACTTCCAATCGAATGAGTCTGTTTTGAAGTTTCTAAGACAACGCCTTCTATAAAACCTTATATGCCCCCAGGGCATAACTTAAAACCCTTGCCCTAAGGGTTGTGGGGGAGTGTCCTCATCAAAAATATATTTTTTATCTGGAAATCAACTACACTGAACAAAATGGCTGTCTAAAAATTTTAATTGGATGTGTTTGGGGGAATGATGGGCGTGGTGGGGGGGCTAGTTGCCCTCCAATCACTTTCGACTATTATAAAGGGCACTAGAGCTCTCGATTTCCAATCGAATGAGCCCCCTTTGAAGTTTCAACGACGACCTCTTCCATATTAAGTGCCTCTGGGAAAAAAACAATAATAATAAAAGATTGGAGCCGTATGGCCTTTACTATAATAGATAGTAAACCTCAGATAGATAACCTCTTTACCTCTGATAGATAAAGCAGCAGGTTTCATCATATAAGTTAATATTGCAGACTCCCTCACTAGCTGTTCAATGTCGTGAAATCTTTGAATACGGGCACACGCACAGATTTAAACATGTGTTTTGAGCAAAATTTACATGTAAAACTGTAGAATTTGCCCAGAGCCGTATTTCCTAGAGTTGGTAGTGCCCTGGAAAAAAATTAAATACAGACCGCCCCCCCCCCTCCCTCCAAATTCAAATATAACCAATAAAAGCCGAATCAAAGTGAAAGATTTGATCAGTGGGCAACCTCCCAGCCGCGGGGTTGCAGACCCGTTGCCCCCCCCTTTGAACGGCTCTGAACTTGCCTGATTTGCCCATTAGGTGTGGGTTTTTCATAAACGAGAATGGTACCTTGAAATTTTCGGGAGAGATCATCAATTTTTGTTATAAAAAGGTCTAAACGATAAACGAAGCAAGAAACTTTCCTTGTTGCTTTTTTACTGCTCCGAAAGTACTGTTTCTCTAATCTCATCAAACAGTTCGTGGTAACGAACTGTAAGTAAGGAGCGATCCGGCTCAATGGTACCCGAAACTCTAAAAAACGAAATTTTGATACCAATAGATACATCAAAAGAATCAGATTTTAATGCTGATTTCAAATATATAAGTTTCATCAAGTTTAGTCTTACCCAACAAAAGTTACGCGCCTGTGAAAATTTGGCTGATTTTCGAAAAAAGGGGGAAAGACCCCTAAAAGCTATAGAACCTTAATGAAAATCACACCATCATATTCACCGTATAAGAGATGTATAGGTTTCAAGCACCTATCTACAAAAATGTGGAATTTTGCATTTTTTGCCAGAAGAAAGATCATAGATGCGTGTTTATTTGTTTTTTTTTTGTTTTTTTTCCCAGGGGTGATCGTATTGACCCAGTGGTCCTAGAATATCGTGGGAGGGCTCATTGGAACGGAAATTAAAAGTTCTAGTGCCCTTTTTAAGTGACCGAAAAAATGGAGGGCAACTAGGCCCCCTCCCACGCTCATTTTTTTCCCAAAGTCACCCGATCAAAATTTTGAGATAGCCATTTTGTTCAGCATGGTCGAAAATATGATAACTATGTCTTTTAGAATGACTTAATCCCCCGAAACTCCCGGGAGAAGGGCTGAAAGTTATGAACTTTACCCAATGTTAACATATAGTATTGGTTATTGGGACCCGGCTCAATGGTAACCGAAACTCTAGAAAACGGTATTTTGATACAAATAGATACATCAAAAGAATTGAATTTTAATGCTGATTTCAAATATATAAGTTTCATCAAGTTTAGTCTTACCCAACAAAAGTTACGCGCCTGAGAAAATTTGGCTGATTTTCGAAAAAAGGGGGAAAGACCCCCTATAAGCTATAGAACCTTAATGAAAATCACACCATCATATTCAGCGTATAAGAGATGTAGAGGTTTCAAGCACCTATCTACAAAAATGTGGAATTTTGCATTTTTTGCCAGAAGAAAGATCATAGATGCGTGTTTATTTGTTTTTTGTTTTGTTTTTTTTTCCCAGGGGTGATCGTATTGACCCACGTGGTCCTAGAATATCGTGGGAGGGCTCATTGGAACGGAAATTAAAAGTTCTAGTGCCCTTTTTAAGTGACCGAAAAAATGGAGGGCAACTAGGCCCCCTCCCACGCTCATTTTTTTCCCAAAGTCACCCGATCAAAATTTTGAGATAGCCATTTTGTTCAGCATGGTCGAAAATATGATAACTATGTCTTTTAGAATGACTTAATCCCCCGAAACTCCCGGGGGAGGGCTGAAAGTTATGAACTTTACCCAATGTTAACATATAGTATTGGTTATTGGGACCCGGCTCAATGGTAACCGAAACTCTAGAAAACGGTATTTTGATACAAATAGATACATCAAAAGAATTGAATTTTAATGCTGATTTCAAATATATAAGTTTCATCAAGTTTAGTCTTACCCAACAAAAGTTACGCGCCTGAGAAAATTTGGCTGATTTTCGAAAAAAAGGGGGAAAGACCCCTATAAGCTATAAAACCTTAATGAAAATCACACCATCATATTCAGCGTATAAGAGATGTAGAGGTTTCAAGCACCTATCTACAAAAATGTGGAATTTTGCATTTTTTGCCAGAAGAAAGATCATAGATGCGTGTTTATTGTTTTTTGTTTGTTTTTTTTCCCAGGGGTGATCGTATTGACCCATGGTCCTAGAATATCGTGGGACGGCTCATTGGAGCGGAAATTAAAAGTTCTAGTGCCCTTTTTAAGTGACCGAAAAAATGGAGGGCAACTAGGCCCCCTCCCACGCTCATTTTTTTCCCAAAGTCACCCGATCAAAATTTTGAGATAGCCATTTTGTTCAGCATGGTCGAAAATATGATAACTATGTCTTTTAGAATGACTTAATCCCCCGAAACTCCCGGGAGAAGGGCTGAAAGTTATGAACTTTACCCAATGTTAACATATAGTATTGGTTATTGGGACCCGGCTCAATGGTAACCGAAACTCTAGAAAACGGTATTTTGATACAAATAGATACATCAAAAGAATTGAATTTTAATGCTGATTTCAAATATATAAGTTTCATCAAGTTTAGTCTTACCCAACAAAAGTTACGCGCCTGAGAAAATTTGGCTGATTTTCGAAAAAAGGGGGAAAGACCCCCTATAAGCTATAAAACCTTAATGAAAATCACACCATCATATTCAGCGTATAAGAGATGTAGAGGTTTCAAGCACCTATCTACAAAAATGTGGAATTTTGCATTTTTTGCCAGAAGAAAGATCATAGATGCGTGTTTATTTGTTTTTTGTTTGTTTTTTTTTCCCAGGGGTGATCGTATTGACCCACTGGTCCTAGAATATCGTGGGACGGCTCATTGGAGCGGAAATTAAAAGTTCTAGTGCCCTTTTTAAGTGACCGAAAAAATGGAGGGCAACTAGGCCCCCTCCCATGCTCATTTTTTCCCCAAAGTCACCCGATCAAAATTTTGAGATAACCATTTTGTTCAGCATGGTCGAAAATATGATAACTATGTCTTTTAGAATGATTTAATCCCCCGAAGTCCCCGGGGGAGGGCTGAAAGTTATGAACTTTACCCAATGTTAACATATAGTATTGGTTATTGGGAAGTATACAGACGTTTTCAGGGGGATTTTTTCTGGTAGGTGGGGGGGGGGGGGGTTGGTCGGTGGTTACATGGGAGGATCTTTCCATGAAGGAAGTTTTCATGGGGGAAGGGACATTGCTATGAAGGGGGCGCCGGATTTCCCATCATTATTAAAGAAAAAGATCAGAAATTAATAAAGAAAAGTTTTTCAACTGAAAGTAAGGAGCAACATCAAAACTTAAAACGAACAGAAAATATTACGTATATGATTGGGTTCACCCCCTAGTCAATACCTTGCTCTTTAAGCCAAAGATTTTTTAGTACTTTCATAAGAGCTATTTATTCTAATTAACGGCCTTTGTGATTAAGGGGTTATTTTTAAAGAATTGGAACAAAATTCGAACTTTAGCTTAAAGAGCAAGGTATTGACTAGGGGGCGAACCCCCTAATATACGTATTAAAAATCTATGAATATAGAAGTTCGTTACGTAAGTTAATTCGTAAGTTACGTTTGTTTTTTTTTAGAGACTGTCCATATTTTTGGAGACTGTCCTTGTTCTATCTACGATTGAGTTGCTTCCATGTGTGCTTTAGCTATCTTCCTTTCTAACGAAATTTCGGAATACATGTTTAAATAGAGGTTCTTTGCTAAAAAGACAAATTTTTATTTATTTAGAAAAAACAATATCCTTTTGAAAGCAAAAATACGAATCATACATCTGGATCAAAACTATAAGCACAGTTATAAATACATACTGTGATTATATATCCAGCCAAAGAAAATGAAGTAATCTAAGGAATAATCGTTACAGCGAATAAACAACGTACAGAATAATACACACAAGAACCGAAATTTGGCCTTCATCGAATTTATATTCTTTGTTTTGGTTATGTTTCAATGTTTTATTTAAAAATACGTTGAAATTCTAGTTGATATTCAATCGTCGAGTTTGCTTTGATGCTGAACCGTCATTTCCTTTGAAGTAGGGACAAGGTGTAAGAAAACAATATTTTCGCCATAAAACATACTTATTTCATATTTTATAAAATAATTCGTTTAATAAGGTTAGTGTGTATTACCAGTAAGACTTTTTAAAGTAATTTGCCATTAAATGTTCTTGTTTTACTTCAGGCGCTCACATTTCGACAGTTATTTTCTTGGATTTATTCACTTTTGCACTGAAATATCAAGCAGTTAACAAGTTATATGCGGCTACTTAATGCTTAACATACTGCTAATAATTAGTCTCTTGTGTATATTCGAAAATTCTTTGGTTCTTCAAAAAGTTAAGAAAATGAATTCAAGAATTCATCATCAACAGTATATTGATGATGCTTGAGAATGTGGGTGTTTTTTCGGGGGTGGGCTTGTTTTTTTTCAATTTTGTATGATGAACAACAATATTAACAAAATATTCATAATTTCTTTTTATATACATAACCATGGGGGCGGGGGCAGAGGGGGCTCCAGCCCCCCCCCCCCCCTGGCTGAATGATGATACCTTATATTTTATATTTTTGTTTTGAGATTTTTATTATACAGCATTGGAAGTGCCGATTAGACCAGGTAATTCCCCCCCCCCTAAAATTCAGCTTATGGGCGCCCATGTGCATAGCTATTCATTAATGTATTATTCGCAGATATCAGGGAAAATTTTGAAATATTTAAGAAATTTGGCACATACTATATTAATGATTTTATTTAGTGATGGTGATTTTAGATGATATTAGTGGTATTTGATTGCTAAAACTCCTTCTACGAGTATTCGAGTACAACTAAATTATTTTTTTTTCATAATTTGCTATTATATTTGGTATAATCTAAATTTTTGGGGGGATCTCATCCCTGGCGTTTAGGCTGAAGTTCAGCTTTTTTTAACTTTCTAATTGCAATTTTAAATTTTACTACTATCTTTACTTAAAGGTACATTCTCTATAGGTCAATAAACCAACAAGTACATTAGTTGTGAACCAATAGCCCCTTCAACTTCAAAAAGTTGGAAAATTCTGTACAATTTTTCATTTATTTATTGAACAGTCTTTTTTTCAAAAATCGCTAATCTATTCACCAACACAATATTAACTGAAATCTGCACAGTTGATAAACAGGTATAGCTGCATTAGCTTTATCCAGAATAAATACACATCGTCTCCCCAAAACAAAAAGGCATATTTCACATTTTATAGCTGTGCAAGTAAGCCAAAAGCTTTTCGCAAAATAATTTTTTTAGGGGGAATAAGATGAGAAAAAACATTAAAAATTGCAAGGCGTAACTAAACGATGAGTCTTCATTTTTGTGAAAAAAACATAGAATAACGTTGGGCAGTTCCCGATCATGGCCAGTCTCCTATACCGTGTATGAAGTAAATATGCATTTGCAGACGTGACGACAAGAGGAGAAGGATTTACTGGACGAATCTTTGTCATTTTCCAAATCATTTTCAAAAAAGTACATGCTCAGTTTAGGCACAACAATATAATTCAGTTAACTAAGCAGTTACAAACTCAAATAAGAAAACTATGTGTTACACAGAATATTCGAAAAAAAAATCACGTGTTGAATATACAAACTCCCGCGTTACATGCTCAAAAGCTACTGATCAGTTGCAACAGGAGAAACAACGAGGAAATTAACGGATAGTATCACCGGGAAAACTAAAAGATCAGGATCCAAGGTCATCACCCGAACGTCTTCAGAACGATTCAATGTCACGAGTTTTACGCCAGTTGACTGAGTTGTCATGACTTGCTGAAAATCATTGACAGTGGTAGCAACAATCCTAGAACCAGTAGAACTAAATTAGCCACGAGTTTGCACTTATTGTGTCCATTATTTAATCCTAAGACTGCACTTTCTTGGTGAAATAATTAATTCCTCTAGAGATTTTTTTTTTTTTTTACGAAATAATCGGTACTTGTATGATAACCACCTACCGCTCAAGTTGTTCATTCGTTGGCGCATTGCAGAACGGATTGTTTTGGTAGTTTCTTTCAGCTTAGCGTGAAACAAGACAAAGAGAAGTGACAAGAATAGATAGAAAATATATAATTTGGGCTATTTATTTACACATTAGGGGGGTGGGGGGAGGTTAAAATGTTGGACAGTGTGAAGTTAGAAAACAATTCTTACTACATAATATGAAGAATAGTTGCACCTAACACATTAGGCATGCAGGGCCGCTATACTTTACCCCCAACTAATGTGCAAATACATAGCCCAAATTTGTTTCTAAAGAATTATATTTTATCATACTTAAGTATATTTCGTTAGGATTGAGCGTCGGAAAACATATTAGAAGAATGTTAGGTAGGGGATATATCATACAAGTACCAAATAATCTTTTCTTCTTGCTGAACAAACTCGCTATGACAGTAATGTAAAAACTATTAATGCAAGGCATGGAAGATTCCAAAACGAGCTTAAAATTGGCACAGAAAAACAAACCCAATTCGATAAGAATGACTCAACTTATAATTTCGTCTGAAAAAGTTATAATCAATCTAGCATTTATATAAGACTAAGGTAAAACTTGAATGTCTGAAAAGCGACAGGTTAGCCAATTAGCATCATTAGTTTCTGAAAACAAAGATCTGAGGCATAAATCTTGTTTTAGAATCTTCAGTTTATTCTTCTTCTTTTGATATATTTTTGGTGTAATCAGAACTGAACTTTGTCAAAGTGCCTTTTCAACCACTTTTCATCATCGCTCGTATTGCTTGCCTGCTTTTGAGATAATACTCTTCATCTCGCTTTAGTTGTGTGATTAAATTAAATAAATAAAAAACAAGTTTTTTTAACTGAAAGCAAGGAACGACGTTAAAACTTAAAACGAACAGAAATTATTCCGTATACGAAAGGGGCTGTCCACTCCTCAGCGCCTCGCTCTTTACGCTAAAGTTTTTCATTATTTAAAAAAATAGAGTTGTGAGAAAGTCAAACTTTAGCGTAAAGAGCGAGGCGTTGAGGCGGGGACAGCCCCTTTCATATACGGAATAATTTCTGTTCGTTTTAACGTCGTTCCTTATTTTCAGTTAAAAAAAAAACTTGTTTTTTTTATTTAATTTTTGAACGTTTTTGAATTAATGGCAGGTTTTGATTTTGGCTCAGCGTACATGAATAATTAAACAAAATTTGCATATTAATTTTACTTTTATTTGGTTAAGTGGCTTTCTCGAAACTTGTTTAATTTTATTTACAAACGTTTTTATTAGTAATAAATATACGTAACTTACGAATTAACTTACGTAACGAACTTCCATATTCATATATTTTTAATACGTATATTAGGGGGTTCGCCCCCTAGTCAATACCTTGCTCTTTAAGCTAAAGTTCAAATTTTGTTCCAATTCTTTAAAAATGACCCCTTAATCACAAAGGCCGTTAATTAGAATAAATAGCTCTTATGAAAGTACTAAAAAATCTTTGGCTTAAAGAGCGAGGTATTGACTAGGGGGTGAACCCATCATATACGTAATATTTTCTGTTCGTTTTAAGTTTTGATGTTGCTCCTTACTTTCAGTTGAAAAACTTGTTTTTTTTTTTTAATTTCTGATCTTTTTTTTAAATAATGCGGGTAAATCCGGCGCCCCCTTCATAGCAATGTCCCTTCCCTTATGAAAACTTCCTTCATGGAAAGATCTTCCCACATAACCCCAACCCACCCACCCCCCACTACCAGAAAAAATCCCCCTTGAAAACGTCTGTATACTTCCCAAAAACCAATACTATATGTTAACATTGGGTAAAGTTCATAACTTTCAGCCCTCCCCCCGGGAACTTCGAGGGATTAAGCCATCCTAAAAGACATACTTATAATATTTTCGACCATGCTGAACAAAATGGCTATCTCAAAATTTGGATCGGGTGACTTTGGGAAAAAATGTGCGTGGGAGGGGGCCTAGTTGCCCTCCATTTTTCGGTCACTTAATAAGAGCACTAAAAGGATACGATCACCCTGAAAAAAAAAACAAATAAACACGCATCCGTGATCTTTCTTCTGGCAAAAAATGCAAATTCCACATTTTTGTAGATAGGAGCTTGAAACCTCTACAGTAGGGTTTTCTGATACGCTGAATATGATGGTGTGATTTTCATTAAGGTTCTATAACTTTTAGGGGGTCTTTCCCCCTTTTTTCGAAAATCAGCCAAATTTTCTCAGGGGCCTAACTTTTGATGGGTAGGACTAAACTTGATGAAACTTATATATTTGAAATCAACGTTAAAATCTGATACTTTTGATGTATCTATTGGTATCAAAATCCCGTTTTCGAGTTTCGGTTACATTGAGCTGGGTCGCTCCTTACTTACAGTTCGTTACCACGAACTGTTTGATTGTCTGTGTCCTGTACTGTGCTCTTCTGTTAAAGTTTGCTAAGATGAAAAATGTTCAAATGCCTCAGTTTGGACATATATTTGCATTTTAAATTCCAAAATGTAATCACATTTTACCAAGTATCCAAACACTTTTCTTTGATAACTTAAAAAAAAGTTCCTTTTTGATTTTCAAGCATATGGGTTTCAAGACTGGATCAGTTGTGGGATGATTGCGCTAAATGGTACTAACAATTTGTTTCAAAATGGCACTAGTTTAGACTCTTTTAAATTTCCTGTACTGTTTTTCTAACACCCAAAACTTTCGTGTAATAAATTTCAGAATGTTTCTGAGATGTTACCGTATTTACAAAGCTAACAGAAAGAACTGTATTAGAAACATTCCTAAGAATGAAACAATAAAACTTCAGTGGGTTTTTTTTTTTACCCAATCTTGGAACCCTCCGAGACTATAAAATAAATGTAATGCCAAACCGAACAACCTGCAACAATTTCACTTATTTAAGTGAGAATTTAAATTAAATAGAAAGCAAAAGGACGCGAATAAAATGGTAGTTTGACCACTGTTATCCTTCAGCTGGTGAACGGAACAATATACATCTCTTAATCTTTTCAACAAACTTCGAAAACATAAATAATGAATAGTCCGTATTGTCTCTCGACGGAAAGCATTATCAAATATGTTAAAAGACTACGCGTATAGTAAACATAGATGTCGCTGAATCTAAATAAATAAATTATGACTGGTGATGAAGGAAGTCAAAAATTAATACGCTGCACAAGACTATCTAATAAGTCCTTTATCATTACACAGCATAATTTGCGCGTTTTTGCTGTTTTTACGAATTTTGCCGGAATTAAAATTTATTTTTTATTCTGAAATACTAAATTTTTTAAGTTATTTCCAGGGGCAAATAAAGCACAGTATATGTTTTAATTAAATGCATTAATCATTCTAAAGCATTAAATTATTCTACATCAGACTCATTGTTATTTCAGGATTTTTTTTTTCTATGACTAAAATCTAACTGCATTGACCACGTAACATGAAAGAGTAGACCCTTTATTTTTCGACAAACCTTCCTGTCTAACTTGTGTTTGGAGGTTCAGCATTAAGTCTGTTTCCAACAAATTAAACAAAAATTACACTTTTGGCACTTTTTGATCTTTAGATTGTAACACAGCTCCTTTCACCTTGAAAGAGGAACCACGAAAGGCTAAGCGGCGTTTTAGTTGAATGACAGACCTGGAGCCAATTGGGGGTTTAAAATCACCTCATTTACACTCAAATAAGAAGGTTAAAAATCATGGATCAGTTAGATTACAGCACCGGGGAGCAAAAAAGAGCTTTCATTCTGATACAGAAAATAATCCAGAAATTAAATTACTAAGATGTTGCTAGTGTTTTTTTATTGCTTGCCTAGCAATTTACCACCCAAGAACTATACATAACCTTGTAAAGCAGTCATAAATCTTATACATAATCTATACTAGTCATCTAGTCATAAATCTATACAAATAACCTTGTAAAGCAGTCATGAATCTTATACATAATCTATACTAGTCATCTAGTCATAAATCTATACAAATAACCTTGTAAAGCAGTCATGAATCTTTGAAGTTTTATTTCAAGCGTTTACTTTGACTGATTGAAGTTATAGTCAGGTGTGGAGGTTGGTTCTGGAACTTCTACTATACTTGTGCATTGCCTTCCAGTAAAAGTAGTTTCATCTGCTGAAAAGGACAAAACCCTTGCCAATCTTGGAGGTGGGTAAGAATTTCCCCTTTCTGCAAGCATACACCTGCATGCCTAAGACACCTAATTTACAGAAAGTGGGGGGGGGGGGTATGATTGAAACACTTCGGTACTTGTAGCTCTAAGACCCCCAGGCATAATTATCCCTACTATGTACAAAGCTGAGATCAAGTTTGTCAGCTATAATTTTAAATATTTATGCTGTTTTATATTTATAAAAAATATTTATATTGTCAATTATAAATTTAAAATGATTAATAGGCAGGTATCGAGGTTAGTTCTGGAACTTCTACTATACTTGTGTATTGCCTTCCAGTAAAAGTAGTTTCATCTGCTGATTAAACCATCTAGAAAAAAGAGCTGACACAACAAGTGCTGGAGCAATGGAGAATCTTTACTGCTGATCGACAATCCTAACTATGGAGGCACATAGGTTCAGCCCTATGGGGGGGGGGGAGTACCACCAACAAATACATTAATAGGTTATTTTTTTTCAAAAGGACAAAACCTTTACCAATCTTGGAGGTGGTTAAGAATTTCCTCTTTCTGCAAGCAGTTATGATCATAATATTTACAAGGCATATATTTTGTCAGCCGCTGTATGTTAAGTGGGAAACTAGTCCCCTTTCTTATATAAAACTTACCCAAAACCACAACTGATAGGAGAATAACAGCTTACCTGTACATAATATTTCGGGTTCTTTGCTGACTTAAGGACATGCTGTTATCTGAGCGGGCGTTCCGTTTAATCTTAATAATCCCTCCTTTGTCATAGGACATTACCAGGTCTAGCCCAAAATTATACCCCGTCCATCGCCACATATGCTGAGAATCCGTCTGTAATAGTCTTCCACATCTGAAAAGAGTTAGAGAGCATCACTTCAGTAGATTTCGTTTCTTTACTTTAATAAGAAGGTTAAAAAAAAAAGGATACGGCATTTGAGTTTGAAGTCCCTATCGGTGATGCTGATCTCCGTTTCAGGGCCTTTAAGCCAGGAAGCGCAATGGGGGGGGGGGCAGTCATCCTGTGCTTTCACACCCCCTTCCTGTTTACCTTCCCCATATTCCTCTAGGTACCCATTTAGAGCTGGGTCGACTCTGGCTGAGCTTACAGAGTCACGCCGCTGATCCTCGTTCCAAACAAACAACCAGTGACTAGAATTCCCGTCTTCTCGGATAAAGGATTATTATTCCAGCGCACTAACCACTCGGATAAGCATAAAAATAGCGAAAATTTGGATAATGCACAGTAAAATAAAAGATAACAATGAGTGAGCAGCCTAAAAATTTTTGAAAAGGATTTAGCGAGGAAATATGTGGAGGTAAGGATTTAAATTTTATTATCTGTGTTAGAAATCTATGCTTTCCATGGATGGGGGGCTCCCTACATCGATAATGTCACTCAATTGTCCATGACTTACCATTTGAAAAGCGCTGTCACAAGTCATAGCCCTCGTACATTCCCCTCCCTTCTAAGCTCCCCCCCCCGTCAATAAAAGATCTAAATGTTCCATAAGAATTCTTACGGCTATTCCCCTTTTCATTTTAATAATGTCTTTCTCTTGTTGTCAATCTAAAAGTGAGGTATATTCTTCTTAATTGCTTTTGTGTTTGCATAAATGAAAAACACATTTTTTTAATACCACAGTCAAGTTTACCCAAAAACTCAATACCTGTTCAAAAGTTTTACTGTCCAAATTTATTCCTTTTCAAATGCAATGGGCTTTCGTGCTATAATGTTCTTTACCTTTTATTGCAAAATATATGGTGTGATATTTGACATTTCTATGAATCTGTGAATTTTACCTGTTTTTTCACTGGGAATCATATAAAAATGCATTTATTTTTACATTAAGAAATCACGGGGTTGAGCTAAATCATATGCTTTTTCACCGGCAATTCAAATAAAATACAGTTATTAGCTAATGAAATAGCTACAAATTCGTGAAAATCTAACTTTACAGAATGTGTCAATCCAAAACAAATACAATTATAGTACTTAAATATAAAAAGCTACAAGCCCGAGAAAATTTGCCTGATTTTCGAAAAGGCAGGGTGGGCAAAAAGTCAATTTTCATTAGTCATTTCAAAAGTCATTGAGTTTTCCAAAAGTCAATTTCATTTCTAGTGTCTTTGGAATTTCAAATTTTTTTAGAACTTCCCGTTATGATTTTAAAAACAACCAGAAATTAAATAATTAAAAACAATTAAAAATAATTAAATAATTAAGTTTGTTCAACTGAAAGTAGGAGCAACATTAAAACTTAAAACGAACAGGAATTACTTTGAATATGAGGGTCTGCCTCCTCAATACCCCGCTCTTCATGCTAAATTTAGACCTTTTGTTCCAATTCTTAAAGAACGAATCCTGAAACACAAGGACCATTTGATTTGAATAAGGAACTTTTTTAGAAATGTTTAAAAATGTTAGCGTAAAGAGAGAAGTATTAAGGAGGAGGCAGCCCCTCTAGAATACAAAACAATTTCTGTTCGTTTGGAGTCTTAATGTTGCTTCTTACTTTCAGTTGAAAAACTTTTTTTTATTTAATGACACAAGCAATGAGTTTTTTTTTTCAAAGCCTTGGGGAAACAGTGAAATTTATCATAGGCAGGGCAGCAGCACTGTCATGGGCAGCCCAGTGGTACTGTGTAAGTGCTAAGCACAGCGGAGCTGCTTCCATGTATTATTTATTCTTTCTTCCTCAGACCCCTTCATATGGAAGTTGTCGCAGATCTTGGTACTAAACAATTATTGCAAAAAAAAAGTTCATGAAAAAATGAAAAAAGAAAAAAAAGAGTTTGGAAGCCTGAGCTGTATTCAGGGGTGGTGGGATGATCCCCTCTCCTGAACAATATGTTAGGCTCGTACAAAAGTAACGAAAGTATATACCAGCAAGTTTGTGTTGCATTTGTAAATTTTAACCCCCCCCCCCCCCAAAAAAAAAAAAAAAAATCCTAGATATGGCTTTGCTGCAACCTGTTGAAAATGGCGTAGGATTCAGAGGAAAACTGCACCATCAGAATTGCCCTGGTTTAAAACTCGTAAAAAAAAAATCAGAGTCCCCCATCTTGAGCAATTTAAAAACTGACTTTTTCTCGTCGGAAGCCTTCTCTTTGTTTTAACTTTGTGTTTTTTCAGGGGTGATCATACGAACCATTAGTCATAAAATCCTGAAAGGAGGCTCATTTGGAGAAAGAATCTTGAGTATGGAATTGTTACATCTAGTACCTTGTTTAAGTGGCAAAAGCTAATATTTAAAGAAGATGCAATTATTTACAAAAACTGCATCTTCATACACAAGGTCATATACCACATCTTTGGAATAAGTCTCTGGGGCTATGATGTCATACTCGATTGATTCCGTTACCTCAATCCGGGAATGTCATATTCCTTGAAATTTTGTCATAAATTTGTTTTCAGAGTAAACTATGCATTATAAAATTACGAGAAAATAATATACATATTTTTTTAACTTGTTTTCCAAATGAGTAGAATTTTTTTTTCAATTATCTATGAATATAAGTGAAAACAGGGGCGCTTTACGTAACCTATATATGGATCTAGTGATAAATGCGTTCACTACTAAATTGGAGCTATCGCTGCAACTATGATATAAAAATCAAAAAAGTCACAAGCTGAGGAGAATGAGTAAAAAAAAATCTAGTCTATATGAGGTCCAATCCGTTATGTGCTCTTCGTTTTTGAATTAAAATCAAGTGGCCATCAATCGATGGTTAATTAGAGAACAAACCAAGACAGATAGTCTGAGTGAGAGGCACAGCTGGTATAAGCCAGCTGTGCCACCCTTGAAAAAAAATTCCCGTCGTGTCGAATCTAGGTCCTATTTTACAGCAAAAAATCTCAGTATGGTAATTTCCAAAAGAAATATTTCACATTTATGAGTTGTCTAGCAAGCTTCTAAAGAAGGGTGCTTCACAAAAAGTGAAGATGGATTGTTAGATTTATTTTCTAAAAAAAATGTCTAAGGACAGTTTTACGGTGCATCAAACAATAAGCTGTACAAAAAATATGATTCAACCCCAATTCTCAGGGGTAGTAATGGGGTTTAAGACTATTAGATGGCGTTTTATAGATGAAGGAATCAGACAACTTTTTCTTAGTGGGATGCATTAAACCAAATGTGAATTTTTGGATCAATATTTTCACGTTTCCTTGAAAATTTGGAGGGAGGGATTGAAAAGTGCGAAAAAATGGCACATTTTTCATCTATTGACCCGCTCTTCTGGAAAAATACTTTGACAAGGGAATCAGACCTATGTTATATTAAGTCACTTACCTCAAACAGTTTTTGAAAAAATCTTCCTCATCTAGTTCTGTTGGCCCTGAATCAATTCCTTGCTCGACTCGAAGCATCCTAAACCACTGATTCTGGAAAGCAGAATTCAAGAAAGAATTCGGAAGAATTCTGTCATTTTTCAGCATTTCAACGTCATAAGGATGAACAATTAGCCAATCTGCCTTCAATACCTTAAACGCTCTTTCAAATGGTTTCCCAATCTCAGTTTCCAACAAAGATGCCTTTTCCTTCCTGTTTTCTAAAAATTCTTGAGTAGCAGTGATCATGTCCTTAGGACAACCAGACCATGCTGGATGTAGCTTCAAAAACATCCATAATTTTAGCAATACATAAATTGAAAATTCTGTCTGAATTACATAAAGATTATTGTATTTAACAAGCTCTGTCATCAGCTCAACACTTATTTCTCTTAATCTGCTGGGATGTTCATGAACGTGGTGCATCAAATTTAAGGAGAGCCAATCAAAGCAAGTAGATTTAACACTTAGCATCCCATATTCAATGGCAGTCTCATAGAACTTCACTGCTGTATGGACACTAACATTTTGTCGCAAAAGCTCGGAGCAATAATCAAGAAGAGGCTCCATTTGAAATAGGGATGCAGCTGCAGCAACTCCAATAGCTTCATTGCCATCAAGAGTTATCTCATCTTTATACAAAGAACCAAAGCAAATGGTAAGCGAAACAATTGTTATATTTGGATCTTGGATTTCTATGTGATAGTTGATTCAGTTGATTCTTTCCAAGAGCCAGAGAACATGCTGGCAAAATATGGACTCTGGGAGAGATTCACTCTGTGAAGCTTCCAACTTCGGCCAAGAGCAACTATGGAAACATCACTGTTTTGCCCTTCTAGAAACATTGTCCTGTAAATGTAGTCAGAAGTACTCTGAAGTTTCTTTCTTCTTTTTGTGCTCAAGCTTCGCTCCAAAGCTGATTCTTCATCTTCAATGTCACTTTCTGAGTCCTCTCGTCTTCTCTTTTTTGACAAGAGACTTTTAGTGAATGAATATGATGAAGAAATATTCTGTCCCATTGACTAGCAATTATATCAGACCTGGAAAATAAATAACGACTTGGTTGCATTTCTATTCTTATTTACATTCGGTTATTAGTGTTAGTCCTTATTTATAAACTTTATTACAGCTAGCAATTTGCTTTACAGAGCGCTATCAATAAATAAAGAGATTATCAAAAAAATTACGAAAAATTGCAAGTTAAGAAGATGAGAGAGTGAAATTATACTCGTATTTTGACTGACTTTTATAAAATCATTAAGCATTGTAAGCTTGAGGCTTGTGGCAAATATATTTTAAGCTGATATTTCTATTCAACTCCCAAGCTAAATTCCTCAGTAAACTCAAAATGGCTCACATCAACTGCCTCCCCATCCTCCTTAAATCTGGCCAACGATTAAGCATCCTGCATAGAAGAGTACGTTAAATTTTCATTTCAGTATATTCTTCTTTATATTTGCCGTACTTGGAACAGCCTCAATTTATGTTCAAATTCTCATATTCCAATTTATACATATCATATTTTAATTTTTCAAAGGCTCGAGTCCTGGTGTTACTGGTTATTTGGTTTCAAACGGGAGTCAATGGTATGACCCTGTAAGCTCAGTCAGAGTGGACCCAGCTCTAAATGGGTACCCGGAGAAATCTGGAGGAAAAACACGTGAAGCGTCGGGTGATCTGCCCAATCACGCATTGCACTCCCAGACGAAGGCTTTGAATCAGGAGATCAGAACCTGCGCAATGCAGACCATTAGTCACCACGCAAAAAAAAATTTATACAATGTTTTTGCAGCTAATTTAGTAAAGTCAATGTCAGTAATAAATTGCAAAGACAATTTTTACTTTTCTCTTTATTATAGTGTTTGAATTATCAACTTTTATTAAATTTAAAGAGACTCATTACAGCCATTTTTCGATCTACCATTGATGACAGTGAGAGGTTAATGCGTAGATTTATCTTGCCAAAACATTAATTAGCGTTTTTCAGTTCTTTTTTTTATTTTTCTTAGCATTTTAGTTCTGTCTTCTCTTCATTTTTGGAAATCTTAGACCGTCCTGAGGAATAACTTAACTGTTTTTTAATTAGTGATAGCACAAAGTTTCAACTTAGTTTGACTTAACTCAAATTATAAACAAATCAACTGACACTTCTAGGTCTTAGGGTAAAAAAATCACGCTACTATGTATTAAACCGCCAACACTCAAGTGCTTCTTTTAAGAAGAACCGGTTTTTATGACCATGTATGAAATTCAACAGCAACAGCAACCTTATAAGAAAATTAAAATATATTTTCTTGTGAATTATTATCGCTTCTAATCAGCAGTTGTACCAAACCAATCCTGCTCAACTCATCCTCAGGGCTATACTGTGGTGTTTCTCCTCCCCATAGTATAGTGCAGACGGTTTGATATCATTCTATTTTCCCTTCTTGTTTTAGTTTTTTTTTTTTGTTTTAAAGCTTTTTCCAATAGGCAATGTTTAGAAGTCCTCAAAAAAAAAAGTCCCACCAGATCCCAAATCAAATTCCAGTGAAAGTGGCATAGTGAAAGATACCCATCTTGGCTGGTCAAGCACACTATCTCAAAGTTCAAATGATAGCTCCAATTCGGAGAATAGGACAATGATAAGTGTAGGGGCTAATGTAACCATAAATGATGATAATGGGTTTTAAGAGGTCCTCTCTAGAAGCTCTAAAAAAAGGAAAACAATCTCCCCAATCAAAAGCATTTCCCCTCTCCCTGCCCAAGATCCTCCCTCCAAAAACTTAGGAATTTACCTTAAAATTACTCCTACTACCCCCTTTGAAATAAAAATGATCACTTCAATAAGAGTTGCAATTTTTAAATTGCTAAAATCAATGTTCTCTCTTAATATTAACTGTGATGGATCTCTGCTAATAGCTGTAGAAGATCAGAAATCAGCAGATACAATAATTAACCTAAAATCCCTTCTGAATACCCCAATTATTGCATCTAATTGGAACCCAAAACAGTCACCAACAAAAATAGTAGTTTATAATGTTCCCCCAGAGATATCCACACAGGAGTTAAAAGAAGGCCTCTCAGATAGGGCTGGAAACACAATCCCAGTTGAGGATGTTACCCAACTTGGCAAACCTAACTCTAATGGCCTAAAAACTAGTAGATCCTTCTTATTCACACTGAAGGAAAAAATTAATATCCCAGAAAAATTATTCCTATTGGGGCAAATCAAACCACACAAGGAATACAAACCTAAGCCTATCCAGTGTCAGAAGTGTCACAAACTGGGACACACAACAAACAAATGCAATGAAATTCTCCGAGAGTGTAGTAATTGTAAAGCTTTCCATCCTAAAGAGCTGACAACTTGCAACAACACTCAGCCTACATGCATCAATTGCAAAGGCCCACATGAATCTACAAATAAATCATTATGCCCTGCATACAAGAAAAGAGCTCTAACACTCCAAATATCAACAGAGAAGGCCATCCCATACCCCTTTGCAGCAATGGAAGCAAATGCTGCCCAACAATACCAAATAAAGCCTGTAATGAAACCAACCAAAACCCCAAGTCAAACGCCCCCAATGCATCAAGCACCCCATATAAAACACCATCTTCTAAGCCCCCTAGCTCAAATCCCTATCAGAAGGAATCACCAAGCCAATGAGCCTCCTTGTCCGGTGAGATGAGGTCAGCCTGGCCCCCTCCCCCTCCCAAGAAGAAACAAACCAGAAACACTACCAGGAATTAATCCCTTAACCGACAAACAGGATGCACAACCAAAAATGCAATCCCAAATTTATGCTTATTCATTCTAAACTGTAATGCAGTTCAGGCCATGAACATACATCAACTACAGAAAACAAAAATCATTGCAGAATTGGCAAAAATCTACATCCCAGATGATATGCTCATTCAAGCAAAAAAGATCTTGCTTTACTTTTAACAAAGCTGAACATTGATACACAGTCATATGAAGAATAAATCAACAACACAACATATATTAATACTTCAATGGAATGTAAGATCACTCACAGAAAATAAGCTAAATGAACTAATATCTTTTATGAACAATAATTCCATTAATATTGCTTGCCTCCAGGAAACTCATTTAACCCAAAATCAACAAATTAAGTCTCTGGGATATACTATCCTCAGAAAGGATAGATCTTCAGAGAGAAAAGGAGGTGGGGTAGCTTTATTAGTTAAAAAATAATATAAAATTTTGTGGCATCAATTTTCCAGATTTTGCAAATGATGTTGATGTAATTGGTATCAGTGTTTGGCTGAATAATTTAAAAAACCTACATAATAAGCTTTTATAACCCTAATGGCCAAACTACAGATGCCCAAGGATTTCTTTAATTATATAAATAATTCTAATATGTTAAAAAATATAATTATTTGTGGAGATTTCAATACCCACAGCCTTTTGTGGGGGAATAAACCAGCAAATAAAGCTGGTAAATTCATTGAGCATATGACTTCAAATAATGAATTAGCTGTTGCTACCCCTCCAAACCTGAATACATATTTCAACCCCAAAAGTGGCAGATTCTCCACAACTGACCTACAAATTGTGTCATTAAATTTTTTGAACAAAATTTACTTAACTGAAATTGATAGTCTATGTACTGACCACTTTGCTATAGTTTGCTCCCTAAATGAACCTGCTGAAACTTTATCTCATACATCCAAATATATCAACACTAAAGCAAATTGGTCTATGTTCCAAAATAAGCTAAATGATGAAATTACAAGTTTCACCCAAAGTTCATGCATTTCTAACACAACAGTTGACACACATGCTGAAGCCTTGACATCTTTACTAATAAATACAGCTAATCATGCTATCCCCAGGACAACACCTAAGAAAACATTCCCTAAACAAATTCCTAAAGCATGGTGGACAAATGAGTGCCTAAATAAATGGAGGATAAAAAAGGCAGCTAGGACATAATTCATAAAAAAAACCATCACCTACTACATATTTAAAAAAATTACAAGCAGAATCTAATCTAAAAAGGACAATGATAGATGCTAAATATAAATACTGGAATAATTTTGCAAATAATCTCTCCAGAGAAACACATGAGCCAATTATACATAAAGTCATAAGCCACATCTGTGGGAAAAGGACTTCCCCCAACCCACTCCTGTATGAGCTTATACATATTAATACCCATTATGACAACGATAATGAAAAAGCTAACCTATTTGCAACTCTTTTTGTTAATAAGCTAACATCAAATAATCAAAGCAAACTGTCCACAATTCCTATGAACCCAAGTTACCAACCACGCCCAGGATCCGAGTACATAACTAATCCATTTTCAATCCAGGAATTGAATAATGCAATACATCATATTAGGACCAAAACTAGCGGCAGCTATGACAATATACACCCTACATGGATAAAGAATCTCACACCTTCATACAAACAAGAACTGCTAAATTGTTATAATCATGCTTGGGCATCTTCTAGGTTCCCCAATATATGGAAATGTTTGTCCCTCCTACCAATCCTAAAGAAAAATAAACCAAAATATAACCCTGAGTCTTATAGGCCCATAATGATTACTCTTGTGATGAGGAAAATAATGGAGAAAATGATCTATCACAGACTCCTCTGGTTGTTGAAAAAAATAATATGATCCCTCACACTCAAACTGGATTCAGGAAACACCACTCCTCAACAGATGCTTTCATTTTACTAACAAAGGCAAGAAATGAATCTTTCTCAAAAAATAATGTCCTAGTTGCAGCTTTCCTAGATTTTGAAGGGGCATATGACAATGTGAACCACCAAATCCTTCTAAACAAACTTGCAAACCTTGGAGTACCCCCCTATGCTAGTATCTTTTATTAAATCCTTCATAGAAGTGCGAAGTTTCATTGTTTGTGTTGGTTCAGCCTCTTCACCCCAAAAGACAATAACCAAAGGCCTACCTCAGGGAGCAGTCCTCAGTTGCCTCCTATTTGCCCTATATCTCTGGGACATGAACCTACCCCCCACGAATCTACAATATGCTGATGATCTGGTGCTATGGTCATCTGGCAACACCTTTCAGATAGCACAGTCGAATCTGCAAAAGTCACTTTTCCAGTTTGAAAAATTCTCTCAACATTCAGATTTACCCATTGCACCCACCAAGTCAAAAATAATCCAATTTCACCGGAAGCGAAACCATGTTAATGCAAAACTAACTCTAAATAAAACAACTATTCCAGAAGATAATCATATTAATTACCTAGGTCTCATGCTTGACCAAAAACTTAATTTCCACCTCCGCATTTCAAACACAATAAAAAAATGCTATAGAAAAACAAATATACTAAAAAGACTTCTTTCCACACCCTGGGGCTGTAAGGAGAAAACCTTACTCCAGTTTCATAAATCACATATAAGACCCCATATTGACTATGGGCTCATCGTCTATGGTGCATGTGTAAAGACCCAGATGCAAAAAATTGAAACAATACAAAATGATATAATACGTCTCATATTTGGTCTTAGGAAACCCACAAGCACCAATTTTCTGCTTATGGAGAGTGGATTAACAACAATAAGGGAGAGACGTAGGTTTCTCTTGACAAAACATCTTACAAAAATTGAATCAAATAGCTCACACACATTACATAATTGGTTAAGAAATCCAGCCATGTATAGAGGCATTGCAGATGAGTATGCCAATATTCAGAAGAAGTTCCCCATACCAGCAAAGTCTATTGCACCCACTTTCCCCCGATCCCCCCATGGAATTGGTCAAGTCCCATAATAAATAATGAATTCTCAAAGTGGAATAAAGATTTAACTCCCATTGCTTTTGTCCAGAAAAAATTTCCAGACAAAATCCTCACCTGAAAATTGCAATGGGCGAGAGATTATATAATAATTTATCAATAATGTCTGCTGAGTTAAATGCCATAATCATGGCATTAGAACACCTTAAGGAAAACCAACCTTTGATTGCAAATTCAAATAATATTATCATATATTCCGACTCTCTATCAAGCCTTGAGTTGCTGGCCTCAGCTCCTCAATATAAGTTGGACATTGACACTTATCATTGTCTCAGTATTATTGATAATCTTGCTTCAAGTGGCATAAAAACTTATTTTCAGTACATTCCTAGCCACTCTGGCATAAGTGGTAATCATCAGGTTGATGAAATAGCAAAAAATGCTATAAATATTGACCAGCCAAGTGGGAGACCAATCCCAATTAGAGATATTTACCGATGGAGGCTATCAGATATTAATTTTAATAAGATTAATCCTATTCTTTCCCCCTTTCCCAATAAGTATCTTTCTAAAATTTATCCTAGAATTCGTTCTGAAACAAATGGACTAAATTTCCTTGCATTCTCCTATAAGCTTTCTAATTCAAGTGGTTCAATTCCCCTGTCCCCTCTTTGAAGGCATTGTAATATGAATAATGAAACAATTGACCATTGCCTATTTGAATGTAATATGCTGACGTCTGCACAACATACCTTGCTTTGTAAACTGTTAAATGCTTCAAACACCACAAAATCTCACTATCAGCCAAGACCTAGCCAACTGTACCTGCACACAGAGCACAGAAATCGATATCTATCATCTTATATTTGAACTCCTTGAGTCAAAAGATCTACTGAAAGATATCTGAGAATATCTAATAAATAAGAGACAACCAAGACAGTAGCTCTGTAGCCCACAGAGAGAAGCAAAAAGAAGAGGGCTAAATAGTACCAACTGAATAGCCCGCCTGCTGTGAATTAGAAGAAGAAGATTCAGTTTGTGATCTGTATTGATAGAGAATAGTGTCTGACCATGGATGTTAAAATGAAAATTTAGGATTTACCAAAGACATAACAGGCAAATAGATTTTTCCAGGTTGCCCAAAACTAAACAGTGTGTCAATGGACACAACATGACTTTATACTCTTTTGATAAAATGCCTTGTTGGAGGTGTGCAAGTAGGGCACTTCTGAAACAAGCCAGTGTATGTGTCAATATGTGGTTTGTTCACAGCAGAATGTCATTTGTTAATAAAGTATTCATCATATTTTGTGATATTTCATTAGGATTGAGCATCAGAGAAACAGGTTCTGCTTAAATGAAGCACTTGAGTGTTGGCAGTATAATACATAAGTACCAAAATCACTTTCCAGACAGTTTTCTTGATATTTCCAAGAGAGTAGCAGACACAGGCAAATGAGACTCAAAGGAATCAGTTCAAGAGTCAGAAACTAAGAATCTTGTATGGCTTCATTAATGTAGCTCAATAGCCAAAAACCCTTGGGGTATTTGCCACAGCCACCTCATAGGCGTGCCCCTGAGAGTAGCAGGCAAAATAGAAACCTGCTACTGCTAATTTCAATCACCGTTCCACTGGCCGTCATGTCCAGTCTCTGACCACGAGGCCAATTTAAGAAATATACTGTCAATATAGAAGCCAGCAATGCATACCAAAATCATGGATTGGGGTCAACCCTCAGATATTTGAAGAGCTGATCACGATGCAAGAAATATTCCTTGAGGAACAATCAAATGTGGGCAAAAATATTCTATTTTTAGAACTGGTTGTTAAAAACTGTTTTGAAGTACTGCTGACTGCTGGTGGCTAGCAAATGGTGGTTTTTCCAGCATGAAGCTGGACTTCTCAGAATGAAGAAAACAATGGTGGACACATTTCCAATGAAGCCTCCTCTACAAAGGTGGAAAAAGATAAGCAAGCACCATCCCAAATTACTGTGCACCAGGGGATTACTATAGCCCAGCAGCTTTTTGGCTGTGCATTTGGCCTTTGTGGCTTTAACCTCATTTTTTTTTCTACATTGCTCAAAATAATTATAACAACGATCTTATATGATTTAATACCAATAGAAATTACTGAAAAAATATGTATACAAATAAATATGAATGTCCAAGGCAAAGGATTCTACAATGTCAGGGAAACATTTGTCAATTGTAAGTATTTCAAGTTTCATCAGATTTTCACAAGATGCTTGATTTTTCAATAAGTTTCAGGAGAAATTTTTATTTCTGCAGAATTTATTTCAGGGGCACTTTCCTTTATGCTATTCGAGCTCTATAGAGTACAGACAAGGTTCAGATCCCACATCTATAAAGCACAGACACATGTCTTATCCCACATTGCTGCTTCAAAAAATCATGTATTGGGGCTAGAATAAATGTTGAATTGTTATCAGGCGATGGAAGTGTATCAATGAGGAGGTTTCAGAGGTGGATTCAGACTTTGAAGACGATTTATCATTATGGTAGAGATTTCGCATTGCTTAACCACCAAATAAACGACTGAAGCTGATGTAGCGAGGGAAACACAAAGTTTGAATCTCATTTATCATATAGTTTGTGGTAATGAACTGTAAGTAAGCAGTGATGTGGATCAATAGGAATCAAAAACTCTGAAAAAGGGAATTTTGATATCAATAGATACATAAAAAGAATTGGCTGATTATGTTGATTCCGAATATATAAGATTTTACTAATACCCATCAGAAAAAACGAGCATCTTCTTCTTAAAACTAAGCACCTGGAATCCTGAATAGGCTCCTTTTGGCTTCTAGCTGCACAAGTTCATAGCTATACCACTATTCACATATAACGTAATACAAAAACAATTCAATTTGACTGGCTTGTGGAACATGAGAAAATTTGCTTGATTTTCGAAAAAGGAGGGAAACACCCTTTAAAAGTCAAGGAATCTTAATGAAAATCACACCACCAGGTTCAACATATAGAGAACCCTGCTGTGGAGCTTCCAAGCTTTTATCTATAAAAATATGGAATTTTGGAATGTTCACTTGTTTTTCTTTCTACAGAAGTGATGGTATCAAACCATTGGTCCTAGAAGATCAGCAGAGGGCTCATTTGAACAAAAATTAAAATTTCTAGTACCGTTATTAATTGACCAAAAAGATTGGACAGCCGCTGCCCCCCCCCCCAAAAAAAAAAAAAGTTGTCCAATCAAAATTTTCAGATAGCCATTTTGTTCAGCATAGTTCAAAGGTCCCCACCCCCAGAAAAGTTTGGGATGAAATCCCGGATGAAAATCCCAATGAAAATATTATAGCAGTGTTTTTACCACATACTTCCCCTCAATATTTGAAAACGATCAGAAATTAAATTAAAAATACAGCTTTTTCAACTGAAAGTAGGGACCAACATTAAAATCTCAATACCTTGCTCTTTATGCTAAAGTTTTGTATTACTTTAAAAAGCAGAGCTGTGACAGAGTCAAATTTATGCTCTAAGAGCAAAGTATTGAAGAGGGTGCAGCCACTTTCATATACATAATAATTTCTGTTTGTTCTAAGTTTTAATGGTGTTCCTTACTTTCAGCTGAAGAAACTTTTTTCTATTATTTAATTTTGTTAATATGAGACAAATTATTGTTACAAACCATTCTGAAGCATGAATTGAAGAAGTTTCTCAGCAGTATGTGTATTCAAATTTTCAAAATGATGTAGGCCTATATCATACAAAATTGTTGAAAAAATTTGTCTAACATATGAATAGTAAGCCCAAATCTGGATTCCTATAGAGAAAAACCAAAAAGATTTAATGTATTATTTTCATAACCAATGAAAAAGACTATGTCAATTTAAACCAACAGAAATTAATTTGAAAAGCTTTTTCCACAAAAGAGGTTTTTCAAAGAAAGTAAAGAGCTTCATTAAGCCAAAGATGAGCAGAAATAAAGTCGAATAATTTTTTAAGCACAAAACTACCATAAACCATAATCAACAATAAATGAAACCTGAAGCAAACAGAGATTAGTATGAATAGCCAAGGCAATTCATACCCAAATAATTCAAAGACAATATTTAGTAAAACTCTTCCAGCCAGCATCAAAACTTATAAGAAGTGTTTAACAAGATTATTTGTTATGCAACAATGTCTGCTTTGGTTACTAATGGGAGCATTTCGTTGATGCTGTACCATTCCAGCCAAAATTAGAAGCCATTGCTGCTTGAGCTGAAGTGAAGAAACATCCTGAGCAGTTTAAATATTAGAGTCAGAGGCTACCAACTAAACCTAGTTCTTTATAAGTGTTATGCAGGACTCCCATGACATCAATAAAGTTTTTCATGAAAATACAAACCATAAAGTTTGTCCAACTCACACAAGGATTTAACCTTTTTGACTTTACAGCAACTTTTCATAGAAAGTAACTGAAATAGTCAGACATGGAGCTGAAAAAACTGTCATTTTCAGCATTTTCTCCTTTTAATAATAAATGAAAATTGTTTTGCCTAGCCCTGATTCTTTTACCAAGCAAAACTTCTGCTACTGGTTGAATTTTGCACTTTCCTGGAAAAGTTAAATAAAGTTCAACCTTTTTTCAACAGCATTGAAGTCAACAAAGTCATGCAAGGAAAACAGCTTATTAACTGTGTCGACAGCTTTATTAACTTTATTGATGCCAAGGGAACCCTGCAAGGGAGCCTTTAGCACATCACAAATTCTTGCCCAAAGGAACGGCTGAAAAAGGTGTTAATTTGTTGCTAACCATTGACAAATCAAATCTTGCACAACTGTTTCACAGAAATATTTGTGTGTTCTAGTCCCCTGGCTTCCATACAAAACTCCTACATATGGAGTGGTGTAACCAGGAATTTGGTCAGGAAGGAGTGGCTTAACCACAAAAATAATTATTTGTAAAAGTAACATACAAAATGATTGGTCAGGACATCAGAAAAACTCTAAAGCATCAAGAAGATACAGAATCTAAGAAAATCTTAATTATATTCCAAAGTATCATCAAGATACATTGGAAAAATGCTATTCAGCAAAAGACATGTCACAAAATATTAGTTTAATGTCATTGGTGGATTAAGAAATAGGATTGTTTAAGCATTTAGGGGCTTCTTGCTCAGTGGTGTTGCTTACAAGGCAAGGGGACAGCTGTCCCTGTGTGTACCTTCCAAGGGGCATCAAAATGAGGTTTCTTCTTTAACTTATATTGTGGTAGTGATCTTGGGGAGAGGCAAAATCCAACATTAACGCTGGGTGCCAAATACCCTAGCTATACCTCTGTTCTTACTATTTTTGAAAGTAGTTGAGTAAGGTAAATGAAACATTCAGGACATTCAAGGCCTAAAATGTGAAGGACATATTTTAGGCCTACTACTGGTATAAGTGTATAACCAGTCCTGGTCACAAGGAGACATGTTAAGAAAACAGTTCTTAGCCTACTTCATAATATGCATAATAATCCTAGTTAACATATTTTCCAGGGAGAGAACCTTTATCCTCACTATTTTCCTTGTTTTTCCAGTTTTTTAATCACATTTGTCAATAATTATGTCAATTCTCCAAGTCTTGAAAATTGTTTTAAAACAGACACCCAAGAACCACCTAGCTAATCTAACCTAACTTAACCTAAATTTACCACGTAGATAATTTTGGAGACCACACTGCCCTTCCATGACGATAAACTAAAAGTTCAAAATAGGGATAAAATCCATTTTAATAGACAGTGTACAGAAATTCACAAAAATACCAGATATTTTGGTCACATATACTGTGACTGTCATCAGTAGTAAAACTAAACTAAAACAATTTAAAACAAAAGTTTATATACGAAATCAAATAAAACTACATATTGTTTAATTCTCTAATACTTTTCAAAGTAATGGTGGAAGTTAGTCTCTTTGACCTTCTTGGATTTGGTTCATTAGTATTCAATGATACAACATTTGGACAGAGGTCAACTACATTGGATGAATTGAACTTTACTCTGTCAGATTTTAATAAATTATCATAGATAGAGTTCAGCCCAAATTCACCTGTGTCCCAATTCAAAGCAACATTCTTTAACGAGATTTTCTTTATTTCAAGAGTTTCAAGAAAATTTTGCTTTAAACCCCGATCCCTAGAAATCAAAGAGACATTCTCAAACAAAAATAAAATGGTCTGGAAAATTGAAAATATATTCTGAAAGGGCTCAAGTAAAATCTTCAGACTTAGAATCCTGCTTTAAAGACAAAGAAACAGAATCTTCATGCTGTAATAATCTTATTTCTGCATTCTGGTTAGTACATCCCACATATGAGCTTCTGCCAGTACATGTGATCTGATTAACCCACTTTGTTGCCCCAATGAAGATAGATCCTTCCCAGAATTTAGAAAACTACCTAAAGTATTATTACTCTTTAAAGCTACCCTTAGACCATTACTCTGTAAAATTCTTTTAAGTTTTTCACTTAGCCCAAGTACATATGGTAAGGAATAAAAAACATCCTTCTCCTGAGCTGTCTCCAAGACTTCCTTAGAAATCTCTAGAAACCTTCTTCTTCTTTTTTAAAAAAGGCTGGTTAATTAACCACTCTGGATACATGTTGCTTATTAGTATTTTTCTTAGAAAAGACAACTCCTCAAAAAATTTTGGAGAGCAAATACTAAAGATCCAGTCAGCTAAAGAAATGATCAAACCAATTTTTACTTGGCAAGCATGACCAGAACTATAAGACAAAATCTATTGTTATTAGTTAGTTTTCTGTAAATTTTAAAATCTAGACTATTTTCATTTTTTAAAAGAAGAACATCAAGAAAAGAAAGTTTCCTATTCTCTTCTACTTCAACAGAAAACTTTAAATCCCTGCCCCAAACAATTAAGATACAGTGACTGTCAAAAATCCTTTTAATTCCTCCTCCCCATAATTCCATATTGAAATTATATCATTCATATACCAGCCCCAAAAAATATATTTTAAAAAAATATGAATCTAATGCAATTGTTTCAATATTCTCCACAAAAATATTAGCTGTTAAGCTGCTAAGAAATTTGGATTTGATTAGTGCAAAACAGATTTGGAACTTTCTGTAATTCTGTATTTAGTAAGGTTGCGCAATAAGTTCTCTTGTTTTTCTCAAGTCAGAGGGGAGCTTTTTGAATAAGTAAATGGTTTACCTATGGGGGCCCCTTTATCCCTTTTATTAACTAATATTTTTGCAGAGATATTGAAACAATTGCATTGGATTCATATTTTTTTAAACATATCTTTTGAGGCTGGTATATGGATGACATAATTTCAGTATGGAATTATGGGGAGGAGGGATTAAAAAGATTTTTGGAACATCTTAGTCGTTTGGGGTGGGGTTTAAAAGTTTATTGTTGAATTAGAACAGAATGGCAAACTTCCTTTTCTTGATGTTCTTCTTTTAAAAATTGAAAATAGTCTGGATTTTAAAATTTACCAAAAACCAACAAATAACAAAAGATTTTTGTCTTATAGTTCTGGTCATGCTTGCCAAGTAAAAATTGGTTTGATCATTTCTTTAACTGACTGGATCTTTAGAATTTGCTCCCCAAAATTTTTTGAGGAGTTGTCTTTTCTAAGAAAAATACTAATAAGCAACATGTATCCTGAGTGGTTAATTAACCAGACTTTTTCAAAAAGAAGAAAAAAACTTCTAGAGGTTTCTAAGGAAGTCTTGGAGACAACTCAGGGGAAGGATGTTTTTTGTTCCTTATCATATGTACCTGAGCTAAGTGAAAAACTAAAAAAAAATTACAGAGTAATGGTCTAAGGTTAGCTCTAATTCGTTTCGTGCCTTTTTTTGTTAGTATTTAAACCGCCAGTGACCAGGTTCTACTGTCATTGGGGCAACAACAGCGCGTTATCAGTCCCGGGGACTTCGGCACGGCTCGATATGTTGTATTACTAACAGAGTCTATGAGTCTATGAGTCTATTACAGCATAAAGATTCTGTTTCTTTGGCTTTAAAGCAAGATTCTAAGTCTGAAGATTTTACTTCAGCCCTTTCAGAACAATTTTCAATTTTCCAGACCATTTTATTTTGTTCAAGAATGTCTCTTTGATTTCTAGGGATTGGGGTTTAAAGCAAAATTTTGGTGAAACTTTTGAAATAAAGAAAATCTTATTCAAGAATATGCTTTGAATCAGGACACAGGTGAATTTGAGCTGAACTCTATCTATGATAATTGATTAAAATCTGACGGAGCAAAGTACAATTCACCCAATATAGTTGACCTCTGTCCAAATGTTATATCACTGAATGCTAATGAACCAATCCAAGAAGGTCAAAGAGACTAGCTTCCACCTTTGCTTTGAAAAGAATTAGAGAATTAAACAATATGTAGTTTTATTTGATTTTGTATATAAAATTTTATTTTAAATTATTTTAGTTTAGTTTTACCACTGATGACAGTAACTGTATATGTGACTGAAATATCTGGTATTTTTGTGAATTTCTATACACTGTCTATTAAAAAGGATTTTATCCCTATTTTGAACTTTTATTTTATCCTAAATTTATCAATATTAGCCTATTTATATCTTTTTGGTAGATGGCATTGATGGTGTTTAACTTCATATATAGAATATTTGAAAAATGGATAAATGCAGTGAAATCTGTTTATTTTTCACAATTTTGTTAAAAAAAAGTGTACAACAGTGAAAGAAGTGAGGATAAAGGTTCTCCCCCCTGGAAAATATGTTAAGTAGGATTATTATGCATATTATGAAGCACAAATTGTTTTCTTAATATGTCTCCTTATGACCAAGACTGATCATACACTTATACCCTAACCTAACACCTTGGTATTCAAATAATACTACCATCATACTTGTTGATCAATGAATGAAGGATGCTTGTTTTTTTTGTAACACTTACTACAAAAGCATAAAATTGAAATGACTGAATATTGGCTTGAAAAGTCTTTATCAACACTAATTTGTTCCCAAGTAATGTCTTCTAGTCAATCTTGCATCTGGGGGACAAGGGCTACTGTTTTTGATCCCCCCCCCCAAAAAAAAAAAAATCCAACCAATCAAAAAGTAAATAAGTAGATTTTTGAAGCTTTTGAAAATATTTTTTGTCCCCATCCCCCCTCACTAAAAAACAAAATCCTGGATACACCCTTGCTACTAATACTACAGTTTCATGTATTTTGACAGATTCATCATTCATTGTGTAGATGGGAAAGTGTATTGGTATAGGCCTCATACCAAGCTACTATGTCTACTCTTTTCTTATTTGTAGGGCTTAGAAGAGTGTACCAACATAAGAAGTCTATGTTAGACCTATCTGGATACTAACTAAAAATGTTTTATCTAAGTTTTGAGTTTTTTATCTAGGCTATTTTTCATAGCCTAAACTTTAAGTTTTGAAAATGTAATTCCTCTTGTTTCACTGGAATTCTAAGTCAGTTTTGTTTTTTCCTAAATTAATGAATAGATTTACAAATCTTTTAAACCTCAGAAATGAGGATTGAGCAAAGGCATAAGGCTCAAACACATTCTTATGCCTCATTTATTTATTTTGCAAGTTTTCAATTTATAACACAAAAATTAGGCCTATAGCCTACTGAAGTCATCAAAATCCAGAAGGAGTAAAAGTAGACAGAAATGTTTGAGTTTTTAGCACCTGGGGAAAAATTGATTAAAGCCCCCCCCCCCCTCTCAACTCAACTAGGCTATAGGCAACAAAAGGTGAATCAGTGGGAAATTTGATCAAGGTTGATAACCCCCAGCCACAGCACCTGGGGTGGTAAATATTTACCAAATCATATTATTGAGTTACAACTAAAGTGGAATATACCACTTGATGCCTTTTTTATGCTCTATACAAATATAATAGGCCTAATCATTTTTGTTGGAAATGAATTTTAGCCCCCACCCCCTATATATATATATCAATTCTGGGTATATATTTGCACATTAGGGGGGGGGGGGAGTTTAAACTTACCTCTCATTTACATCAGAAATTAAATTACCCCACTCCTCTAATGTGCAAATATATACCCTGGATTGGTGTATATAGGGTTGGGGGCTAAAATTCATTTCCAACAAAAAAGATTAGGCCTATTATATTTGTAAAGAGGATAAAAATGGCATCAAGTGGTATATTCACTTTAGTTGTAACTCAATAATATGATTTGGTAAATATTTACCCCTGGGGCATTTTGCCCTCCCCTTTGAATAGCTCTGGGGGAAGGAGCTTCACAATACTTTCTCAAGAGGCTGTTAGTGCACTCAATGCATTCCTGAGAGTCATGTTCACCTATCTCAACTTCTCTCCAAGAAAGCCAAAAAAAAAACCTCAACTAGATTTTTATCATTTTTTGTTTCATCAATTCTTTTCAATGAAAACACCAAAATAAGGATTGTCTGATAGCCTAGGCCTATCAAGGAAGGGAGGGGGAGGCAGGGCTGTTCCAAGGGTTGGTGGCACCAGGGGAAGAATGAATCATGTCTTCCACTCCCAACTCAAACTAGAAAAAGGCCCCAGCTTCCGCACCCTCCCAGCCACGGTGCCCAGGACAGCTTGCCCTCTGCCCTTTTGAACAGCCCAGGGGAGCAAAAGCTGCCCCCAAAAGTCACGTCCAATTGAGAGTATAGCCTAGCTGAAATTCAAGAGTTTTTTTAGCCTAGTTTGTACTTAACAATAACTCAGTGAATTAAAGGGTCTGATGACTAATCTAATACCTACTTTTTGAAGTTCAAATGAGTAACATTGACACAAATTTCTTAGATATTCCACTCCACATGCTGCTGCTACAGAATATATGCGAATTTTGCAAAAGAATAGATAGCAGCAGCTCCTGTTAACTAACAGAGGGCTAGAAATCAAAATTCTAAAACAAAGCAAAAAAGCTTTCCTGATTTTGTGCGTGTAACTGAACCCCGTGCAGCTGAACTCATGTAACCAGGGCCGATTCCAGGATTTTTTTCAAGGAGTTTTTTTTTGGGGGGGGGGGGGAGGGGAAGGGGGGGAAGGGTTACAAAAAAGACTTTAAAAAAATCATCCAAAATTTGTTTATGTATATTTTTGATACGTTTTTACAAGTCAGGTAAAAGGGGGGGAGGGAGGGGAAGGTTCAAACCTCCTAGCCTCAACACTCCCTCTACACCTCTGAAAATATCCTGCATGTAATTGGACATTCGTGCAGCCGAACCCTCTTGTAACTGGATCCTCGAACAACTGAGGAACCGTTTTAACTGAGCCCACGTTGTTTGACTTAACCCACGTACAATTCAATCCCATTTAACTGAGCCCCTGTTTGACACAAACCCCGTTAAACTCAGCTCTCATTTTACTCCATCCCCATTTAAATCAAGCCCTGTTTGACTATACTCAACCCAAGGTTTAAGTATAGGTTTGAACTAGCTCTGATTAGAAGCACAAAACTTGCTTCTCGCTTTATTCGCAGTTTCCAACTTATGTTACACATGTGGCTAGCCGCTAGCCCCAGAACTTTTCGAAATTGCGAAAAAACTTTCGGAATTGGGCTTATTGCCAAAATCATGGGAAGATAAAGTTTTTTTTATGGTTTTATTGCAAACTATGAGCATGAACGGTAGATCTGTCTTTTTTCTTCGTTTTTGCTTTGATTTATAGGTAATACTTATGAAGCTCATTTTAAATCTTAATCAACTTTCAATCTTGTCATATGCTTTAAATTTTTTAGCCTTGTTTGAGCCCCAGCAAGGCACATGAAGTTATTTTCAACCCTTCTTCATCAAAAAGGGTGAGGTAGAGGTCATCTTTAAAGTAAAGTTCATGGTTTGCTTCGTAGCTCAAACTTCCAGGGTGTATGACCAAGAGGAAAAACACCAAGGGAGACGAGTTTGAACGATTTACAAATTAATTAAAAAAACTTTTTCAACAAAATAAGTTTTTAAAAAGAAGTAAAGAACTCCATTAAACCAAAATGAACAGAAATAGAATCAAATATTCTACGAAGCATACAACTACCACAAATCAGTATCAATAAATAAATAAAACCAAAAAACAAACAGAAATTAAAATAGATGATAGAGTCAAACTCAAAACGAGCAGAAATTAATATGGGTAGGGTAAACCCCTATGCTTTCTAAAAGCCAGAATATAATTTGCGCTTTACTGAAAAAAATTCAAATGAATTTACTGAAAAAAATCTGCATTGTCAGTTTAATATATATACGCTGATATTTATTCTTTAAAATTTTAATTGATTTTTGATTTCTTAAAGTTAGAAAAGTGTAAACATTTAAAAGAATTTTTTACAGTACATTACAAATTATATTCTGGCTTTTAGAAAGTTTAGGGTTCAGAACCCTAGTCATATTAAAATCTGCTCGTTTTGAGTTTGATTCTTATTTATTTTGATTTCTGTTTGTTTTGGGTTTCATTTATTTATTGATATTGATTTGTGGTAGTTGTATTCTTGTTAGATTATTTAATTCTATTTTTGTTCATTTCGGTTTAATGGAGTTCTGTACTTTTTTAAAAACTTATTTTGTTGAAAAATTTTTTTAATTAATTTCTGTTCGTTTTACATTAACATAGTCTTTTTCAGGGAGAAAGACTTAGCCTCTTTTAAAGTTAAACAACCATCCCTTCCATAAAAACCTTAAATAACCCCTGGGCATAGCTTAAAACCCTTGCCTCTAATCTCTGGAGATTGTTTCCACCCCAAAGGCCTTGATTATGATTTAAAACACTATTTTGTAAGTTCGAAAGTCTCGAATGTTTCATTCTCGTATCACTAAAATAAAATCAGAACAGAAGAAAAACAGGTAGAAAAAAACACAAACAGGACGAAATTGCTATTATAAAAACAGAAACAGAACAGAACAGGTAAATCCAATGAGCCCCCTCTGAAGTTTATATGACCATGCTTTTTATAAAAACTTCATATGTCCCCAGGGCATAACTTACAACCCTTAACCTGAAGGCTAGTTTTTTTTTTATCCTCAAAGACATAATTTCCAGACCGTTCTGATACGCTAAACAAAATGGCTATCTCAAAACTTTGATCGGAAGTGTTTTGGGAAATTATGGGATTTGAGGGGGGCAGTTGTCCTTTGATCACTTTCTACTAATAAAAAGGCACTAGTCTTCTCAATTTACAGTCAAATGAGCCCTTTTTGTAGCTTTTAAGCCAAAATTTTCTATAAAAACTATATATGGCCCAAGAGCATAACTTACGACCCATGTCCTGAGGGCTCTGGGGGAGGGAGGATTGTCATCCTCAAAGACACAATTTCCAGACCTTTAAACTACGTTGAACAAAATGGCTATATCAAAATGTTGTTCAGAAATGTATGGGGAAATGATGGGCGTGGGGGGGATTCTCCCTCCGAATGCTTTCGACTATTAAAAGAGGACAATAGCCCTTTCAATATCCAGCCGAATGAGCCCTTTTTAAAATTCTTACGACAACGCTTTCTATAAAAACATTACATTTGCAGTTATGTTGCAAACATAACTTGCAACCTTAGCCCTGAGGGCGGTGGGGGGGGGGTGTCATCCTCAAAGACCTATTTTCCAGATCTCTCAACTACGTTCAACAAAATGGCTATCTTAAAATTTTGATTGGATGTGTTTGGGGAAGTGGTGGGCGTGAGACGGGGGTTAGTTACCCTCCAATCACTTTCGACTATTAAAAGGGCACTAGCCCTCTCAATTTCCAATTGAATGAGTCCCTTTTGAAGTTTCTACGACAACACCATTTATAAAAACCTTATATGCCCCCAGGGCATAACTTACAACCTTTGCCCTGGGGGTTGGTCATCCTCAAATACATAATTTCCAGAACTTTCAACTACCTTGGACAAAATGGCTATATGTTTTTGTGCCGTTTTTGAAGTTTCTATAACATCGCTTTCTATAAAAACCTTATATGCCCCCTGGGTATAACGTATAACCCTTGCCCTGAGGGGTGAGGGAGGTTGTCATTCTCAAGACATAATTTCCAAACTTTCAACTACGTTGATAAAAATGGCTATCTCAAAATTTTGATTGTATGTGTTTGGGGAAATGGTGAGCGGGAGAGAGGATTAAATGCCCTACAATCATTTCAACTATTAAAAAGAGCACTAGCCATTTCAATTTCCAATAGAATGAGCCCTTTCTGAAGTTTCTACGACAACGCTTTGTATAAAAACCTTATATGCCCCCAGGGCATAACTTACAAACCTTGCCCTGAGGGCTGGGGGGGCTGTCATCCTCAATGACCTAATTTACAAAGATTTCAACTACGTTGAAAAAAATTACTATCTACAAATTTTGATTGGATATGTTTGGGGAAAAGGTTGGCGTGAGAGGAGGGGTGGAGGTTAGTTGCCCTCCAATCACTTTCGACTATTAAAAAGGGCACTAGCCCTTTGAATTTTCAATCAAATGAGCCCTTTTTCAACTTTCTATGACAAAGCTTTCAATAAAAACCTTATTTGCCCCCAGGGCATAACGTATAACCCTTGCCCTGAAGACTGTGGGGTGAGTGTCCTGCTCAAAGACATAATTCCTAGAATTTTCAACTGCGTTGAAAAAAGTGGCCATCTTAACATTTTGATTGGATTTGTTTGGGGAAATGTTGGGCTTGAAAGGGGTATTAGTTGCATTCCGATAACCCTCGACTATTAAATAGGGCACTAGCCATTTCAATTTCCAATCGAATGAGCCCTTTTTGAAGTTTCTACGAGATCGCTTTCTATAAAAACCTTATATACCTCCCAGGGCATAACTTACAACCCTTGCCCTGTGGGCTGCGGGGGGGGGGGGTGTCATCCTCAAAGATCTAATTTCCAGAACTTTCAACTACGTTTAACAAAATGGCTATCTCAAAATTTTGATTTGATGTGTTTGGGGAAAAAATTGGTTTGAGATAGGGTTTAGGTGTCCTCCAATCACTATTGGCTATTAAAAAGGGCACTAACCCTTTGAATTTCCAATAGAATGAGCCCTTTTTCAAATTTCTATCACAAAGCTTAACAAAAACACCTTATATGCCCCCAGGGCTCAACTTGCAACCTTGGCTGTGGTGGGTGGGGTGTCATCCTCAAAGACCTAATTTCCAGAACTTTCAACTACGTTGAACAAAATTGGTATCTGAAAATTTTTACTGAATGTCTTTGGGAAAATGCTGGAAGTGAGAGGGGGGTTAGTTACCCTCCAATCACTTTCGACTATTAAAAAGGGCACTAGCCCTCTGAATTTCTAATTGAATGAACCCTTTTGTAGTATATACGACAACGCTATCTATAAAAACCTTATATGCCCCCAGGGCATAACTTACAACCTTTGCCTTAGGGGCTCTTTGGGAAATGTCTCTGGGAAAATGCTGGAAGCGGGAGCGGGGTTAGTTACCCTCCAATCATTTTCAAAAATTAAAAAAAGCATTAGCCATTTCAATTTCCAATCGAATGAGCCCTATTTGAAGTTTCTACGACCAAGATTTGTATAAAAACCTTATATGCCCCAAGGGCATAACTTACAACCTTTGCCCTATGGCTTCTGGGGGACTTGTCATCCTCAAATACATAATTTCCAGAACTTTCAACTACGTTGAACAAAATGGCTATCCCAAAACTTTGATTAAATAATTGAGGAAATGGTGGGCGTCAGAGGGGGATTAGTTGCCCTACATTCAATTTCGACTATTCGAAAGGGCACTAGCCCTTTCAATTTCCAGTCAAATGAGCCCTTTTTGAAGTTTCTATGACAAAACTTTCTACAAAAATCTTGTATGCCCCCAGGGCATAACTTACAACCTTTGCCCTGGGGGCTCTGGGGGGTTTGTCATCCTCAAATACATAATTTCCAGAAATTTCAATTACGTTGAACAAAATGGCTATCTCAAAACTTTGATTGGATCTGTTTGGGGAAATAATGGTTGTGAGACGGGGTTAGTTGCCCTTCAATCACTTTGGACTATTAAAAAGGGCACTATCCCTTTCAATTTCTAGTCGAATGAGCCCTTTTTGAAGTTTTTACAACATCGCTTTCTATAAAAACCTTATATGCCCCCAGGGTATAGCTTGCAACCCATGCCCTGAGGGATATGGGGGGGGGGTTCATCCTCAAGGACATAATTTCCAGAACTTTCAACTACGTTGATAAAAATGGCTATCTCAAAATTTTGATTGTATGTGTTTGGAGAAATGGTGAGCGTGAGAGGGGGATAGTTGCCCTCCAATCATTTTCAACTATTAAAAAAAGCACTAGCCATTTCAATTTCCAATCGAATGAGCCCTATTTGAAGTTTCTACGACCACGATTTGTATAAAAACCTTATATACCCCCAGGGCATAACTTACAAACCTTGCCCTGAGGTCTGTGGGGGGTGGGGTTGTCATCCTCAAAGACCTAATTTACAAAACTTTCAACTACGTTGAACAAAATAGATTTCTAAAAAAATTGATTGGATATGTTTGGGGAAAAAAATGGCGTGAGAGGGGGGGGGGAGGGTAGTTGCCCTCCAATCACTATCGACTATTAAAAAGGGCACTAGCCCTTTGAATTTTCAATCGAATGAGCCCTTTTTCAAGTTTCTACGACAAAGATTTCAATAAATACCTTAAATGCCCCCAAGGCACAGCTTGCAACCTTGGCTCTGGTGGGGGGGGGGGTGTCTTCTTCAAAGACCTAATTTCCAGAACCTTCAAATGCTTTGAACAAAATGGGTATCTGAAATTTTGACTGGATGTCTTTGGGGATATCGTGGGCGTGAGAGGGGGGTTAGTTACCCTTCAATCTATTTCGGCTTTTAAAAAGGGCACTAGCCCTCTCAATTTCCACCTTTTTGAAGTATCTACGACAACGCTATCTATAAAAACCTTATATGCCCCCCAGGGCACAACTTACAGCCTTTGCCCTGGGGGCTCTGGGGGATTTGTCATCCGCAAATAGATAATTTCCAGAACTTTCAACTACGTTGAACAAAATGACAATCTCAAAACTTTGATTAAATGTGTTTGCCGAAATGGTGGGCGTGAGAGGGGGACTAGTTGCTCTCCAGTCACTTTCGACTATTAAAAAGGGCACTAGCCCTTTGAATTTCCAATCAAATGAGCCCTTTTTCAAGTTTCTACGACAAAGCTTTCAATAAAGACCTTATTTGCCCCCAGGGCATAACGTATAACCCTTGCCCTGAAGACTGTGGGGTGAGTGCCCTGCTCAAAGACATAATTCCTAGAATTTTCAACTGCGTTGAAAAAGTAGCAACATCAAAATTTTGATTCGATGTGTTTGGGGAACAGGCTGGTTTGACATGGGGTTTAGTTGTCCTCCAATCACTATCGGCTATTAAAAGGGCACTAACCCTTTGAATTTTCAATAGAATGAGCCCTTTTTCAAATTTCTATTACAAAGCTTAACAAAAAAATCTTATATGCCCCCAGGGCTCAACTTGCAACCTTGGCTGTGGTGGGTGGGGTGTCATCCTCAAAGACCTAATTTCCAGAACTTTCAACTACGTTGAACAAAATGGGTATCTGAAAAGTTTACTGAATGTTTTTGGGAAAATGCTAGGCGTGAGAGTGGGGTTAGTTAACCTCCAATCACTTTCGACTATTAAAAAGGGCACTAACCCTCTCAATTTCCAATTGAATCAACCCCTTTTGTAGTATTTACGACAACGCTATCTACAAAATCCTTATATGCCCCCGGGCATAACTTAAAATCTTTGCCCTAGGGGCTCTGGGGGACTTGTCATCCTCAAATACATAATTTCCAGAACTTTCAACTACGTTGAACAAAATGGCTATCTCAAAACTTTGATTAAATATATTTGAGGAAATGGTGGGCGTGAGAGGGGGTTAGTTGCCCTCCATTCAATTTCAACTATTCGAAAGGGCACTAGCCCTTTCAATTTCCAGTCAAATGATCCCTTTTTGAAGTTTCTATGACAAAAATTTCTATAAAAATCTGATATGCCCCCATGGATATTAACAGGAGCCAAATCAACACGCTAAATCAACAAATTTGGAAATGGACGAAAATAAATAACAATTTGACAAAAAATGTACTAAATGGTCGTAAACTTAGGGGTAACACACCCCTCCACACCTCCGGGATGCTGCTGCTGCCATCACAACCCATTAGTTGGCAGTAGGAGTTCATTGTCCCTAAAGACTTTCCATTCAAGCTTCCCAGAGCTATCACTGTAGGAATGGAATTTCATTAGGGTACATATCATTAGGGAAAGGCCTTGTAGGATTACATGCTGAATTTATGGAATATCATCACATATAGCAATTTAGTTGGCATATAGATGTTGGTCAAGAGAATGGGAAACTAGTAAGACTCGAAACTCTAAGCTCCTTTAAAAAAAAAATCAAGAAAGCCATCTAGCAACATCTAGACTAAACAATACGGTCCCTTGTATAGCTCTAAATAATTACTACCTATGCAGCTATATTCCTCCTACTATATCTTAAAAACTATCAATTATCAAAACTTAGCTAAAAAATATTTGCAACATTGGGCACTGCCACCAAATTCCCCACAATTATATTTGTCAATGCTATGTCTGCTCGCAATTTCGTTACTTTGGAATATAGGACCCTGATGATAGCTAAGAAATAAACAGACCATTCACTTCAGTCTGTTGTCTTGATTCGGTCTTGATACTAATTAAATAAAAAAAACAAGTTTTTTAAACTGAAAGTAAGGAGCGACATTAAAACTTAAAACGGACAGAAATTATTCTGTATATGAAAGAGACTGTCCCCTCCTCAACGCCTCGCTCTTTACGCTAAAGTTTTTTATTGTTTTAAAAAATAAAGTTGTGAGACAGAGTCAAACTTTAGCGTAAAGAGCGAGGCGTTGAGGAAGGGACAGTCTACTTCATATACAGAATAATTTCTGTTCGTTTTAAGTTTTAATGTCGCTCCTTACTTTCAGTTTAAAAAACTTGTTTTTTTTATTTAATTTTTGAACGTTTTTGAATAAATGCAGGTTTTGATCTTGGCTCACTGTACATGAATAATTAAAACAAAATTTTCATATTAATTTACTTTTATTTAGTTAAATGGCTTTCTCGAAACTTGTTTAATTTTATTTACGAACGTTTTTATTAGTAATAAATATACGTAACTTACGAATTAACTTACGTAACGAACTTCTTATATTCATATATTTTTAATACATTTATTAGGGGGTTCGCCCCCTAGTCAATACCTTGCTCTTTAAGCGAAAGTTCAAATTTTGTTCCAATTCTTTAGAAATGACCGCTTAATCACAAAGGCCGTTAATTAGAATAAATAGCTCTTATGAAAGTACTAAAAAATCTTTGGCTTAAAGAGCGAGGCATTGACTACGGGGTGAACCCAATTATATATGTAATATAATCTGTTCGTTTAAAGTTTCGATGTTGCTGCTGTTGCAGTTGAAATACTTGTTTTTTTATATTAAATTTATGATCTTTTTTTTAAATAATGCTGGGAAGTCCGGCGTCCCCTTCATAGCAATGTCCCTTCCCCATGAAAACTTCCTTCATGGAAAGATCCTCCCACATAACCCCTGAACCTCCCCCCCCCCCCCACTACCAGGAAAAATCTCCCCTGAAAACGTCTGTATACTTCCAAATAACCAATACTATATGTTAACATTGGGTAAAGTTCATAACTTTCAGCCCTCCCCCCGGGAAGTTTGGGGGATTAAGTCATCCTAAAAGACATACTTATAATATTTACGAACATGCTGAACAAAATGGCTATCTCAAAATTTTGATCAGGTGACTTTGGGAAAAAAATGAGCGTGGGAGGGGGCCTAGTTGCCCTCCATTTTTTTGGTCACTTAAAAAGGGCACTAGAACTTTCAATTTCCATTCCAATGAGCCCTTTCACGATATTCTAGGACAACTGGTTCGATACGATCACCCCTGGGAAAAAAAAAAAAAAACAAACAAATAAACACGCACCCGTGATCTTTCTTCTGGCAAAAAATGCAAAATTCCACATTTTTGTAGATGGGAGCTTGAAACCTCTACAGTAGGGTTCTCTGATACGTGGAATATGATGGTGTGATTTTCATTAAGGTTCTATAACTTTTAGGGGGTCTTTCCCCCCTTTTTCGAAAATCAGCCAAATTTTCTCAGGCGCCTAACTTTTGATGGGTAGGATTAAACTTGATGAAACTTATATATTTGAAATCAGCATTAAAATGTGATTCTTTTGATGTATCTATTTGTATCAAAATACCGTTTTCTAGAGTTTCGGTTACCATTGAGCCGGGTCGCTCCTTACTTACAGTTCGTTACCACGAACTGTTTGAAACAACAGCAGTCAAAACAACACAAAGTATACCGGAAAATGACGTCTGAAACCGGTTTTTGCGGCTTTTGATCGCTTGATAGCACTTTTCGGGAAATCTGAAGTTCAAATCCAAATTCAATAGACTTCCCCTTCTTATTTTAAAGTGCCGTTTTTATATTCAGTATCAACATTTTTTCGGCTATCTTTTGGTATATTTTTCATAATAACCCCATTCCGTCGTATCCACTTCTTGAAATAAGCGAGATAGCCAAGCGTGGCTCCCGGACTATTAGTTGAATGGGAGTGGAGTTACACGGGAGTTGAGCTGCACGATCATTCAGTTAAATGGAGATGAATTGCACAAGAGTTCATTTGCACGAAGGTTGAGTTTTACGGGGGTTGAGGTACGCAGGGCTCAGTTGAACGAGACTTCAGTTGCACGAGTGTTCAATTACATGGGTTCAGTTATATGGGATTCAGTTACACGAATGTTCAGTTAAAATGGAACGTTTCCTGATGTTTAAATCGATAGATTCTAAACAAAAAAAATTCTATGTGAAGTTTTTCGTGGGTGTTATGTTCGTATGAGTGGTAGCTCTGAATATTTTCTACCCTTAGAAGAAAAGTACGTCTCAGAACTTACAACCTCTATAGAAATGTCAGTTCTATAGAAATATCAACTGACATTTCTATTGTCAAATAAAAGCCAAATAAATAAACATCACTCCCCAAAATCATACAGATTACTATGTAATCTTCCCAGCTTTGAAAAACTACTTGAAAAGTTGATTCTACTGAGAGTTTAGTGGTTGGTTGAATTTAATGGTCTTACACACATGAAATGAAAAAGTCTTGGAGAGCTAATTAGACAATTTTGCCGAATTTGATTTTCATAAAAGACAGTGCAAAATAGCAGTTGAATTTAAAGTTGAAATTTAGTAAAATTCAATCTTTAAAGAAAAAAAAAAAGATTAGAAACTAGAGGCAACGCCCTAGCGTCTCTTACAATAAAGAGAAATAGCCATTCACCTTCAACCTATTATTATTAATAATTAAAAAACATTTTTCCAAAAAGGTTTTTCAAATAAAAGTAAAGACCAATATTAAAATCTAACTCGAATTGTAGTAGTAGTAGTAGTAATGGTAGTAGTAGTAGTAGCAGTAGTAGTAGTAGTAGTAGTAGTAGTAAAATAATAGTAGTTGTAGTAGCAGTAATAGTAGTAGTAGCAGTAGTAATAGTGGTAGTAGTAGTTGTTGTAGTAGCAGTAGTAGTAGTAGCAGCAGTAGTAATAGTACTAGTAGTGGTAGTAGTAGTAGTAGTAGTAGTAGTAGTAGTAGTATTAGTAGTAGTAGTAGTAGTAGCAGTAGTAGTAGTAGGAGTAGTAGTAGTAGTAGTAGTAGCAGCATCAGTAGAATTCTTGGCAATTTTCCTTCAAACCCAACTGCATTCACTACCTCTACGACTTCCGATAAATGGTAAGCATCTGCTCTACCTGCTACCACTGCCTCCACTATAAAATCAACGCAAGAGGTTCACTTTCACCTATCCTCCATCTCACCTCCAAGACTTTCTACAACTTTCAACGCAATCCCCAAAGCCATTCCCAAGAAAAGTCCTATGTGTAAACATTAAGTAACGTATGATTTACCACCTTTGCCACGAGGGTTTGGTGTCATGCCATTCCGGAAGGTATATCTTAAAAACCGTTTGACTACTTTGAGCAAAATAGCCATCACAGAATTTCGATCAGATATTTAAGAGGGCTGGAAAAATGGTGGGGTAGAGGACTGGTTGCCCCAAAATGAGCTTCAGTTCTCAAAAAAGGGTCACTTTCAATTTCCTATTTTAAGTGCCCATTTCTGTACCCAAGATATTGTAGACATGGTATTTTGGTAACTTGATGTATATACTGTATTTTGATTTAGCTCGTCTATTTCTTCCAATTTATAATTCAAACTCCACTTGCCCCCGCCCCCCCCCCCTCCTCAACATTACACGAAAGCTTCGCCTGAATGTCACTAAACTGCTCCTGAAATATTACCAATATACAATGTGGACAATCTCGTAGCGCATAGTGTCTTTTGATTTATCTAGCTACTTAACCATTTTATTAGTCTGGGAGGAACATGTAACTGGAAAACTTCATTTTTGTCTAGATTGGACATAAAAATTGTCTAGCTCTTTTCCCCTCGGGCTCCTTCCAACAAGTATAGTATCGATTGATAGACAAATTTTGAGTTGGAAAATGCCCCAAAGTATTTCTAATAAATAGTAGCCCATGTAAATAGTGGTCTGATTACTCTGAAGCCTCCTGTAATGAGTAACTATATCATAGGCAGCGCAATCGCGCTGCCTAAGTAAAGAACGATGTTGGCACAATTTATCATTATTTTTTTTCCATACCAGGACACTTCGTATCGAAGGAGTTGTCGTAGAAACTTGGAAAAGGACTTAATAATCGATTCGAAATTGGAACGGTTAGTGCCCTTTTTAATAGTCGAAAGTGATTGGAAGGCAGCTAACAGCTCTTCAACGCCCACCATTTTCCCAAACACATCCAATCAAAATTTTGAGATAGCCATTTTGTTAAACATAGTTGATTTCCAGATAGAAATTATGTTTTTGAGGAGGACACTCCCCAACAACCCTCAGGGCAAGGGTTTTAAGTTATGCCCTGGGGGCATATAAGGTTTTTATAGATGCGTTGTCGTAGAAACTTCAAAGATGGCTCATTCGATTGGAAATTGAAACGGTTAGTGCCCTTTTTAATAGTCGAAAGTGATTGGAAGGCAACTAACACCCCTTCCACGCCCACCATTTCCCCAAACACATCCAATCAAAACTTTGAGATAGCCATTTTGTTCCACGCAGTTTAAAGTTAAGAAAATTATACCTTTGAGCAGGACACTCCCGCCACAGTCTTCAGGGCAAGGGTTATAAGTTATGCCCTGGGAACATATAAGTTTTTACTGAAATATTTGTCGTAGAAACTTCAAAAATGGCTCATTCGATTGGAAATTCAAAGGGCTAGTGCCCTTTTTAATAGTCGAAAGTGGTTTGAGGCAAACTAACCCCCCTCTCACGCCCACCTTTTCACCAAATACACCCAATCAAAATTTTTAGATAGCCATTTTGTTCAGCGTAGTTGATTTCCAGATAGAAATTATGTTTTTGAGGAGGACACTCCCCCACATCCCTCAGGGCAAGGGTTGTAAGTTATGCCCTTGGGGAATATAAGATTTTTATAGAAAGCGTTGTCGTAGAAACTTCAAAAAAGGCTCATTCGATTGAAAATTCAAAGGGCTAGTGCCTTTTTTAATAGTCGAAAGTGATTGGAGGGCAACTAACCCCCCTCTCATGCCCACCTTTTCCCCAGACACATCCAATCAAAATTTTGAGATAGCCGTTTTTTTTTCAACTTAGTTGAAAGTTCTGGAAATTAGGTCTTTGAGGATGACAACACCCCCCCCCCCCCCGACAGCCCTTAGGGCAAGGGCTATAAGCTATCCCCTGGGGGCATATAAGGTTTTTATAGAACGTGTTGTCGTAGAAACTTCAAAAAGGGCTCATTCGATTGAAAATTGAAATGACTAGTGCCCTTTTAAATAGTCGAAAGTGATTGGAAGGCAACTAACACCCCTTCCACGCCTACTATTTCCCCAGACACATCCAATCAAAATTTTGAGATAGCCACTTTGTTCCACGCAGTTTAAAGTTCAGGAAATTATACCTTTGAGCAGGACACTCCCCCAACAGTCTTCAGGGCAAGGGTTATAAGTTATACCCTGCGAGTATTTAAGTTCTTATTTAAATATTTGTCGTAGAAACTTGAAAAAGGGCTCATTCGATTCGAAATTCAAAAGGCTAGTGCACTTTTTAATAGTCGAAAGTGATTTGAGGGCAACTAACCCCCCTCTCACGCCCACCTTTTTCCCCAAACACATCAAATCAAAATTTTTAAATAGCCATTCTGTTCAGCGTAATTGATTTCCAGATAAAAATTATGTTTTTGAGGAGGACATTCCCCCACAGTCCTCAGGGCAAGGGTTGTAAGTTATGCCCTTCGGGCATATAAGGTTTTTACAGAAAGCGTTGTCATAGAAACTTCAAAAAAGGCTCGTTCGATTGGAAATTAAAAGGGCTAGTGCCCTTTTTAATAGTCGAAAGTGATTGGAGGGCAACAAGCCCCCTCTCACGCCCACCTTTTCTCCAAACACATCCAATCAAAATTTTAAGATAGCCATTTTGTTCAACGTTATTGAAAGTTCTGGAAATTAGGTTTTTGAGGATGAACCACCCCCCCCCCCACAGCCCTCATGGCAAGGGTTGTAATTTATGCCCTGTAAGTAAGGCCAGAACATAATTTGCACTTTACTGAAAAAAGTACAAATGAATGTGCGTTGTCAGTTTAAAATAGGCCTACATATACTGAAATTTAGTAATCAAAATGTTAATATTATTTGATTTATTAAAGTTATAAAAGTAAAAACATTTATATTTTTTTCAGTAAAGTGCAAATTATGTTCTGGCCTTTGGAAGGCATACAGGTTTTGAGTTAATTTCTGCTCCTTTTGAGTTTGACTCGGTTATTTATTGTACTTTCTGATCGTTTTGGGTTTCATTTATTAATCGATGCTGATTTATGGTAGTTTCACGTTTGGTAGATTATTTGATTTTATTTTTGCTCATTTTTTGTTTAATGGAGTTCTTTACTTTTCTTTGAAAAACTAATTTTGTGAAAAAAAATTTATTTAATTAATTCTTAATTTAAGGGAGGCGGTCAGACGGGATGGCTGTTACAGCTGAATATTTGGGGTTTTTGTTACTCAATTGACCATCCATACCCAGAGCTGTTCAACCGGGGGAGCTGTCCTGGGTGCCCCAGACTGGGGGGGGGGGCTGGAAGGATTCCCACTTGGAACAAATTTTTCACTGTGATTCGACTTTTTTGCTTCTATTTGAATCGAGAGAGAGTACTGTCATTAATTTGGCACCGGGCATCACCCGGCGCCAATCAACGGCTCTGTTTATACTAGATTGCATGTGGACGACTATCTGATATTATTGGGTTAAAGCATGACCAAGGATTACTACTACTACTACTACTAAAACTCACCACAGCACCAGGCCACCTGAGGCCAAAAAAGCTACGCACGCTCCTCCTCCATCCCAATCTATTCAAAGCCTCCCTTTTTACACCCACCAACGAAGTTCCCATTTCCTTTAAATCGTTCTTTATGACGTCCTCCCACCCCAGACGAGGACGACCTGCTTCCCGTTTAGCCCTAGACGGTTGGCCGGAAAGAACAATCTTCGGCAATCTGTCATCCTTCATCCGCACAACGTGCCCTAGCCACCTCAACCTTTCTTTCAATATAGCCCTAGAGAGCGGTATTGCTCCTTAAGACAAAGTCCATCCAAATAATCCATATAAAGGGGAATAGAACACAGCCCTGCTTAACTCCTGATTTAATACAAAACCAGCTGCTAACCTAATTTCCTACCTTAATCGCAGCAGTGTTATTAGCGTACACAGCACTAATCACTTGAATGTATTTGTCTGGTATGCCATACAAGGATAAAACTTTTACTAAAGCTCTTCTATCAACAGAATCGAACGCTTGCTCGTAATCTATAAAACTGAGGACCGAATGTGTTTGAAAACTCAGGCACTTCTCAATTATTAGCCTAAGAGTGAAAATTTGGTCGACACATCCTCTACCTTTTCTAAAACCGCACTGTTCTTCTCTTAAAACTTTGTCTACGGCATCTCCCAGTCTAAAAAGTATCATATTACTAAGTAATTTACTACCTACAGACACCAGACTAATGCCTCGATAATTACCAAACTCACTTTTATCACCTTTCTTATAAAGTGGCTTTATTAAGGTTTTCCTAAAATAGTTAGGTACTTCCCCTTTTTCAAATATAATATTCATAATCTTCAGTAACTTATTTCTAACCTCAGAGCCACCATATTTAAAGAACTCATTTACCATCCTATCAGCACCTCGAGCCTTATTATTTTTTAATCCTTTTAGTACTGTCGCTAACTCCTCCTCACAAAACAAATCTTCCCTTGCATCCAAGGTATCACAAACTTTTTCATTTCCCTCTATATCTTTTCCCGCAACTCTATCTCGGTTAAGCAAATTCTCAAAATTTTCGGCCCATCTCTCTTTAGTTTTTTCCTTATCGCTAATTGCAGCCCCATTCCTATCTTTAACTGGGCCAAGTCCGGATTGACTACTCCCTCTCAATTTGTTAACATGACAGTACAATATTTTACTATTATGCCGTCTAGCTGCATCTTCCAGATCCTCGGCAATTTTATCCATGGCCTCCACTTACACCTTCTTAGTTCATATTTTAATACTTTCTTAACTTTCTTTACATTCCTTTTGTTTTCATATGATCTATCACTCAGAAAATTCTTGTACAAGTCCTTTCTCCTTTCTATTAAATATAAAGCCTTTTCACAAATATTCTTAGCTGCAGTTCTAGCTTTCTTCTCTAAGACACCTTCAGCAACTTCACAAACTATTTTTCTAAAATTATTCCAACCATCTTCCACATTATCAAATTTTAAACTTTCAAGTTTAGTATTCAACTGTTCCTGGAAAGTTTCTCTCAAATTCTCATCCTGGAGTCTACCAGCATCATAACTTCCCGGGAGGTAGTTACACTTCCGATATTTCAGCTTTAAATTAACCCTTGACACTACTAGATGGTAATCTTTACTTTTAATATCAATAACGGCACTCCTATATACCCTAGTATCTTGTATTGATCCTGCCAGTCTTCGGTTTACTATAACATAATCAATAAGGTTTGCTGTCTTATCATCGCTTGAATACCAAGTTAACTTATGAGCCATTTTATGACCAAACACCGTATTGGTTATAACTAGATTGTTATACCTACAAAATTGCAAAAGTCTGTATCCATTGCTGTTTTCTTTTCCTACAGAAAATTTGCCTAGGCTAGGATACCATCTATCCCTATTTCTACCGACCTGGCGTTAAAATCTCCCAGTAAAAACATCATACTTCTACCTGGGACCCTGTTTATTTGCTCCTGTAACTGTAAGTAAAATTCATCCGAGTCACTAGTATCTCCGTCAGTCGGTTCTACAGGGGCGTATACTACTAAAACTGATACCCTGAACTTTTTAGTCATAAAATGAGCAATTAGTACTCTATTATTACCTTCCCATCCTAAACAAGACTTTGCAACTTCCTTATTCATCATGAGCCCTACTCCCTGTCTATGTACCCCATCCTTCCTGCCTGACTAAACAAATTGTATATCACCTAATTTTATGTTTCCTACCTCTGGGATGTGAGTTTCTAAAACTCCTAATAAATCCAGTTCGAATCGTCTGAATTCGTCAGTCAAAATTCCGATACGATAGTCATTTTTTTACGTCGTAACATCCCAAGTTCCAATTTTCATGTTCTTTAAATCATTGAAATTATTTTTGCCTCAGGAAAAGCAATGATCCCCGATACCAGTGTAGGACGGGGATTACATATCTTCTCAAGTCTTCACCGAATTGCTTAAGCCGGTTTAGAACCGGACAGCAAGAAGTCTCTGGAACCCCCATGAATGGAGGCTTTGTGCAATCCTGGGCCCATCTTGGTCACAACATGGTTTTCAGCACTTGGCGATGCTCTTTTATCAACAGGAGTCGAAATCCTGCACAGACAATCTCAAACCTATTACTTTCGACTCATTATATATTCATGCCTACAAATATTATGCTACTGCGGGGAGGCAGACCATATTAGATAAATTAGCTTGGAAGAGGTTTTTCAGTCCGAAGACGCCCGTCAAAACATACCAAGCCTAGAAGAATTGTCCATTAGTCAGAATCCTGTGCGAATGCTGTGTTGTTTACTAGGCTATAATTTCCTCGAGGGGCGCCACTCCTCAAGTGGGAATAGAGTTGACCGCAAGGTCCCCAGTCTTGCAGGTACCCCGAATGGGTCGAGGCAACCCTTTGCAGAGGCCGTTGTCCATAGATCTGGATCTTACGCCCTGTCGCAGTTGTCCTCCTATAGAGGATCTTCCCGCGATGGTGTTCTGCATCACCACGCAATTTAACCCATTACTGGGAGAAGGTTTGTAATTCATGGGACTTGTGGACAAACCAGTGGGCCCTTTTGAGTGTGCATGTGAGGGGCCTTCTTCCTCCTCCGCCTGTATTTATGACCCCTGGCGAGAGTGCCCCAGTTTCTATTAAGGACCCCCAAGGACAAAGTCCGCCCTTGGTCCGTGCCTCCTATGGAGGTACCCTACATATCTGTAGGGCGTTCCCCTATCGCCACCTGGGGACGCGCTGAATGGCCTGGGGGAGGACAGGAACATAAGAATGAATTTAATTAAAAAATATTGTGTTTCCTTTAAACATGGAGAATGATATAGTCTTCTGTATGACTTTTTAAACATCAAATTATTATAGAGAAGTATGAATAAAGTTATACAGAAGACTTTTTGGTTTTCTTATTTAATATAACTCAACATTAGCTTGTAAAACTAATGTAAAAACTAATTTCAACATTAGCTTGTAAAACTAATTTCTAGCCTAATTTATTGATTTCCTTGAACATTAGCTTGTAAAACTAATGCATAAGAAAAATAATAAAAAAAACAAAAATTATCAGTAATATTATGATTGTCTTTATGAAGATTTCACATTTTACTTAAGTTTTCTCCATATTTATGACCATTAGGAAGTGTCAAACTAGTGTTTTCCCGTTTTCTAAAGTTTAAAGTTTTCAACATGTAGTGAGCAATTGACGACTGCGATAAAAACAAAAAAAAAAAAAAAAAAAAATCTGGTCATCATTGAAACCGAAATTGAAAACAGTTATTGCCAAAACTATTTATCGATCAAACTTGTTTTAGTTAGAACAATTTAACAGATTTCTGGTAGTTCTGGCACTATAAGTCGACGCAGGTCTGAGCCTTATTGTAGGGTCCAAACCCCCCAGTAAACTTAACTTTTAGGCTCCTATTTTCAAATATTACGGAAGTGGTTCTATGAAACAATATACAAGGGGGGAGGTATATCCCATCCCACAAGTCGTAGGCCTACATCTATGCCTGGTACCATGAACATTGCCAATTATGGCTTATTACAAAATACGAAAGTGTTAACAAAATCAAGTTAGATGTAAGCTAGTAAGACAGAGTAAGACCACTGGGCATTGAATTTTGAAATTTTAAAGGGGATTTTTAATCCCTGTTCATCCATATTAAACAGTTTGCGGTAAAGAACACTAAGTAAGGAGCGACACTGCTCAACAGTAACCGAAACTCTAAAAACGAAATTGTGATATCTATAGATATATCAAAAGAAACGGCTTATTATGCTGATTTCAAAAATATATAATTCATTAAAGTAGTAATAAGGTTTCAGATCCGGGACGCTCCGTATCCGTTTTGCACTAGGAGCCATGCCAAGCCCTTAGGGTATTCTCGAAGATGCTGGTCTATTGTTTATTTGGTGTATTGCGCACAGCTGGCTGTTACGCTTCACTGCACGCAATCCAGCAGGTTTTATGTATTGAAGCTAATGAGCTGTTAAGTAAGCATCATTATGCCAGGAAATTTAAACAACCTTGTCAATGACCTACGTTTTTGCTGAGGATGACGTAGTTTTTTGCAAATTTAAATGTAATCCCCAAAGGGGTTTTGAGGGTCAGTGACACTGGTTTTGATTTTAAAAAACCTTGCAATAATGCAACAGCCCTATTCCTTTTGCAATAGGAGCCAAAGAATTTTTTCTTGAAGATGTTTTTCTAAAAAGTATTTTTCAAGTCATTTTTCAAGACGTTTCAATATGGTTTTCTTAAAGATATTTTTCAAAATGTTTCAAGAGATTTTCAAGGCATGTTTCTTAATACATATTTTAAGAAATTTCAAGATATCAGTGGACACAAATACCTGTTAAAATTTAATAAAAATCAAAAGGAACAGAAATTAAATAAACAATCATAGCAAAAAAGCATACAACAAGTAATAATATAAATGAATAAATAAATCTTAAGGCGAGTAATGCTTAAATTGAATATGCAAATCAAGCTTAAAACGAAAAAAAACATCCTGCTATTGAAGTATAAATGAAACCCAAAACGGACAGAAATTAAATAAACAATCAATGCAAACATACATACAATAGATACTGATTTAAATGAATAAATGAATCTTAAAACGAGTGAAACTTAAATTGAATATGCAAATCAAGCTTGAAACGAAAAAAAAATCACAACAAACAAGAGTTTGGATATCGCTTCCTTCTCTCGCTGTAAAAGTCTAGAACCTACTGCGTCATTGGCACTTTACTCAAAACGAATTATATTGCAAATAATTTATTTTGTATTTAATATTGAAAATAAACATTAAAATTACAGTAAAATTTTGAACTGATTATCATTATACATGAAATACTCAGTTTAATTTATTAGTTCTTTCTAAGATTCTTCAAGAAGACAATAGTTTCACTACAAACAAGAGTTCGGATATTAACCCCCTTCCTTAATTGTAAAAACCTAAAGCCTACTGCGTCATTGGCGCTTCGCTGAAAAACAATTATATTACAAATATTTTCTTTTTCAGTTCTTACAGCATTGAAAACAAAAATAAAATTACAGTGAAATATAAATGTTTATACTTTTATAACTTTAATAAATCAAATAACATTAACATTTTGATTACTAAATATCGGTATATGTAGATTAAACTGACAATGCACATTCATTTGTATTTCTTTCAGTAAAGTGCAAATTATGTTCTGGCCTTGGGAAGGCATAGAGGCTTTGAGCCTAACTTATGTTAATTTCTGCTCGTTCTGAGTTTGACTCGGTTATTTATTGTAATTTCTGTTCGTTTTGGGTTTCATTTATTTATCGATGCTGATTTGTGGTAGTTTCACGCTTGGTAGATTATTTGATTTCATTTTTGCTCATTTTTTGTTTAATGGAGCTCTTTACTTTTCTTTGAAAAACTTATTTTGTGAAAAAGTTTTTTAAATTAATTTCTGTTCGTTTTATATTGACATAGTCTTTTCAGGGAAAAAGAAAATAATACTTTAAATCTTTTCGTTTTTTTAAGAATTTATAGTTTGGCTGATGATTTATCAGATAAATTTTACTTACAGTTACAGGAGCAAATAGACAGGGTCCCGGGTAGAAATATGATGTTATTACTGGGAGATTTTAACGCCCAGGTTGGTAGAAATAGGGATAGATGGTATCCCAGTCTAGGTAAATTTGGTGTAGGAAAAGAAAACAGTAATAGATACAGACTTTTGCAATTTTGTAGGTATAACAATCTAGTTATAACCAATAGGGTGTTTGGTCATAAAATGGCTCACAAGTTAACATGGTATTCACGTAATGGTAAGACAGCAAACCTTATTGATTATGTTATAGTAAACCGAAGACTGGCAGGATCAATACAAGATACTAGAGTATATAGGAGTGCTGTTATTGATGTTAAAAGTAAAGATCACCATCTAGTCGTGTCAAGGGTTAATTTAAAGCTGAAATATCGGAAGGGTAACTACCTCCCGGGAAGTTATGATGTTCGTAGACTCCAGGATGAGAATTTTAGAGAAACTTTCCAGGAACAGTTGAATACTAAGTTTGAGAGTTTAAAATTTGATAATGTGGAAGATGATTGGAATAATTTTAGAAAAATAATTTGTGAAGTTGCTGAAGGTGTATTAGGGAAGAAAGCTAGAACTGCAGCTAAGAGTATTAGTCAAAAAGCTTTATGTTTAATAGAAAGGAGAAAGGACTTGTACAAGAATTATCTGAGTGATAGATCGTATGAAAACAAAAGAAATGTAAAGAAAGTGGAGAAAGCATTAAAATATGAACTAAGGAGGTGTGAAGTGGAGGACATGGATAAAATTGCCGAGGATCTGGAACATGCAGCTAGACGGCATAATAGTAAAATATTGTACTGGCACGTTAACAAATTGAGAGGGAGTAGTCAATCCGGACTTGGCCCAGTTAAAGATAGGAATGGGGTCGCAAGTTGCGATAAGGAAAAAACTAAAGAGAGATGGGCCGAATATTTTGAGAATTTGCTTAACCGAGATAGAGTTGCAGGAAAAAACATAGAGGAAAATGAAAAAGTTTGTGATACCTTGGATGTGAAGGAAGATTTGTTTTGTGAGGAGGAATTTGCAACAGTACTAAAAGGACTAAAGAATAATAAGGCTCCAGGTGCTAATATGGTGGTAAATGAGTTTCTTAAATATGGTGGCTCTGAGGTTAGAAATAAGTTACTGAAGATTATGTATATGATTTTTGAAAAAGTGGAAGTACCTAACGATTTTAGGTAAACCTTAATTAAGCCACTTTACAAGAAAGGTGATAATAGTGAGTGTGGTAATTATCGAGGCATGAGTCTGGTCTCTGCAGGTAGTAAATTACTTAGTAATATGATACTTTTTAAACTGAGAGATGCCATAGACAAAGTTTAAAGAGAAGAGCAGTGCGGTTTTAGAAAAGGTAGAGAATGTGTCGACCAAATTTTCACTCTTAGGCTAATAATTGAGAAGTGCCTGAGTTTTCAAACACCTTTGGTCCTCAGTTTTATAGATTATGAACAAGCGTTCGATTGTGTTGGCAGAGGAGCTTTAGTAAAGGTTTTATCCTTGTATGGTATACCAGACAAATGCATTAAAGTGATTAGTGCTATGTACGAGAATAACACTGCTGCAGTTAAGGTAGGAAATGAGGTTAGCAGCTGGTTTTGTATTAAATCAGGAGATAAGCAGGGTTGTGTTCTATCCCCTTTTATATTGATTATTTTGATGGATTATGAACAGCTGATATTGACAAAATATATGAAACGGTAAAAATTAGCCATTTTTGGTTATATCTAAGCATTGAGGAAGGGTGGGGGGTTGGTTGAGTCGGAATTTTCGATTTTATGTTAGACTTTTTCCAAATATCATGATCACTTTTTTGGAATTTATACCCCCCTCCCCATCTGATGTCGCATATATAACTGTATAAATACAGTTCATCATTGTGTCGAATATTGTGATGACATTCTTTCTTGTTATATTCTTTCGTGTTCTTTCATATTGAAAGTAAGAATTTTATTGGTTGATTTTTTTTAATATATTCTTAGGGCTATATCCCGGACCATCAGGGGGGTGGGTGTATTTTCAGAAAAGGAGCCATGATATTTGGATATAGTATAAAATAAAGAATTTAATGGTAGTGATTGTGTGTTTAGCATGTTTTCTTCAGAAATGGACAATCACTAATCATTTGGCTTTAGAAAAAGACAACTAGACTAATGCCCATTTTTATGAAGAAGATAAGCAGTCTAGTATCTGTATAGGTTAGGCTTACAGTTTACTTAGAAAATGATTCATAGGGACCACGCAGGGTGGACTGGGGCCCCAACCCCCTGAAAATGTAAATTTCTTCGAATTTCTCGGCATTTCTTTATTAAATTATAGGTTCAATTTTTTTAATTAAATCATTTCCAGTTCGTTTTTCTTAATTTACTGATCTTTTTATTCCATCTATTTCTTTGTCACACATTTTTTTTAATTTGTGAATTATTTTTCAACCACTTCCGAATGTTCAGTTACTTCCCACCCTTATCAGTATAGTACAACGGTAAGAGCACTTCCTGAGGCTGTGTTAACTTAGGTTGTAATCTTGGATGAGACATTACATTTCTTTTTTAATTGGAAAATTAAAATATTGAAAATATTTTTTTCAGAATCTACAAATATAAGTGAAAATTTGGGGCAAAAAATCTATTCGTTTTTGCATAATTTGATCTTTTTTATTTGTTTTCCTCAACTCATCGACTTTTTCCGTTTACGCATTTAAAACCTAGGTAAATCTGGTGTTTATGTAAAACCCAATGCTTTTTGTGCCCCTCATGTTCGATTACATTGATATATTCTTGAGAAAAAAAATTCTCGTTTTAGTTCATTTTGAACATGAGTTTAATTTTTTTTTTTTTTGACCTCCTCCCCTAAGAATTCTTTGTACGTGCCTGGACTTGTGAGATCCATAAAAACAGCTTTAGGATATCATTCTTGGGGTTGAATTGTCTGAACTCTTCTTTTATTTCTTGCTTTCTTTTGGTTGGGAGTTACGATTCAAATTACAAACGGAAAAAAGGCATTTTATGTAAAATAACTGCTCTTTCGTATAAGAACTGAAGACTACGATTGAAATATCTTTTGTTCGATAAAATTAAAATAAAAAAATAAAAAAAACTCTGTAACTCGGAATTGCTCAAATCTTCATTTTGAAGCGATGCAAATTTGAAGCTTGAGGAGGTGAGACTGAGACCGACCCAATCTAAAATATTAGACGAGAAGGGAGCGATTAAAATAATTTTTTGGGTGTTTTTAAGATGCTTGATTTATTAAGATCGTTTTTATTGAAATTTAACAACTAAAAAAATCTAGTTGGTTATCTTCTTTTCTGAAAAACTCTAAGTTGTCCTGCGTTTATCGATTTGCCTTTTATCTTTTACGTATTACTCATCAAATTTTGGTTTAAATCACCAATAATGGCAATTAAAAACAACAAAACAAGCAAAATAGTTAACTGGGGTTATATATACGCGTCGGGGGGAGGAGGGTGTCTTTCTGTTGTGCAGGTATACTGGAAGTAGCACTTACAGTTGAATAAATAGGAATTTCCTGAAGGTAAAGAAGCATGAAATGTTATTATTGTATACTTTTTAGGCACCTTTTAAAAGTTGGAGGGAGGATTTTTAGTAAGATTACGTAAAAGTATATTTTTCAAATTATACAGGCAACAAATGTCCTCTCCCCTCTTTAAGTACCGCTCTTGATAGCAAATTTAAGTCACCCTGCCTTGAAAAGACACTTCCCTATCAAAAGTTACGAAAAAGTTACATTTTTAAGAGTTTGGACGTTACGAAATATTTTGGTCTGGTGGCAACCCTGGACACAAATAGTGGTGGTTAATTTACTTTCATACCTCCTCTAGTTGACCTGAAATGGGAAACTTGATACCATTCGCAAAAAAATCCGTTTACTTTCTTTGATAGCTTGGATACACTTACGCTATTTTGATTTGGTTAAATTTTGAGAGCAGAAGTAGCTCCGAAAGTTTGAACATAATACCCTCAGTCGTTCTTGGGATACTGCTGAGATGCCTTATTGAGAATTAGCATTAACATAGTCCATTTTGATTTAATCTTAAGGCAACATTTAGTTTTCAAACATAAAGGCAAATGGGAGAGTAGGCGTGGGAGGAGGATTAGTTTCCCTCCAATCCCTTTCGACTATTAAAAAGGGCTTCTGCCCTTTCCATTTTCAATCGAATTTGCCCTTTTCGAAGTTCCTACGACAACTCCTTCGATACGAAGTGCCCTGGGCTAAACAACAACAACAACAAAGAAATAATACAATATACCCACTTCGATCTTTACTATAAAAATGTCAAGCCTTCCAATAACTTTCGACTATTAGAAGGGCACAAGGCCTTTCGATTACCAATCCAAAGAGCCCTTTTTGAGTTTCTACGACAACATTTTCTATAAACACCTCATATAACCCCAGGGCATAAATTAAAACCCTTACCGTAGGGGCCGTGAGGGTGGTTGTCATTTTCTAAGACCTAATTTCCAGAACTTTCAACTACGTTAAACAAAATGGCTATCTCAAAATTTTGATTAGATGTGTCTGGGAAAATGGTGGGCGTGAGAAGGGCGTTAGTCGCTCTCCAATCACTTTCAACTATTAAAAAAGGAACTAGCCCTTTCAATTTCCAATCAAATGCACCCTTTTGAAGTTTCTACGACAAAGCTTTCAATAAAAACCTTATATGCCCCCAGGGCATAACTTACAACCCTTGCCCCAAGGGCTTTGGGGGGTTGTAATCCTCAAAGAGCTAATTTCCAGAACTTTCTGCAACGTTGAACAAAATGGCTATATGAGAATTTTGATTGGAAAGGTTTGGGGGAATGTTGGGTGTGAGAGGTGGTTTAGTTACCCTCCAATCACTTTCAACTATTAAAAAGGGCACTAGCCTTCTCAATTTCTAATTGAATGAGCCCCTATTGAAGTTTTTACGACAACTCTATTTATAAAACCTTTTATGCCCCCAGGGCATAAATTACACCCTTTGCTCTGGGGGCTCTGGGGGTTTTTCATCCTTAAATACATAATTTTCAGAACTTTCAACTACGTTGAACAAAATGGATATCTCTAAACTTTGATTGAATGTGTTTGGGGAAATGGTGGGCGTGAGAGGGGGGTTAATTACTCCCCCCTCACTTTCGACTATTAAAAAGGGCAAATTCAATTTCCACTCAAATGAACCCTTTTTGAAATTTCTACAACAACTTTCTATATAAACCTCATATGGCCCCAAGGCATAACTTACAACCCTTGCACTGGAGCTCTGATGGGGTTATCATCCTAAAAGACCTAATTTCCAGAAATGTCGACTACGTGAACAAATCAGATATCTCAAAATTTTGATTGGATATGTTTGGGGAAATGGTGGGCGTGAGAGGGGGGTTAGCTGCCCTTCAATCACTTTAGACTATTAAAAGGGCACTAGCCCTTTCAATTTCCAATTGAATGAGCCCTTTTTGAAGTTTCTAGAACATCGCTTTCTATAAGAAACCTTATAGACCCCAGGGCATAACTTACGACCCTTTCCCTGAGGGCTGTGGGGTTGGAGGCGTTGTCATATTTAAAGACCTAATTTCCAAGACTTTCAACTACGTTGAATAAAATGGCTATCTAAAAATTTTGATTGGATGTGTTTGGGGAAAAGGTGGGCGAGAGAGAGAGGGGTTAGTTGCCCTCAAATCACTTTCGAGACTATTAAAAAGGGCACTAGCCCTTTGAATTTCCAATCGAATGAGCCTTTCTTCAAGTTTCTACGACAAAGATTTCAATAAAAACTTATATGCCCCCAGGCCATAACTTGTAACCCTTGCCATGAAGACTGTTGGGGGGGGGGAGTGCTCTAATCAGAGGTATAATTTCCTGAACTTTAAACTGCGTGGAAAAAATGGCTATCTCAAAATTTCGATTGGATGTGTTTGGGGAAATGGTGGGCGTGGAAGGGCTGTTAGTTGCCTTCCAATCACTTTTAACTATTAAAAAGGGCACTAGCCATTTTAATTTCCAATCGAATGAGCTCTTCTTCAAGTTTCTACGACAACGCATTCTATAGAAGCTTTAACAAACAACAAAGATTTTTATAGAAACTTTTAATTGCCCCAAGGGCAAAACTTGCAACCCTTGCTTTGAGGGATGGGGGGGGGGTTGTCATCCTCAAAGACCTAATTTCCAGAACTTTCAACTACGTTGAACAAAATTGCTATCTGAAAATTTTGATTGGATGTGTTTGGGAAAAAGGTGGGCGTGAGAGGGGGGGGGGGGGGGTTAGTCACCCTCTAATCACTTTTGACTATTAAAAAGGGCACTAGCCCTTTGAATTTCCCATCGAATGAGCCTTTTTTGAAATTTTTACGACAACGCTTACTATAAAAATCTTATATGCCCCCTGGGCATAACTTACGGCCCTTACCCTGAGGGCTGTGGGGAGGGCTGTCCTACTGAAAAACATAATTTCTATCTGGAAAACAACTACGCTGAACAAAATGGCTATCTAAAAATTTTGATTGGATGTGTTTGGGGAAAAGGTGGGCGTGGAAGGGCTGTTAGCTGCCTTCCAATCACTTTCGACTATTAAAAAGGTACTAGCCCTTTGAATTTCCAATCGAATGAGCCATTTTTCACGTTTCTAGGACGAAGATTTTAATAAAAGACTTATATTCCTCCAGGGCATAACTTATAACCCTTTCCCTGAAGACTGTGGGGGGAGTGTCCTGCTCTAAGGTATAATTTTCTGAACTTTAATCTGCGTGGAACAAAAAGGCTATCTCAAAATTTTGATTGGATAAGTTTGGGAAAATTGCGGGCGTGGAAGGGGTGCTAGTTGCCTTCCGATCACTTTCGACTATTAAAAAGGGCACTAGCCATTTCAATTTCCAATCGAATGAGCCCTTTTTGAAGTTTCTACGACAACGCGTTCTATAAAAACCGTATATGCCCCCAAGGCATAACTTACAACCCTTGCCCTGAGAGCTGTGGGGGGTTGTCATCCTCAAAGACCTAATTTCCAGAACTTTCAACTACGTTGAACAAAATGGCTATCTTAAAATTGTGATTGGATGTGTTTGGGAAAAGGTGGGCGAGAGAGGGGGGTTAGTTGCCCTCCAATCACTTTCGACTATTAAAAAGGGCACTAGCCCTTTGAATTTCCAATCGAATGAATCTTTTTTGAAGTTTCTACGACAACGCCTTCTATAAAAACCTTATATACCCCCAGGGCATAACTTACAACCCTTGCCCTGAGGGCTGTGGGGGAATGTCCTCCTCAAAAACATACTTTGTATCTGGAAATCAACTACGCTGAACAAAATGGCTATCTCAAAATTTTGATTGGATGTGTTTCGGGAAATGGTGGACGTGGAAGGGGTGTTAGTTGCCTTCCAATCACTTTCGACTATTAAAAAGGGCACAAGCCACTCCGATTTCCAATTGAATGAGCCCTTTTCAAAGTTTCTACGACAATTCTTCGATACGAAGTGCCCTGGTCTAAAGGAAAAAAATAATAAATAATACATTGTGACAACATTGTTCTTGTATGCCCCCAGGGCATAACTTAAGACCCTTGCCCTGAGGGTTGTGGGGGAGTGACCTCCTCAAAAGCATATTTTCTATCTAGAAATCAACTATGCTGAACAAAATGGCTATCTCAAAATTTTGATTGGATGCGTTTGGGGAATTGGTGGACGTGGAAGGGTGTTAGTTGCCTTCCAATCACTTTTGACTATTAAAAAGGGCACAAGCCACTCCAATTTCTAATTGAATTAGCCCTTTTCATAGTTTCTACGACAACTTCTTCGATACGAAGTGCCCTAGTCTAAAGGGAAAAAGTAATAAATAATACATTGTGCCAATGTCGTCCTTATATGCCCCCAGGGCATAACTTAAAACCCTTGCCCTGAGGGTTGTGGGAGAGAGACCTCCTCAAAAACATATTTTCTATCTGGAAATCAATTACGCTGAACAAAATGGCTATCCCAAAATTTTTATTGGATGTGTTTGGGGGAATTATGGGCGTGGGGGGGGGGGGGGGCTAGTTGCTCTCCAATCACTTTCGAATATTTAAAAGGGCACTAGCCAGTCCAATTTCCAATCGAATGAGCTCTTTTCGAAGTTTCTATGACAACTCCTTTGATAGGAAGCGCCCTGGTCTAAGACCAAGAAAAAAAAATAATATATTGTGCCAACATCGTTCTTTACTTAGACAGCGCTATTGCGCTGCCTATGATTTCTGTTCGTTTTGGGTTTCATTTATTTGTCGATGCTGATTTATGGTGTTCACACTTGGTAGATTATTTGATTTTATTTTTGCTCATTTTTTGTTAAACGGAGTTCTTTACTTTTCTTTGAAAAACTTATTTTGTGGAAGAAGTTTTTATAATTATGTTTTGTTCGTTTTATATAGACATAGTATTTTATATAAAGGGTACTAGCCACATTGCTCTTTACGACAAAGCTTTCTATAAAATCCTTATATGCCCACAGGGCATAACTTACAACGCTTGTCCTGAGGGTTGAGGGGGAGTGTCTTCCTCAAAAACATAATTTCTTTCTGGAAATCAACTACGCTGAACAAAATGGCTATCCCAAAATTTTGATTGGATGTGTTTGGGGGAATTATGGGCGTGGAAGGGGTGTTAGTTGCCTTCCAATCACTTTCGGCTATTAAAAAGGGCACAAGCCTCTCCAATTTCGAATCGAATGAGTCCTTTTCGAAGTTTCTACGACAACTCCTTCGACACAAAGTGCCCCGGTTCAAGACCAAGAACCAAAAAAAAATACATTTTGCCCAAACCGCTCTTTACTGAAAGTTGAAAGTTCTGGAAATTAGGTCTTTGAGAATGACAACCCCCACAGCACTCAGGGCAAGGGTTGTAAGTTATGCCCTGGGGGCATATAAGGTTTTTTATAGAAAGCGTTGTCGTAAAACTTCAAAAAGGGCTCAGACGATTGAAAATCGAAAGGGCTAGTACCCTTTTTTAAAAAAAAGTCTATCAATTTACATAATCGGACTTGGACTTGAAAATAGTTCACCTTGAACTTGGATTATATTATTTGACCTACATATTACATTGACCTACTACATATATATATTTTGATTGGAATACTCGACTTTACCTGGCTATGATAATTAGATTGCGCAATGACCGATCAAAGTAGGAAGATTATTTTAAATCCGTTGCTGAACTTTGTCACCAGATTCATGCTTGATGGTGCAAAAATTGATCTGATTATCGGAAAAGTTGTAAGTTATTTTTAAAATGGTACTATTATCAGTGCTAAAGGGCTTTGTATAAGGAGCTGAATATTCAGAGTCGATGTGTGAAACATGCAAAGGATGAAGGTGATTTATTTGACTTATGTAAACAGTTAAATCAGGTGGCAAAGGATAATCTGCCTGTTCCCCCCTTTTGTTATATTCTCGCCTTCTGAAACCCCAACAATCGAGGAGGCAGTCTCGGCTACTTGAGTTTTGAAAGTTAATGAGCTCTATCGGAAAATTGACGGCCTTTAGAGAATGCGTCGCACTCAGGTCCTGTTTGGCCAGCTAGAATTGATACCAATGTAACAATTAACCATGCCCCAGCTCGTATGTTTGCCGTTGTACTAAAGAATTATCCTGCAAACTGACCTCACCTAATGTTCGTAAGGACTTTGTCAATAAAGTTTGCCCTGAGCCCTATGGTGAAATGACTGAACTTAAATAATCGGCTTCGAAATGGAAACATGCTGTTAAGTCAATGCGTGCAGCGAAAAAAGTTTCCGAGCATGCTAAAAACAGTACCTCAGGTATCTCGGTGAGTGTGAAACCCCTACTGTTTATAGAGATTCTGAAAGGCGTACCGATCAAATACGATGAGAATCAAGTCAAATCTCTTGTACCAAACTGCGTGAAAGTTTCACAGTGCGGAAAGTCCCTAGTGTTCAAGGTCTACTTTGAGTCGAAACAAAATCTGGATCAGTTCTTGAAAGTGTCTGTGGAAGTTGGCTAAGAAAAGCTTTCTGCACAAGCATTTTTATATCTCCCAAAGCGTTGTTTCTTGTGTCATAAGACTGGGCATCTGGCCCCGCAGTGTTCCAATCGGATCCTCTGCTTTTGCTGTCAATCATATGATCACACCTCTAACAGTGCCTCTCCGTGTTCAGAAAAAATGTTCTGTCTAGAATGTAAAGTTGCCGGCCATACTTGTTACAGTATAAAGTATTCTAATAACAACAGTCAACTAGCAAAGCCCACGGTATGATATGGATGTGTCTCCTACTGCGAATATTTTCGTTGAATATTAATGGTGGACTTTTTGTCAAAATTCCTGTGATAAAAGGGTTGCTTTCAAATTGTGACATATTGTGCTTGCAAGAACACTTTTTGACGAGTCATAGTTTAGGCCTTCTGAAAATTGACAATAATTTTACTAGCTATGCGGTGCCCACTAAACGATCCGCTTCCAGTGGTCACCCCTCGGGTGGTATTGCGATGCTTGTTAGGACCTCGTGCCGGTCAAGTATTTTTGTTTCATGTGATTTTTTTTCTTGCTATCCGTGTAGAAGAGTATGTTATTGTAAACGTTTATCTCTCGACAGATTAACACAATGACCGATCTGAATTTTTATTTACTTCAGCGTGTGAGAAACTAGGGTCTTGCCTTTCAAAGATTCGCCTGTTAGATAAGTGGTGTATTATTATAGGAGATTTTAACTGTAATTTAACTGACGCCTTGTTATTGCGTACTTCTACTTTATCTGGTATTTTTGACGATTGGCTTAGGATCTTGCCAAAAGATGTCGATTACACTTACACATACAATTCAAGTGACGTGTAGAACATCGACCACTAGTTTCTTCTATAAATCTTCAAGTGTCACCTGTTCATTTCGTTACTGATTTCCAACTATCAGACTACCTTTCAATATCTGCATCTATTTCTTGTCCTTCTGCTCAGTCTACTCCCACCCCATAACCACATCAGCCTCACGCCCAATTTTACAGGAACTGGAAAAACATCCAAGGTGATCTTTTTGCAGCAGTTACTAATTATGTATTTCATAAAATTCATGTTCCGTTCCATCTGCTCACGAAAAATCTGCAAGTTGATGCAAATGAAATACTGGTGTTGCTAGATTTCTATCTTGCACAAATTTGCCATGCTCTGCGTTGCGCAGAAAAAGCCTCTATACCTCTTAAACGTAAGTGTCGGGGTGTCACGAAGCATTGGTCCAGTAATCCGAACCTAGTTGAAGCTTGGAGAAAATCCAAATTTTGGTACCATTTGTGGCCCCAGTGTGACCGTCCTCGCTTTGGCTGGGCTTCTGACATTCGTCTTTCTACCAAACAAAAGTTTGCAAAAGAACTATCTATCCAAATAAACCAGATAGTTGAAGAGACGTCCCAGCAAGCTTCTTTGTCCCAACCGTCCTTCTGGAGAAATGTATCAAGAGATCCTCCTAGAGTCCGTCTATCTGCTCAAGTTATTCCAGATTCCAAATAGAATTCATACTTCTCTGCTGAATTCTCCACACCAGATGCGGCCCTACAGTCCGAATATGATGATAAGCTTGATAAATTTCTGTCTAGTTGTCTAACCGAAAATTTTGTTGTTTCTGTTGATTCTGTACTGCGAGCAATCCAGCGCCTAAAACGTAAGAAAACTTCTGGCATCGATAAAATGAGCACTCTTCACATTCTGCATGGAATTGAGCTGCTGATAAACCGTATTACTCTTTTGATGCAGATGATTATTACCCAAGGAGTTGTACCTTCTTCTTTCCCGATCGAAGATCTCACTCCAATTCCAAAGAAAGTTAAACTCGCTACCTAGTGCTCGTCTTTCCACCCTATAACTGTGGCTACTACCTTCTGTAAGCTTTTCGAACTTCTGTTCATTGACCATCTGAACGCGAAATGCTGTGTTTCACCTTACCAATTTGGATTCCAGCTACGTCTCGATTGTTCCGACGCTTTGTCGGTTGTTGCGAACACATTGATTGATGCTGATGCATCAGGTGAAACTCTCGTGTTGGCCGGGCATGATGTTCGTAAAGCGTTCGACTCTCTCATTCCTGCCGCTATTCTACTCCACGCAGCAAAACGTGGAGTGAGTCCTTCATATATCAGAGCCCTTCGAGACATGTAGTATCGTCTTAAAGTTCGCCTAATACTTCACCCATTAGCTAAAGTTGATGGCTCTCAAGTCTACGCACCAACCCCTAATATTTTTGTCAATGTCGAAAAAGGTACCCGTCAAGGTGCTGTTTCTTCCCCTTCACTCTTCAATAATGGAGTTCTTCATGCACAGTCAGATGTTCCCAAATCTTTCACCTTTTCCGGTCTTGATTTATCTTTCGTATGTTATGCACACGACATTCTGAATTTGAGCCGCACTATTCAGCGCATTAGCGAGATTTTCGCAACGCTACCTGAGTATGCAAAACTAGGTCTTCAGTTCAGTGCCGAAAAGTCCGAAGTTGTATACTTCAACCGGAAGCGCCTACGGCTATTCATGTCGGAAATAGTAGGATTGATCCAGTAGATCATATCACCCACCTCAGTCTTCCCATTGGTTCGTCAATAATGCACACACGACAACTATTAATTACTCATATTGAACGTAAAGTTGTACTTGTACGTACTTGTACTTGTTGCACGTTCAAGCTGCATCCAGACTCATCGTGGCGTCCAGTAGATGAAGACATGTCTCCTTCCATAGGTTTCGCTCGAGGGTGACAGGCTCCACCTTTTCCAGCCACTGGCGATCCCAGCCATGGCCGTATTTTCGGAATCCTCCGATCGGCTCAAGATCAGACTTAACTGTTGCTAGCCACGTCTTCTTTTGGCCTCCTGCCCTCTTCTTCCATGCCAGTAGTGGTAGACATTTGAGATATTTTTTGCTTATATGGTCATCTGGTCTGCGCATTGTGTGGCCAAACCATCTCAGTCTCCTGTACTTAACAATGTCAGAGACAAGTGGGCAATCCCCACATCTTCTCCTTACTTCTTCATTCGAGATTCTATCTGAGAGGCGGATACCCAGTATATAGCGCAGGCATTTGTGGTTGAATGTATTCAAGCTTAACGCTTCGGCTGCTTTAAGTGACCACGTTTCACATCCATAGAGGAGGACAGAGAGAACCATAGCTTCATACACTCGGAGCTTTGTGCGTGACGATATTTCGGTCCACTTCCAGAGATATTTCCGTAGTTGAAGGAAGACACTCTAGGCTGATGATATGCGGCTCTGGATTTCTTTTGAAGATTCGCCGGCAGGATTTACCATCGATCCGAGGTATTTGAACGACTGGACGCTCTCTATCTGATTACCATTTAGGGTCACAGGGGTTTCATCCATCCCATCTGTTCGGATGGATTTTTTTTTTGGTAGGCTTATTTGGAGACCAGTCAAGATTGCCTTGACTGCAACGTCATTTATCATAGCCTGGGCTTCTGCAACGGATTCAGTAAGCATGTCCAAATCGGCAGCATAGACAAGGTCTGTGACGGAGAAGGACGGGCTCACTGCAACGCCTTTACACTTGTCCAGGACCCTGAAGATCCAATCGTTGACGAAGTTGAACAAAGTTGGTGAAAGGACACAGCCTTGACGTACACTTTCCTCGATCAGGACCAGATCTGAAAGGTCGCCATCGACTCTTACCTGGGCCTTGTTCCAGCATAGTATGCCTTGAACAGATTGATGATCTTCTTAGGTACACCGTCCTCTCTCATTGCTTCCCATACTGTATCACGATGGACGGATTCAAACGTGGTAATGAAGTCTATGAAGATTTGGATTGTTTCCTGCTGGTGTTTAAACCGGGGTTCAAGGATCTGTCGCAGGATAAAAATCTGGTCACAACAGCCCATGTCCGGCCTGAATCCTGCTTGGTTGGGTATCGTTCGGCTGTTTCCGGTGTCTCTGAATCTATTTAAAAGTATGACTGCGAACAGCTTGGAAGCAATGGGGATAAGGGATATACCTCGGTAGTTTTTGCAGTCCATTCGGTCTCCTTTTTCGAAAATAGGGACAATTATTGAGGTCTTCCAGTCATCTGGGATGTATTCATTGTCCCAGCCTTCGGTTATCACGCTATGAAGTTCATCCACCGCCACCTCAGGGAGAGCTTTCAGCAGCTCGGCAGGAATCCCATCTATTCCTGGGCTTTTTTGGTTTTTCAAAACTTGGATCGCCTTAATTACTTCATCCCTTGAGGGTGGGTCCGTACATAAATTTTCATAAGCCTGGTTGTGCGGGGGGTTCTGCGGTGCTGTAAGTGGTTGCTTTCGATTACTATTGCCTTCTGGTCTCAATAGCTCTTGGAAGTGAACTCGCCATCTTTCGATACGCTCCTCACTGCTTGTGAGTATTTTTCCCATCCTTCGCCTTAAGCGAGGGGATGGTAGTTTGCTTCTTCTTCCCAGTGCATTTTCCAAGTATGTTATAGAGTTTTCGTGTATCGTTCCGTGATGCAGCTCTTTCCATATCATTGGCAACATTAGACCAGTAGGCTTTTTTGTCAGCTCTTGCCGATTTGTGACTTTCTTGTCGTAGCACTTTGTATGTGGGGGACCTCTTGTTGGTCATTACTTTTTTCTTGGCAGAGAGTTTGAGTGTCTTTTCTAATATCCATTTCTTGGTTTTACGCTTGACAAACCCAAGTATGTTTGAAGCAGCTTCATTGATGTGGTCCTTGAATTTGCTCCATTTTTTCTCAATCTTTATCTTGTGGCAGTTGGGGCACTGACAGGTCGGGGTTTCCTCCTCGGTGTCATCTTCAAGGACAGTGAAGCGGTTTGAGAGTTCAAGGAAAAATGCTCCTTGGAACTCATCTACTTTCAGCTTCGACACGTTTATTTTCTGGTTCGGCATAGTAGTCTTCCTTGAGCTAAGTCTGTACTTCAGTCTTGTCTTCAGCAAGAAGTGATCAGATCCATTTTTCGATCCTGTGTGAGCACCTTACTGCACTCTCAAATCCAACACCATGGATTTCCATTGTCGGGATACAAGGAGATGATCTATTTGGGCCTTTATTCTTCCGTCGCGGGATTCCCATGTATACGTGTGACACGGCTTGTGCCTAAATCAGGTGTTAGCCAACGCGAGATTTTTCTTTATTGCGAAGAGCAAAAGCCTGTTTCCATTTGTGCACCTGTCTCCAAGGCCGTGCTTGTGTGGTGAAGCCTTCTAATTAAGTCAATTTGGAATTTAGTAAAAATTCTAAGACGCAAATACAAAAGTTTCGAAATACTACTTTTTATTAAGATAAGGAACATATCCTGCCAAGTTTCTGCTTAACGAGAAATGGAGAATTACCACTAAGCTATTTGCGTCGGTTGGGTCCAGGAAGGTGTGGTTGATAAAAATGTATAAGAGGTACAATTTATGAGAAGGGGTAGACTGATACTAACTTTATGCCGGACTGCCCTCTAGTCCGTCGATTTAGAAATACCTTGGAATAGTGTCGGATTATTATAAGTGTCTAAGTATCTTATTATATATTTTTGTAGTTTTCTGAGAATTGTGGTCTACTTGGGACAACCAGTCCCAGTAGAATATATACATATTATTAAACCTCGTATTAGTATATGTTAACTGAATAAAAGTATTGTGTTATAGCCAACCTCTATACAATCTACATTTAGTCTCTCGAATATACCCAGCTGGTACGCCTCACTGGTCAGGTCATAGCCTAAGGCACGCTACCAAAGTTTAATTACCTTAGGGCCATAGTTTACCTCCCCTATAAAGGGAGAATAAAGGCAACTACCACTACATCACTTAAATACCATAAAAACCACGTTACCACAACTGGTGGCCGTTGGAAAAACTGGGTAGAGACTGCTAGATAAAAATAGTAGATTGAAAAAAAAATGGCTTTACCAGAGGAAAAAATGGCTTCCCTATCAACGGTACTTAAAATTGCAAAAATTATACCAGAATACACGAGAATTTCAGATGTAGATGAGTTTATCGAAGAATTGAAAATTTCGACGAACTAATTGAATCGTTTCACGATAAGGTCAAAGAGCAATGCGTTGCAGCCAGATTAAAGGGAAGCGCCCTTAAACATTTTGAGGCAATTAAGGAAAAAGAGCACAAGGACATCAGTACTCTAATTGAATCTTTTAAAACAAGGTTCATAGAGACAAGCATCTCCGAGAGGCTAAGAACAGAGATAGTGACATTCAATACCTCAACTAGTATCAGGGAATATGCAGACAAAATTTGTAGATCTGTATGCTTACAGTTAGAGAAAGGCAGAAATGACGAGACAGTATAGAAAGTACAATTACATACTTTTACGCAAGGGTTGCCAAAAAAGCTATTAAGACTAATATTATCACGGAAACCTGAAAATTCAGAGCAGGCTATAATCCTAGTAGAAACAGAGGTAAAAATTGACGAGGCCATGAAAAAGTTTGATCAGATGTAAATAAATAACACAGGAGCCCAAGAAAGTATGAAATATGAAAGGGGACAGAAGCGGGTGAACTTTGAGGAGCCAAGTCGTGAACCAAAAAGGCGTGACGGAGGCCAAGGGTCGCCGTCTAGGGAAGTAGCTGACAGATTCCACGACCTTGAGAGATTAGTAGCTAATAATTATAGAAAATATGGTCACCCACCGCCACCAAAGACCTATAGTTGGGGAACCAACAGTGACAGATCAAGAATATTTAGAAAATACCAGGAAACCAACAAATAATTTAAGAGAAAATTTAATTGCTATTATTGTAGCAGACCAAACCACTATGCAGCAGATTGCTGGCATGGAATACGCAAAGAAGGCCAGGCGTACAAGACAAGACATCAGTTCAGAACGCAGGGGGGGGGCAGAAATTTAGGAAAGCAGCGAACAAATAATACTTATAAAACACCTAATAATACTACTGAATTTAGGCCTAGAAGGCAAACGGTTAACAATACCCAGGGTCAAAAAAGCAGTGCTGAAGAAAACTGGCATAACCTCAGAAACTTTTGGTCAAACAGTGGGTATTTAAACGGAGAAACCAGCCTGTAAGGGTCGGCTGAGCTGTTTCCTTACAAAGACCCCTTTATAGCTTAGAGTGTTGTGATACAAATGCAAATAATAATAGTCTACCAATTTTGCGTTGTTTTAAAATTGAGCGTTTTCAAAATTTAACATGCTTATTAGATACGGGTGCGTCTAAACCATTAATTCGAGAGGAAGTTTTTAAAAGGTTTCCCCCTAGTGTCAAAAATCGCGTAAGCAGATGCCAGAATACCCTGACATCAGTAACAGGTCACAAGCTGACAATTTTGGGGGAATGTCCATTAAAATTTAGCACAAGGGATAAAGAAATAACAGAAATGGTCATAATATGGAAGCAGCTACCATTTCCTTGTATACTAGGAGTAGATGCTATAAGAAAATATGGGATCGTATGGGAACCACTAACTGATAAAATAACCATAAGCCAGGCAAATGAAACTAATAGGCAAATTTGCGTAACAACAGATAAAGAGAATGACGATTCGGATTATAACCGAAAAATAAACGGAAAAATCACAATAGAAGGGGGAACAACAGCTCAACTGCTAGCAACATTAAATACAAAAGAAGGAAAGGTTAAAACAATGGATGCCATGATAGGAGGATACACCCTCAAGTATACCCCACGATTTTTGTGGAAAATCAAGTTATTAAAACTGAAAATGGTATCACATACTTAAAACTACCAAATCTAAGTAATAACAAAGTAAACCTGAACCAAATAGGGCTTGGGTTAGTGGAAAAGGTTTTAAATTCAGAAATAAATCTTTAAACAGCCTAGAATTAAACGTAAATTTCACTAGCCACGAACAAATATCATCACCAAAACCGCAACCACAAGAAAAGTATGGAATGACGAAAACTGACTTTTTGCAACAGTTTGATTTAAAATATTTACTGGAAAACGTAAAAACCCGGGTGGGAAATATTCTTTGGTATTTTAGATGGACATTCGCAAGACACAAAGCGGATTACGGATTAACTCACTTAATCACGCGCAAAATATCAACCCAGGGCCCTCCAATGAAAAAGTCAGCGTATAAAACACCTTATTGTTTAAAACCATGGCTAGACGACCAAATAAAGGAAATGAAAGAACAGGGTATAATCAAAGAAATGTTAGCGATTGGTATTTCCACTAGTAATAGTCAGAAAAAAAGATAATACCTGGAGGTTATGTACAGATTCTAGAGCGCTAAATGCAGTCACGGTAAAAGATGTTATGAAATTACCAAGAAAGATACGATTCGCTGGGAGGTAGAAAATACTACACTAGTTTTGACTTAATAGCAGGATATTGGCAAATAGCTTTAGATCCAGAAACAAAGCACAAAGCAACAGTAATCTTAGACGAAGGAAGAACTTTTACATTTGAACGTATGCCTTTTAGCTTATCATTTAATCCAAATTGTTTTAGTCGACTAATGAATTTGGTGTTAAACGATAACGAACCAGGAAGGAACAAAGATACCTTGGCTTACCTATGTGATGTACTATTGTTCACTGAAAACCTGGAAGACCATTTAGTCGTACTTAGAAAAATGCTGGAAAAGTTTGAAAAATCAGGCTTAAAATTAAAACTAGAAAAGTTAAAAATAGTAGTATCAAAACTAGTTTTTCTTGGACATGTGATAAACCAAAGTACGATTTCACCGGATCCAGAAAAATTTACTGTCATAGAAAATTTACAGCCATCTAAAGATAAAAAAAGCTGCAGATCAGTTTGTGGTTTGTTAAGTTATTTCAGACGATATATTAAAGTTATACAACAATAGCACAACCTTTGACAAACCTTTTGAAAAAATCAGGTAAATTCGAATGTCCAGCGGACGCAATGCAGACACTGAATGGAATAAAAAGGCAATTATTACAGGCACCAGTACTTAAACTACCAGATTTGTCAGAAGACTTCTGTTTAAAAACAGACGCGTCGGGGTGCGGAATTGGGGCCATATTATTAAACATAAATTCTCAGGGAGTAGAATCAATACTCCAATACGCCAGCAGGCCGCCGAAGGAGGTAGAAAGAAAATATTCGATGGTTGAAAAAGAATACCTAGCAGTTGTAGTTTTTACAGAATATTTTCGCCAATTTTTACTTGGAAAAAAATTCATTTTTGGCGTAGACCAAAAATTACTAATTTGGCTACATACGATGCAAAATACTTCAGCATGGCTGACATGGTCAATACTACGTCTGCAAGCATATTCATATGCCCCAATATATATAAAGGGTCGAACAAACATTTTACCAGACTATTTGCCACGAAATCCTGATACGGAAGGAAAATTGAATAACAACCATCCAAAACGAACTGGAAGGGGTAAAAATACTATCTAATGGAAATATTTCGAATCATCAAGATAAAGATGATTTTTGTTCAGCAATGAAATCCTTTTTATCAAAAGGAACGGAACTGCCAGAGCACTTCAATCATTTTTGAAGGACTTAGATAATTTTGATCGGGATGAAAGTAAAAATCTTTTGGTAAGATAATACAGACCACCCCAAGATTATAGAAAAAATTACTTAGAAATTATTCCAGTAATTCCAAAATTACTGGAAGGATAAATTTTACATATGACACACACAACTATTGGCAGTCAAATTGGAGAAGCGAAAATTATTGGGAGGCTAAAAGGAAATTTTTATTTTCCAAAAATGTACTCAAAAGTAAAAGCTTTCACACAAAGCTGCCAAGAGTATGCCAAATAAAAGTCGCCACTAAAGACCCCTAGGGCCGAATTAGGTCAATACCCCACCCCTGCAGGGGTAGGAGATTTAATGTCAATAGACATTTGGGGGACAGGAAGAAATTTACCAGTCTCCAGAAAAGGAAATAGGTGTATACTAACCGTAGATGACCATTTTAACTCATATTTAAACGCTTTCCCAATTAAAGACGAAAAGGCAAAAACCATTGCAAAAGTTTTAGACAACCGGCTATTTTTGGAACACGGAATTTTTTCTAGAATTTTACTTAGTGACAATGGTCCATGTTTTAGAGCCAAATTATTAGACGAAGTTACCTAATATTTGGGGGTAAAACAATGGTTTACCTCGTCGTAAATGGCATCCGCTAATGGAAAAGTTGAACGCAAACATAGGGAATTAGCTTACATTGTGGGGATACACGCAAGAGAGGAAAATGAGAATTAGGACGAACAAATACCTTTCGTAGTCTTTGCAATAAATACGGCTTTTTCACTTTCTTTAAAAGAAACGCCATTTTTTACAACATCTAAGAGATCCCAGAATTTGTTTAGATGAAATACAGAATTATAGAGTATATTACAATCTGGACCAATACAAACAAGAAATGGTGATCCGAATGAAAAAAGCTATGGAACAGGTTAAAAACAATTTGGAAAATGCGAAAACAGAACAAAAAGAAAAATATGATAGAAAAAGCAAAAATAAGACAAACTATTGTTTAGGAGACTTCGTCTGTGTATACAAAACCAATCTAGAAGGGACAAAAAAGTTAAAACCAAAGTGGGACGGGCCCTATAGAATCGTAAAAATTCTATCAAATAACTTAACCTATGTTCTAAAACATCAGTATAATGGAAAGGAAGAAATAGTTCACCATAATAGAACGAAAAAAGGATTTTTCTCAAAACCATGGAAATCAGAGCCTATTCCTTCAGACGAAGAAATAGATGAAACAATTTCACCAGTATATAGCAGAAGGCCATATGAATTCTATGACCTTTTTTAACGACCGCAACAGTTGGGAGGAGTGGAAGGAGAATTTAGCCCAGTCTTGGCTACAAACTCTCCAGAACAAAAAAGAGAAAAAGAGAAATATTCGATGCTCATCAGATACTAGCGATGAAAGCGATAAAGAAGAGCCTCAAACAAAATTTAATGGTTTAAAACGTGATAAACCAGAGGTTAAATCCAAAGAGGAAAAAAAGTTGGAAGAAACCAAAGAATTATCTAATTTTCATACGCTAGACTCGCCTTCAGTCTTAAAACAAAAATGGCTTTTAGAACAAATGTCATCTATCATGACGCGAGCTAACAGAATGTAACACCGATAATTCTTCTACAGAAACAGATATAACTAAACCTAGGCCATCGTTAAGAAAAACCTCCTTAAGATAAAGATTATGGAGAAAAGTAAAGAAACCAGAAGGACAGCAACAAGTTCCTTCTTCAGCAGTACAAGTAGCTGACTCACTAATGAAAAAGACCAAACGCCATGAGGAACAAAAGTTAAAGACATTTGATGAAGCAACAAAACCGCGCTCGAAATCAGAACCTTGTGAACCACATTATAGAGACCATGGAAAAACTTGTCAACATTATAACGAAGAGAAACAAAAATTTGGAATCCAAAATTCAGACCAGGAAACGGAAAAAGGGAGAAATAGCGTTGCACCCAGCTGATTAGTATTTTAATAAAAAAATGATAGCCTGGGAAAAAGAAAACGAGTAAAGAGCCTCTAAAGAAATATCTATATTTTTTCTTCCTTTAATCGGTATGTTATTAACGTCAAAATTTCCTTCATAATATATCAGATAAATACGGTTTGGTAGTAGAAATCCAATAGAGTGAAGCCAATAGCTCCTTATACCCCAATTAGTCTACAAGTAGATTGATCTAGGTAGCAAATGGAAACTTTATCACGGGAACAATTACACAGTGGCGTTACAGTTAAAGTTATTAATAGTTGACTCTTAACTTTTATGGGTGTAGTGAAACTAATTGAATTATACATATTTAGAATCAGCATTAAAAGGCAATTCTTTTGATATACATATTGGAAAAAATTTATTTTGGGGAGTAATAAAAAAAACAGGATTTTTGAAGAATTTTAAAATAATTATAATGGGAAAAACAGCAAAGTTTACATTAGTTGCGCAATACATCTATAAGCTAGCTGTAATCTTATTATAGATAGTAGAAGATAACAAATGAATACTTACCAAATAAAGACAGTATATATAAATAAGATCCGTAGATAAAATTTGTCACAATTTAAAAAGTATAGCACAGCATAAAACAAAGTTTTCTCGAGCAGAAATAATTTCACATATTAAATAAATTCACAGCACACCAGCAACATAAATAATCAGGGCGAGGAAATTGCAGGTGAAAGACACAAATGACAAGACCATTGGCATTTAAAAATAAAAACTGCTAAACGTCTTGTCATTGAGGGGATCCAACAAACTAACCAAATGGACATCAGAAATAAAGGTCAAATTTTTAAGGAGGTTTGGGCTGAACGTTCGGGTAGAGTCCTACATCCTAGAAAAAAAATAATAGGATGTCGTGACATTACCCGGGCACAAAAATCATAAACCTTTAGAACAGGGTAATAGTCAAAATATCACGAAAGGGACAAATTGCACTCAAACACTATATAAAACTAAGGTGAAAATTAAACTGACTTTGAACTTTCATGAGAACACAGCAGCAACTTTATAAGAAATTTAAAATAAATTTTCTTGTGAATTATTATTGCTTCTAATCAGCAGTTGTACCGAACCAATCCTGCTCAACTCATCCTCAGGGCTTTACTGTGGTGTTTCTCCTCCCCATAGTATAGTGCAGACGGTTTGATATCATTCTATTATCCCTTCTTGTTTTAGTTTTTTTTTGTTGTTTAAAGCTTTTTCCAATAGGCAATGTTTAGAAGTCCTCCAAAAAAAAGTCCTCCCAGATCCCACCCCAAATGCCAGTGAAAGTGCCATAGTGAAAGATACCCATCTTGGCTGGTCAAGCACACTATCTCATAGTTCAAATGATAGCTCCAATTCTGAGAACAGGACAATGATAAGTGTAGGGGCTAATGTAACCATAAATGATGATAATGGGTTTCAAGAGGTCCTCTCTAGAAGCTCTAAAAAAAGGAAAAAAATCTCCCCAATCAAAAGCATTTCCCCTCTCCCTGCCCAAGATCCTCCCTCCAAAAACTTAGGACTTTACCTTAAAATTACTCCTACTACCCCCTTTGAAATAAAAATGATCACTGCAATAAGAGTTGCAATTTTTAAATTGCTAAAATCAATGTTCTCTCTTAATATTAACCGTGATGGATCTCTGGTAATAGCTGTAGAAGATCAGAAATCAGCAGACACAATAATTAATCTAAAATCCCTTCTGAATACCCCAATTGCATCTAATTGGAACCCAAAACAATCACCAACAAAAATAGTAGTTTATAATGTTCCCCCAGAGATATCCACTCAGGAGTTAAAAGAAGGGCTCTCAGATAGGGCTGGAAACACAATCCCAGTTGAGGATGTTACCCAACTTGGCAAACCTAACTCTAATGACCTAAAAACTAGTAGATCCTTCTTATTCACACTGAAGGAAAAAATTAATATCCCAGAAAAATTATTCCTATTTGGGCAAATCAAAATACACAAGGAATACAAACCTAAGCCTATCCAGTGTCAGAAGTGTCACAAACTGGGACACACAACAAACAAATGCAATGAAATTCTCCGAGAGTGTAGTAATTTTAAAGCTTTCCATCCTAATGAGTTGACAACTTGCAGCAAAACTCAGCCTACATGCATCAATTACAAAGGCCCACATGAATCTACAAATAAATCACTATGCCCTGCATACAAGAAAAGAGCTCTAACACTCCAAATATCAACAGAGAAGGCCATCCCATACCCCTTTGCAGCAATGGAGCAAATGCTGCCCAACAATACCAAATAAAGCCTGTAATGAAACCAACCAAAACCCCCAAGTCAAACGCCCCCAATGCATCAAGCACCCCATATAAAACACCATCTTCTAAGCCCCCTAGCTCACATCCCTATCAGAAGGAATCACCAAGTCAACAAGCCTCCTTGTCCGGTGAGATGAGGTCAGCCTGGCCCCCCTCCCCCTCCCAAGAAGAAACAAACCAGAAACACTACCAGGAATTAATCCCTTAACCGACAAACAGGATGCACAACCAAAAATGCAATCCCCAAATATATGCTTATTCATTCTAAACTGTAATGCAGTTCAGGCCATGAACATACATCAACTACAGAAAACAAAAATCATTGCAGAATTGGCAAAAATCTACATCCCAGATGATATGTTCATTCAAGCAAAAAAAGATCTTGCTTTACTTTTAACAAAGCTGAACATTGATACACAGTCATATGAAGAATAGATCAACAACACAACATATATCAATACTCCAATGGAACGTAAGATCACTCACAGAAAATAAGCTAAATGAACTAGTATCTTTTAGGAATAATAATTCCATTAATATTGCTTGCCTCCAGGAAACTCATTTAACCCAAAATCAACAAATTAAGTCTCTGGGATATACTATCCTGAGAAAGTATAGATCTTCAGAGAGAAAAAGAGGTGGGGTAGCTTTATTAGTTAAAAATAATATAAAATTTTGTGGCATCAATTTTCCAGATTTTGCAAATGATGTTGATGCAATTGGTATCAGTGTTTGGCTGAATAATTTAAAAACCTACATAATAAGCTTTTATAACCCTAATGGCCAAACTACAGATGCCCTGGATTTCTTTAATTATATAAATAATTCTAATAAGTTAAAAATATCATTATTTGTGGAGATTTCAATGCCCACAGCCTTTTGTCGGAGAAAAAACCAGCAAATAAAGCTGGTAAATTCATTGAGCATATGACTTCAAATAATAATGAATTAGCTGTTGCTACCCCTCCAAACCTGAATGCATATTTCAACCCCAAAAGTGGCGGATTCTCCACAATTGACCTACAAATTGTGTCATTAAATTTGTTGAATAAAATTTACATAAATAAAATTGATAGTCTATGCACTTACCACTTTGCTATAGTTTGCTCCCTAAATGAACCTGCTGAAACTCTATCTCATACCTCCAAATATATCAACACTAAAGCAAATTGGTCTATGTTCCAAAATAAGCTAAATGATGAAATTACAAGTTTCACCCAAAATTCATGCATTTCAAACACAACAGTTGACACACATACTGAAGCCTTGACATCTTTACTAATAAATACAGCTAATCATGCTATCCCCAGGACAACACCTAAGAAAACATTCCCTAAACAAATTCCTAAAGCATGGTGGACAAATGAGTGCCTAAATAAATGGAGAATAAAAAAGGCAGCTAGGACAGAATTCATAAAAAAACCATCACCTACTACATATTTAAAAAAATTACAAGCAGATTCTAATCTAAAAAGGACTATAATAGATGCTAAATATAATTACTGGAATAATTTTGCAAATAATCTCTCCAGAGAAACACATGAGCCAATTATACATAAAGTTATAAGCCACATCCGTGGGGAAAAGACTTCCCCCAACCCACTCCTGTATGAGCTTATACATAATAATACCCATTATGACAATGATAATGAAAAAGCTAACCTATTTGCAACTCTTTTTGTTAATAAGCTAACATCAAATAATCAAAGCAAACTGTCCCCAATTCCTATGAACCCAAGTTACCAACCACGCCCAGGATCCGAGTACATAACTAATCCATTTTCAATCCAGGAATTGAATAATGCAATACATCATATTAGGACCAAAACTAGCGGCAGCTATGACAATATGCACCCTACATGGATAAAGAATCTCACACCTTCATACAAACAAGAACTGGTAAATTGTTATAACCACGCTTGGGCATCTTCTATGTTCCCCAATATATGGAAATGTTCATCCCTCCTACCAATCCTAAATAAAAATAAACCCAAAGACAACCCTGAGTCTTATAGGCCCATAATGATTACTCCTGTGATGGGGGAAATAATGGAGAAAATGATCTATCACAGACTCCTCTGGTTTGTTGAAAAAAATAATATGATCCCTCACACTCAAACTGGATTCAGGAAACACCACTCCTCAACAGATGCTTTCATTTTGCTAACAAATGCAATAAATGAATCTTTCTCAAAAAATAATGTCCTAGTTGCAGCTTTCCTAGATTTTGAAGGGGCATATGACAATGTGAACTACCAAATCCTTTTAAACAAACTTGCAAACCTTGGAGTACCCCCTAAGCTAGTATCTTTTATTAAATCCTTCATAGAAGTGCGAAGTTTCATCGTTTGTGTTGGTTCAGCCTCTTCACCCCAAAAGACAATAACCAAAGGCCTACCTCAGGGAGCAGTCCTCAGTTGCCTCCTATTTGCCCTATATCTCTGGGATCACTCACAGAAAATAAGCTAAATGAACTAGTACCTTTTATGAATAATAATTCCATTAATATTTCTTGCCTCCAGGAAACTCATTTAACCCAAAATCAACAAATTAAGTCTCTGGGATATACTATCCTGAGAAAGGATAGATCTTCAGAGAGAAAAAGAGGTGGGGTAGCTTTATTAGTTAAAAATAATATAAAATTTTGTGGCATCAATTTTCCAGATTTTGCAAATGATGTTGATGCAATTGGTATCAGTGTTTGGCTGAATAATTTAAAAACCTACATAATAAGCTTTTATAACCCTAATGGCCAAACTACAGATGCCCTGGATTTCTTTAATTATATAAATAATTCTAATATGTTAAAAAATATCATTATTTGTGGAGATTTCAATGCCCACAGCCTTTTGTGGGGAATAAACCAGCAAATAAAGCTGGTAAATTCATTGAGCATGTGACTTCAAATAATAATGAATTAGCTGTTGCTACCCCTCCAAACCTGAATACATATTTCAACCCCAAAAGTGGCAGATTCTCCACAATTGACCTACAAATTGTGTCATTAAATTTGTTGAATAAAATTTACATAAATAAAATTGATAGTTTATGTACTGACCACTTTGCTATAGTTTGCTCCCTAAATGAACCTGCTGAAACTCTATCTCATATCTCCAAATATATCAACACTAAAGCAAATTGGTCTATGTTCCAAAATAAGCTAAATGATGAAATTACAAGTTTCACCCAAAATTCATGCATTTCAAACACAGCAGTTGACACACATACTGAAGCCTTGACATCTTTACTAATAAATACAGCTAATCATGCTATCCCCAGGACAACACCTAACAAAACATTCCCTAAACAAATTCCTAAAGCATGGTGGACAAATGAGTGCCTAAATAAATGGAGAATAAAAAAGGCAGCTAGGACAGAATTCATAAAAAAACCATCACCTACTACAAATTTAAAAAATTACAAGCAGAATCTAATCTAAAAAGGACTATAATAGATGCTAAATATAATTACTGGAGTAATTTTGCAAATAATCTCTCCTGAGAAACACATGAGAAAATTATACATAAAGTTATAAGCCACATCTGTGGGGAAAAGACTTCCCCCAACCCGCTCCTGTATGAGCTTCTACATAATAATACCCATTATGACAACGATAATGAAAAAGCTAACCTATTTGCAACTTTTCTTGTTAATAAGCTAACATCAAATAATCAAAGCAAACTGTCCCCAATTCCTATGAACCCAAGTTACCAACCACGCCCAGGATCCGAGTACATAACTAATCCATTTTCAATCCAGGAATTGAATAATGCAATACATCATATTAGGACCAAAACTAGCGGCAGCTATGACAATATGCACCCTACATGGATAAAGAATCTCACACCTTCATACAAACAAGAACTGCTAAATTGTTATAATCACGCTTGGGCATCTTCTATGTTCCCCAATATATGGAAATGTTCGTCCCTCCTACCAATCCTAAATAAAAATAAACCCAAAGACAACCCTGAGTCTTATAGGCCCATAATGATTACTCCTGTGATGGGGGAAATAATGGAGAAAATGATCTATCACAGACTCCTCTGGTTTGTTGAAAAAAATAATATGATCCCTCACACTCAAACTGGATTCAGGAAACACCACTCCTCAACAGATGCTTTCATTTTACTAACAAATGCAATAAATGAATCTTTCTCAAAAAATAATGTCCTAGTTGCAGCTTTCCTAGATTTTGAAGGGGCATATGACAATGTGAACCACCAAATCCTTTTAAACAAACTTGCAAACCTTGGAGTACCCCCTAAGCTAGTATCTTTTATTAAATCCTTCATAGAAGTGCGAAGTTTCATCGTTTGTGTTGGTTCAGCCTCTTCACCCCAAAAGACAATAACCAAAGGCCTACCTCAGGGAGCAGTCCTCAGTTGCCTCCTATTTGCCCTATATCTCTGGGACATGAACCTACCCCACACGAATCTACAATATGCTGATGATCTGGTGCTATGGTCATCTGGCAACACCTTTCAGATAGCACAGTCAAATCTGCAAAAGTCACTTTTCCAGTTTGAAAATTTTCTCAACATTCAGATTTACCCATTGCACCCACCAAGTCAAAAATAATCCAATTTCACCGGAAGCGAAACCATGTTAATGCAAAACTAACTCTAAATAAAACAACTATTCCAGAAGATAATCATTTTAATTACCTAGGTCGCATGCTTGACCAAAAACTTAATTTCCACCTTCACATTTCAAACACAATAAAAAAATGCTATAGAAGAGCAAATATACTAAAAAGACTTCTTTCCATACCCTGGGGCTGTAAGGAGAAAACCTTACTCCAGTTTTATAAATCACATATAAGACCCCATATTGACTATGGGCTCATCGTCTATGGTGCATGTGCAAAGACCCAGATGCAAAAAACACAAAATTATATAATACGTCTCATATCTGGTCTTAGGAAACCCACAAGCACCAAGTTTCTGCTTATGGAGAGTGGATTAACAATAATAAGGGAGAGACGTAGCTTTCTCTTGACAAAACATCTTACAAAAATTGAATCAAATAGCTCACACACACTACATAATTGGTTAAGAAATCCAGCCATGTATAGAGGCATTGCAGGTGAGTATGCCAATATTCAGAAGAAGTTCCCCATACCAGCAAAGTCTATTGCACCCTCTTTCCCCCGATCCCCCCATGGAATTGGTCAAGTCCCATAATAAATAATGAGTTCTCAAAATGGAATAAAGATTTAACCCCCATTGCTTTTGTCCTGAAAAAATTTGCAGAACTTAATACAATTACCTATAAAAATCACTTCCAAATATTTGTTGATGGGTCAAAAATGAATGAGAAGGTTGCAAGTGGTGTTTTCCTTCCTCACCTGAAAATTGCAATGGGCGATAGATTATATAATAATTTATCTATAATGTCTGCTGAGTTAAATGCCATAATCATGGCATTAGAACACCTTAAGGAAAACCAACCTTTGATTGCAAATTCAACTAATATTATCATATATTCCGACTCTATATCAAGCCTTGAGTTGCTGGCCTCAGCTCCTCAATATAAGTTGGACATTGACACTTATCATTGTCTCAGTATTATAGATAATCTTCCTTCAAGTGGCATAAAAACTTATTTTCAGTACATTCCTAGCCACTCTGGCATAAGTGATAGTCATCAGGTTGATGAAATAGCAAAAAATGCTATAAATATTGACCAGCCAAGTGGGAGACCAATCCCAATTAGAGATATTTACCGATGGAGGCTATCAGATATTAATTTTAATAAGATTAATCCTATCCTTTCCTCCTTTCCCAATAAGTATCTTTCTAAAATTTATCATAGAATTCGTTCTGGAACAAAAGGACTAAATTTCCTTGCATTCTCATATAAGTTTTCTAATTCAAGTGGTTCAATTCCCCTGTCCCCTCTTTGAAGGCATTGTAATATGAATAATGAAACAATTGACCATTGCCTATTTGAATGTAATATGCTGACGTCTGCACAACATACCTTGCTTTGTAAACTGTTAAAATGCTTCAAACACCACAAAATCTCACTATCAGCCAAGAGCCTAGCCAACTATACCTGCACACAGAGCACAGAAATCGATATCTATCATCTTATATTTGAACTCCTTGAGTCAAAAGATCTACTGAAAGATATCTGAGAATATCTAATAAATAAGAGACAACCAAGCCAGTAGCTCTGTGGCCCACAGAGTGAAGCAAAAAGAAAAGGGCTAAATAGTACCAACTGAATAGCCCGCCTGCTGTGAATTAGAAGAAGAAGAACTGAGGAGAAACGCCAGTCGCGAATAATATAAGAGATTATAGGGAAACCGCAATGGGCACTGATAACCCCTATCGCAATACAGAATTTGGCACGAACTAGGCATTATTTTTTTTTTGAATTACCATAGACAAAGAATATGTGTCTGCGATGAAAACCACACAATTTTTCGGAAATCAGTGTATCCTAAAAATTACATTTTTATAAAGAAATGAGAACTAGCAAATGCGGGTCAAAACTTAAATTTAAAGTGTTCTGAAATTAGCTGAAAAATACAGTACTTTTCTAACACAAACACTTTCGTACGGAGAAAATTTAAATAATTTCAAAAAAAATTCAGGATGTGAAAATAGACACCCCCACCTCTTAAAAATAAGGAGATAATGATTTTGACCATAGAAGGGCAATCAGTATAAAAACTTGTAGAAGTTATTGAATAAAACATGAAACAAATAAATATAGGCTTAAAAAGGACCTATTTTACTGAAAAGCGGAAAAGACTTAAAAAAAACTCTTAGGCTTCATTGAAGTGAATAATCAAAAAAAGAGAAGGGTTCAAGTTGAAAACACATCCAGACGAAGTTAAAGGAGAAGAAATTGAATGGAGTCAGTTAAACTCTGACACACGTGCATATTGAAATGACAAAACGAGGTTAGTACGAAATAATTGTTCTAAATAAGTACAAAATAAGTAGCATTCATACTGCAAAGCCACCGTTACAGTGGTTAAGTCTGGCCGAGATTAATAGAAATATTGGACATATGCTCCAAGTAGACAGGAAAAATTATGCTCTCTTATGTGGGAGTCGTTTTCGGAAAAATGACTAGTATGGCATAGACAATATATAAAAAAGGCACATTAATAGCCAAAAGGACCTAAGTTGAAGTTGAAACTTAAGACAAGACCACTAAAAGTTGGGAAGTTAAAGTGAAAATAGTCATTGTCACTTGTATGTTTAAAATAAATTACTGTGTACCATGAAGGCAAGGTATATTTTCTGCAGAAAGGCCGCTTTGTTTGAGAACAGAATAGCCCAAGTGAAAACTGTAGCCACAAATCAAAACAAAAAGTGCGGCAATACAATAAATAATTAATTATTGTGTGTGCAGGTTCATAATAGTCCCTTTAGCTGTAGCCGATGTCAAGAGGACCTGGAAACGTTGCAAGGAGATACCAGAAGGCAGCCCTGGTAAGCAAACCTTCAGAGTACAGGCACGAGTCAATTGATAATGGCATAACAGGTATAAGGTGAACAGCTAAATTTTTAGCTTATCAGATCTAAGCTGTAAATGGAGCCTTGCCCCTAAAGGACATTAAACTGGGAAAAAAAGAGATTACAGACAAATACATTTTTTGTAACTGTCTCAATCACCTGAAAATCCAAAAAGAATTAAAAAAGC
>CM051260.1:69597167-69614667 GCA_027921565.1 Artemia sinica | reverse complement strand
TCTCGTTTTTGTAATTTGTTCTCAGAGCTGATTTAGATCTTAGATCCAGCGTTCGTCACTAAAAACCATATGTATAACTGCTAAGTTTATGTGTATTTCTTCTTCTTTCTTCGCTTATTACTCCGTCTTTCCCTCTTTTTTGTATGACGGGTTTTACCAATAAACAATAATAATAATAATATCTTGGTAAAAGCAAGTTTTAAATTAAATCCAAAGAGAATATCTCTTTGAGCTATTTATCTCAGTTTTGCTAAAAAAAAAAGAAGGCAATCTCACCATGATTGCCTTTTCTTTTTCAAAATACTTACTTTTCTTTTTCAATCCAAAATTATATCCAAATCAATGACAAACATAAAACAAACAAAGGCACACCTTGGCAGAATTTGAGAAAATTTCCCTACACATAATATGCACCTGATTTGTTTCATTCTTCCACATTCTCTTGGGTTTCGTTTTATAATAGGTGAAAGAAGATCAATTTAATGGATTTTTTTATTTTCTTGCGTGAGAACAAAGTATCATTCAAAATTGCTAATAAAAAAGGCCAAATTCCACCCGAATAAATTAAATTTTTTTGAATGCCTGGCTTTTTATGCTGTTGAAACAAAAATGGTTCCAATTCATTAAAAGTTAGAAAGAAGGAGGGAGTTTTCAAATGTTTAAATTAACAAATGAAAATGGTACCTCTTAAAATTTTGAGGGGGAATTTTTAACAAGATTACATGAAAAGATATTTTTCAAAATATGCAAGCAACAACTACCCCCCCCCCTCCTCTTCTAAGTGCCACTCTTGATACTGAAATAAATGCACGCTGCCTTGAAAAGGGACTTTCCTATCAAAAATTAAGAAAAAGTTACATTTTTAAGAGTTTTGACGTTACAAAATTTTTCGGTCCGCTGGGAACCCATGCATTCCTGTAACAAACAGGGTTGCCATCGAGGTTACGTTCGTACCATTTTTGGTACGTTTTAAATAAAACGGTACGTTTTACGTTACGGTCCTAAAAACGTTACATTTTTGTTAGGTTTTTGAATTTATGTTACAATTATGTTACGCTTTTGAATAATGAGTAAGTTTCGCATTTTCTGAATAATCTTTTTTTTTCCCGCGAAAAAATCCGCCGTTCCCATTTTAATTACACTGACACAAGAATCAATATTCTTTCACATCGCGGTCATTTAATCTTATCACACAATCTCTCAGTTATTAGGATGAGAAAATACCCACTTCGCTTACTCGCATAGTTAAGATATCATTCTCTCTCATGAGCATAAGATTATCATTTGTTTAGTGACAAGTGACAATAGTAAGTTAGCCACCTCACCAACTTTCAAGTTCATCAGTGTTGAGTTTGAATCTTGTTCTGTCAATTGTCATACTGAATTATATGGAGAAGGAGCTAGCTGAAGTCAGGAAGGAAAATGTATAATAAAAACAGGAAAATAATAATAAAGCTATTTTCTTTATAATTCCTTTTTTATATAAGTGATTATAAGATGATATGGTACTTTTCAATTAACTGGTACACACGCAAGAAATCAAGTTTGGTTAGTGCTAATGAAATAAAACAAAATGTGATGAAAATAAAATAGTATAAAAACAAATTTGAAAGTACACCCACCCCCCATCAGGGGTGGGTGTATTTTCAGAAAAGGGGCCATGATATTTGGATATAGTATAAAATAAATAATTTAATGGTAGTGCTTGTGTGTTTACCATGTTTTCTTCAGAAAAGGACAATCACTAAATATTTGGCTTTAGAAAGAGACAACTAGACTAATGCCTATTTTTATGAAGAAGATAAACAATCTTGTATCTGTATAGGGTATGCTTACAGTTTATTTAAAAACTGATTCATGGGGACCATGCAGGCTGAACTGGTCCCCAACCCCCCTGAAAATGTAAATTTCTTTGAATTTCTTGGCATTTCTTTACTAAATTATAGATTTTTTAATATCCCCCCTAATTTTTTTTACTTAAATCATTTCCAGTTCGTTTTTATTAACTTACTGATCTTTTTGTTCCATCTTCCATTTATTTCTTTGTCACACAGTTTTTTTTTGTTTGTGAACTATTTTTCAACCACTTCTGAATGTGACTTTTCCGTTTATGCATTTAAAACCTAGGCATGTTTATTTAAAACCCAATACTTTTTGTGCCCCTCATATTGGATTTTATTCATATATTCTTGAGAAAAAATAATTCTCTACTTTTTAGTTCATTTTGAAAATGAGTTTCATTTTTTTTTATGTTTGACCTCCTCCCTTAAAAATTCTTTGGACGTGCCTGGACCTGTAAGACCCGTCAAAACAGCTTTAGGATAACATTCTTGGGGTTGGATTGCGTGAACTCTTCTTTTGTTTCTTGTGTGAACTCTTCTTTTGTTTCTTGCTTCCTTTTGGTTGGGAGTTACGATTCAAATTACGAACAGAAAAAGGCATTTATATAAAATAACTGTTTTTTCGTATAAGAACTGAAGACAACGATTGAATATTTTTTTGTTCGATAAAATAAAAACGAAACAAAAACTCTGTCACTCGGAATTGCTCAAATCTTCATGTTGGAAAGATGCAAATTTGAAACTTGAGGAGGTGAGACTGAGACCGAGCCAATCTAAAATATTCGGCGGGAAGGGAGCGATTAAAATGATTTTGGGGTGTTTTTAAGAAGCTGGATTTATTAAGATTGTTTCTAATGGAACTTAACAAAAAAACCAGTTGGCTATCTTCTTTTCTGAAAAACTCTAAATTGTCCTATGTTAGTTGATTTGCCTTTTATCTTGTACGTATTACTTATCCACTATTGGTTTAAAACACCAATAAACACAATTAAAAACAACAGCAACAAAATAAGCAAAATAGTAGTATGGGGTTATATACACGCATCGGGGGGGGGAGGTGTCTTTCTGTTGTGCATTTAAACAGTACAAACCACTATGCAGCAGATTGCTGGCATGGAATACGCAAAGAAGGCCAGGCGTACAAGACAAGACATCAGTTTCAGAACGCAGGGGGGGGCAGAAATTTAGGAAAGCAGCGAACAAATAATACTTATAAAACACCTAATAATACTACTGAATTTAGGCCTAGAAGGCAAACGGTTAACAATACCCAGGGTCAAAAAAGCAGTGCTGAAGAAAACTGGCATAACCTCAGAAACTTTTGGTCAAACAGTGGGTATTTAAACGGAGAAACCAGCCTGTAAGGGTCGGCTGAGCTGTTTCCTTACAAAGACCCCTTTATAGCTTAGAGTGTTGTGATACAAATGCAAATAATAATAGTCTACCAATTTTGCGTTGTTTTAAAATTGAGCGTTTTCAAAATTTAACATGCTTATTAGATACGGGTGCGTCTAAACCATTAATTCGAGAGGAAGTTTTTAAAAGGTTTCCCCCTAGTGTCAAAAATCGCGTAAGCAGATGCCAGAATACCCTGACATCAGTAACAGGTCACAAGCTGACAATTTTGGGGGAATGTCCATTAAAATTTAGCACAAGGGATAAAGAAATAACAGAAATGGTCATAATATGGAAGCAGCTACCATTTCCTTGTATACTAGGAGTAGATGCTATAAGAAAATATGGGATCGTATGGGAACCACTAACTGATAAAATAACCATAAGCCAGGCAAATGAAACTAATAGGCCAAATTTGCGTAACAACAGATAAAGAGAATGACGATTCGGATTATAACCGAAAAATAACGGAAAAATCACAATAGAAGGGGGAACAACAGCTCAACTGCTAGCAACATTAAATACAAAAGAAGGAAAGGTTAAAACAATGGATGCCATGATAGGAGGATACACCCTCAAGTATACCCCACGATTTTTGTGGAAAATCAAGTTATTAAAACTGAAAATGGTATCACATACTTAAAACTACCAAATCTAAGTAATAACAAAGTAAACCTGAACCAAATAGGGCTTGGGTTAGTGGAAAAGGTTTTAAATTCAGAAATAAAATCTTTAAACAGCCTAGAATTAAACGTAAATTTCACTAGCCACGAACAAATATCATCACCAAAACCGCAACCACAAGAAAAGTATGGAATGACGAAAACTGACTTTTTGCAACAGTTTGATTTAAAATATTTACTGGAAAACGTAAAAAAACCCGGGTGGGAAATATTCTTTGGTATTTTAGATGGACATTCGCAAGACACAAAGCGGATTACGGATTAACTCACTTAATCACGCGCAAAATATCAACCCAGGGCCCTCCAATGAAAAAGTCAGCGTATAAAACACCTTATTGTTTAAAACCATGGCTAGACGACCAAATAAAGGAAATGAAAGAACAGGGTATAATCAAAGAAAATGTTAGCGATTGGTATTTCCACTAGTAATAGTCAGAAAAAAAGATAATACCTGGAGGTTATGTACAGATTCTAGAGCGCTAAATGCAGTCACGGTAAAAGATGTTATGAAATTACCAAGAAAAGATACGATTCGCTGGGAGGTAGAAAATACTACACTAGTTTTGACTTAATAGCAGGATATTGGCAAATAGCTTTAGATCCAGAAACAAAGCACAAAGCAACAGTAATCTTAGACGAAGGAAGAACTTTTACATTTGAACGTATGCCTTTTAGCTTATCATTTAATCCAAATTGTTTTAGTCGACTAATGAATTTGGTGTTAAAACGATAACGAACCAGGAAGGAACAAAGATACCTTGGCTTACCTATGTGATGTACTATTGTTCACTGAAAACCTGGAAGACCATTTAGTCGTACTTAGAAAAATGCTGGAAAAGTTTGAAAAATCAGGCTTAAAATTAAAACTAGAAAAGTTAAAAATAGTAGTATCAAAAACTAGTTTTTCTTGGACATGTGATAAACCAAAGTACGATTTCACCGGATCCAGAAAAATTTACGGTCATAGAAAATTTACAGCCATCTAAAGATAAAAAAAAGCTGCAGATCAGTTTGTGGTTTGTTAAGTTATTTCAGACGATATATTAAAGTTATACAACAATAGCACAACCTTTGACAAACCTTTTGAAAAAATCAGGTAAATTCGAATGTCCAGCGGACGCAATGCAGACACTGAATGGAATAAAAAGGCAATTATTACAGGCACCAGTACTTAAACTACCAGATTTGTCAGAAGACTTCTGTTTAAAAACAGACGCGTCGGGGTGCGGAATTGGGGCCATATTATTAAACATAAATTCTCAGGGAGTAGAATCAATACTCCAATACGCCAGCAGGCCGCCGAAGGAGGTAGAAAGAAATATTCGATGGTTGAAAAAGAATACCTAGCAGTTGTAGTTTTTACAGAATATTTTCGCCAATTTTTACTTGGAAAAAAATTCATTTTTGGCGTAGACCAAAAATTACTAATTTGGCTACATACGATGCAAAATACTTCAGCATGGCTGACATGGTCAATACTACGTCTGCAAGCATATTCATATGCCCCAATATATATAAAGGGTCGAACAAACATTTTACCAGACTATTTGCCACGAAATCCTGATACGGAAGGAAAATTGAATAACAACCATCCAAAACGAACTGGAAGGGGTAAAAAATACTATCTAATGGAAATATTTCGAATCATCAAGATAAAGATGATTTTTGTTCAGCAATGAAATCCTTTTTATCAAAAGGAACGGAACTGCCAGAGCACTTCAATCATTTTTGAAGGACTTAGATAATTTTGATCGGATGAAAGTAAAAATCTTTTGGTAAGATAATACAGGACCACCCCAAGATTATAGAAAAAATTACTTAGAAATTATTCCAGTAATTCCAAAATTACTGGAAGGATAAATTTTACATATGACACACACAACTATTGGCAGTCAAATTGGAGAAGCGAAAATTATTGGGAGGCTAAAAGGAAATTTTTATTTTCCAAAAATGTACTCAAAAGCAAAAGCTTTCACACAAAGCTGCCAAGAGTATGCCAAATAAAAGTCGCCACTAAAGACCCCTAGGGCCGAATTAGTCAATACCCCACCCCTGCAGGGGTAGGAGATTTAATGTCAATAGACATTTGGGGGACAGGAAGAAATTTACCAGTCTCCAGAAAAGGAAATAGGTGTATACTAACCGTAGATGACCATTTTAACTCATATTTAAACGCTTTCCCAATTAAAGACGAAAAGGCAAAAACCATTGCAAAAGTTTTAGACAACCGGCTATTTTTGGAACACGGAATTTTTTCTAGAATTTTACTTAGTGACAATGGTCCATGTTTTAGAGCCAAATTATTAGACGAAGTTACCTAATATTTGGGGGTAAAACAATGGTTTACCTCGTCGTAAATGGCATCCGCTAATGGAAAAGTTGAACGCAAACATAGGGAATTAGCTTACATTGTGGGGATACACGCAAGAGAGGAAAATGAGAATTAGGACGAACAAATACCTTTCGTAGTCTTTGCAATAAATACGGCTTTTTCACTTTCTTTAAAAGAAACGCCATTTTTTACAACATCTAAGAGATCCCAGAATTTGTTTAGATGAAATACAGAATTATAGAGTATATTACAATCTGGACCAATACAAACAAGAAATGGTGATCCGAATGAAAAAAGCTATGGAACAGGTTAAAAACAATTTGGAAAATGCGAAAACAGAACAAAAAGAAAAATATGATAGAAAAAGCAAAAATAAGACAACTATTGTTTAGGAGACTTCGTCTGTGTATACAAAACCAATCTAGAAGGGACAAAAAAGTTAAAACCAAAGTGGGACGGGCCCTATAGAATCGTAAAAATTCTATCAAATAACTTAACCTATGTTCTAAAACATCAGTATAATGGAAAGGAAGAAATAGTTCACCATAATAGAACGAAAAAAGGATTTTTCTCAAAACCATGGAAATCAGAGCCTATTCCTTCAGACGAAGAAATAGATGAAACAATTTCACCAGTATATAGCAGAAGGCCATATGAATTCTATGACCTTTTTTAACGACCGCAACAGTTGGGAGGAGTGGAAGGAGAATTTAGCCCAGTCTTGGCTACAAACTCTCCAGAACAAAAAAGAGAAAAGAGAAATATTCGATACTCATCGGATACTAGCGATGAAAGCGATAGAGAAGAGCCTCAAACCTAACCTAATGGTTTAAAAACGTGATAAACCAGAGGTTAAATCCAAAGAGGAAAAAAAGTTGGAAGAAAACCAAAGAATTATCTAATTTTCATACGCTAGACTCGCCTTCAGTCTTAAAACAAAAATGGCTTTTAGAACAAATGTCATCTATCATGACGCGAGCTAAACAGAATGTAACACCGATAATTCTTCTACAGAAACAGATATAACTAAACCTAGGCCATCGTTAAGAAAAACCTCCTTAAGATAAAGATTATGGAGAAAAGTAAAGAAACCAGAAGGACAGCAACAAGTTCCTTCTTCAGCAGTACAAGTAGCTGACTCACTAATGAAAAAGACCCAACGCCATGAGGAACAAAAGTTAAAGACATTTGATGAAGCAACAAAACCGCGCTCGAAATCAGAACCTTGTGAACCACATTATAGAGACCATGGAAAAACTTGTCAACATTATAACGAAGAGAAACAAAAATTTGGAATCCAAAATTCAGACCAGGAAACGGAAAAAGGGAGAAATAGCGTTGCACCCAGCTGATTAGTATTTTAATAAAAAAATGATAGCCTGGGAAAAAGAAAACGAGTAAAGAGCCTCTAAAGAAATATCTATATTTTTTCTTCCTTTAATCGGTATGTTATTAACGTCAAAATTTCCTTCATAATATATCAGATAAATACGGTTTGGTAGTAGAAATCCAATAGAGTGAAGCCAATAGCTCCTTATACCCCAATTAGTCTACAAGTAGATTGATCTAGGTAGCAAATGGAAACTTTATCACGGGAACAATTACACAGTGGCGTTACAGTTAAGTTATTAATAGTTGACTCTTAACTTTTATGGGTGTAGTGAAACTAATTGAATTATACATATTTAGAATCAGCATTAAAAGGCAATTCTTTTGATATACATATTGGAAAAAATTTATTTTGGGAGTAATAAAAAAAACAGGATTTTTGAAGAATTTTAAAATAATTATAATGGGAAAAAACAGCAAAGTTTACATTAGTTGCGCAATACATCTATAAGCTAGCTGTAATCTTATTATAGATAGTAGAAGATAACAAATGAATACTTACCAAATAAAGACAGTATATATAAATAAGATCCGTAGATAAAATTTGTCACAATTTAAAAAGTATAGCACAGCATAAAACAAAGTTTTTCTCGAGCAGAAATAATTTCACATATTAAATAAATTCACAGCACACCAGCAACATAAATAATCAGGGCGAGGAAATTGCAGGTGAAAGACACAAATGACAAGACCATTGGCATTTAAAAATAAAAACTGCTAAACGTCTTGTCATTGAGGGGATCCAACAAACTAACCAAATGGACATCAGAAATAAGGTCAAATTTTTAAGGAGGTTTGGGCTGAACGTTCGGTAAGTCCTACTCCTAGAGAAAAAAATAATAGGATGTCGTGACATTACCGGCACAAAAATCTAAACCTTTAGAACAGGGTTAATAGTCAAAATATCACGAAAGGGACAAATTGCACTCAAACACTATATAAAACTAAGGTGAAAATTAAACTGACTTTGAACTTTCATGAGAACACAGCAGCAAACTTTATAAGAAATTTAAAATAAATTTTCTTGTGAATTATTATTGCTTCTAATCAGCAGTTGTACCGAACCAATCCTGCTCAACTCATCCTCAGGGCTTTACTGTGGTGTTTCTCCTCCCCATAGTATAGTGCAGACGGTTTGATATCATTCTATTATCCCTTCTTGTTTTAGTTTTTTTTTTTGTTGTTTAAAGCTTTTTCCAATAGGCAATGTTTAGAAGTCCTCCAAAAAAAGTCCTCCCAGATCCCACCCCAAATGCCAGTGAAAGTGCCATAGTGAAAGATACCCATCTTGGCTGGTCAAGCACACTATCTCATAGTTCAAATGATAGCTCCAATTCTGAGAACAGGACAATGATAAGTGTAGGGGCTAATGTAACCATAAATGATGATAATGGGTTTCAAGAGGTCCTCTCTAGAAGCTCTAAAAAAAGGAAAAAAATCTCCCCAATCAAAAGCATTTCCCCTCTCCCTGCCCAAGATCCTCCCTCCAAAAACTTAGGACTTTACCTTAAAATTACTCCCTACTACCCCCTTTGAAATAAAAATGATCACTGCAATAAGAGTTGCAATTTTTAAATTGCTAAAATCAATGTTCTCTCTTAATATTAACCGTGATGGATCTCTGGTAATAGCTGTAGAAGATCAGAAATCAGCAGACACAATAATTAATCTAAAATCCCTTCTGAATACCCCAATTGCATCTAATTGGAACCCAAAACAATCACCAACAAAATAGTAGTTTATAATGTTCCCCCAGAGATATCCACTCAGGAGTTAAAAGAAGGGCTCTCAGATAGGGCTGGAAACACAATCCCAGTTGAGGATGTTACCCAACTTGGCAAACCTAACTCTAATGACCTAAAAACTAGTAGATCCTTCTTATTCACACTGAAGGAAAAATTAATATCCCAGAAAAATTATTCCTATTTGGGCAAATCAAATACACAAGGAATACAAACCTAAGCCTATCCAGTGTCAGAAGTGTCACAAACTGGGACACACAACAAACAAATGCAATGAAATTCTCCGAGAGTGTAGTAATTTTAAAGCTTTCCATCCTAATGAGTTGACAACTTGCAGCAAAACTCAGCCTACATGCATCAATTACAAAGGCCCACATGAATCTACAAATAAATCACTATGCCCTGCATACAAGAAAAGAGCTCTAACACTCCAAATATCAACAGAGAAGGCCATCCCATACCCCTTTGCAGCAATGGAGCAAATGCTGCCCAACAATACCAATAAAGCCTGTAATGAAACCAACCAAAACCCCCAAGTCAAACGCCCCCAATGCATCAAGCACCCCATATAAAACACCATCTTCTAAGCCCCTAGCTCACATCCCTATCAGAAGGAATCACCAAGTCAACAAGCCTCCTTGTCCGGTGAGATGAGGTCAGCCTGGCCCCCCTCCCCCTCCCAAGAAGAAACAAACCAGAAACACTACCAGGAATTAATCCCTTAACCGACAAACAGGATGCACAACCAAAAATGCAATCCCCAAATATATGCTTATTCATTCTAAACTGTAATGCAGTTCAGGCCACGAACATACATCAACTACAGAAAACAAAAATCATTGCAGAATTGGCAAAAATCTACATCCCAGATGATATGTTCATTCAAGCAAAAAAAGATCTTGCTTTACTTTTAACAAAGCTGAACATTGATACACAGTCATATGAAGAATAGATCAACAACACAACATATATCAATACTCCAATGGAACGTAAGATCACTCACAGAAAATAAGCTAAATGAACTAGTATCTTTTAGGAATAATAATTCCATTAATATTGCTTGCCTCCAGGAAACTCATTTAACCCAAAATCAACAAATTAAGTCTCTGGGATATACTATCCTGAGAAAGGATAGATCTTCAGAGAGAAAAAGAGGTGGGGTAGCTTTATTAGTTAAAAATAATATAAAATTTTGTGGCATCAATTTTCCAGATTTTGCAAATGATGTTGATGCAATTGGTATCAGTGTTTGGCTGAATAATTTAAAAACCTACATAATAAGCTTTTATAACCCTAATGGCCAAACTACAGATGCCCTGGATTTCTTTAATTATATAAATAATTCTAATAAGTTAAAAAATATCATTATTTGTGGAGATTTCAATGCCCACAGCCTTTTGTCGGAGAAAAAACCAGCAAATAAAGCTGGTAAATTCATTGAGCATATGACTTCAAATAATAATGAATTAGCTGTTGCTACCCCTCCAAACCTGAATGCATATTTCAACCCCAAAAGTGGCGGATTCTCCACAATTGACCTACAAATTGTGTCATTAAATTTGTTGAATAAAATTTACATAAATAAAATTGATAGTCTATGCACTTACCACTTTGCTATAGTTTGCTCCCTAAATGAACCTGCTGAAACTCTATCTCATACCTCCAAATATATCAACACTAAAGCAAATTGGTCTATGTTCCAAAATAAGCTAAATGATGAAATTACAAGTTTCACCCAAAAATCATGCATTTCAAACACAACAGTTGACACACATACTGAAGCCTTGACATCTTTACTAATAAATACAGCTAATCATGCTATCCCCAGGACAACACCTAAGAAAACATTCCCTAAACAAATTCCTAAAGCATGGTGGACAAATGAGTGCCTAAATAAATGGAGAATAAAAAAGGCAGCTAGGACAGAATTCATAAAAAAACCATCACCTACTACATATTTAAAAAAATTACAAGCAGATTCTAATCTAAAAAGGACTATAATAGATGCTAAATATAATTACTGGAATAATTTTGCAAATAATCTCTCCAGAGAAACACATGAGCCAATTATACATAAAGTTATAAGCCACATCCGTGGGGAAAAGACTTCCCCCAACCCACTCCTGTATGAGCTTATACATAATAATACCCATTATGACAATGATAATGAAAAAGCTAACCTATTTGCAACTCTTTTTGTTAATAAGCTAACATCAAATAATCAAAGCAAACTGTCCCCAATTCCTATGAACCCAAGTTACCAACCACGCCCAGGATCCGAGTACATAACTAATCCATTTTCAATCCAGGAATTGAATAATGCAATACATCATATTAGGACCAAAACTAGCGGCAGCTATGACAATATGCACCCTACATGGATAAAGAATCTCACACCTTCATACAAACAAGAACTGGTAAATTGTTATAACCACGCTTGGGCATCTTCTATGTTCCCCAATATATGGAAATGTTCATCCCTCCTACCAATCCTAAATAAAAATAACCCAAAGACAACCCTGAGTCTTATAGGCCCATAATGATTACTCCTGTGATGGGGGAAATAATGGAGAAAATGATCTATCACAGACTCCTCTGGTTTGTTGAAAAAAATAATATGATCCCTCACACTCAAACTGGATTCAGGAAACACCACTCCTCAACAGATGCTTTCATTTTGCTAACAAATGCAATAAATGAATCTTTCTCAAAAAATAATGTCCTAGTTGCAGCTTTCCTAGATTTTGAAGGGGCATATGACAATGTGAACTACCAAATCCTTTTAAACAAACTTGCAAACCTTGGAGTACCCCCTAAGCTAGTATCTTTTATTAAATCCTTCATAGAAGTGCGAAGTTTCATCGTTTGTGTTGGTTCAGCCTCTTCACCCCAAAAGACAATAACCAAAGGCCTACCTCAGGGAGCAGTCCTCAGTTGCCTCCTATTTGCCCTATATCTCTGGGATCACTCACAGAAAATAAGCTAAATGAACTAGTACCTTTTATGAATAATAATTCCATTAATATTTCTTGCCTCCAGGAAACTCATTTAACCCAAAATCAACAAATTAAGTCTCTGGGATATACTATCCTGAGAAAGGATAGATCTTCAGAGAGAAAAAGAGGTGGGGTAGCTTTATTAGTTAAAAATAATATAAAATTTTGTGGCATCAATTTTCCAGATTTTGCAAATGATGTTGATGCAATTGGTATCAGTGTTTGGCTGAATAATTTAAAAACCTACATAATAAGCTTTTATAACCCTAATGGCCAAACTACAGATGCCCTGGATTTCTTTAATTATATAAATAATTCTAATATGTTAAAAAATATCATTATTTGTGGAGATTTCAATGCCCACAGCCTTTTGTGGGGGAATAAACCAGCAAATAAAGCTGGTAAATTCATTGAGCATGTGACTTCAAATAATAATGAATTAGCTGTTGCTACCCCTCCAAACCTGAATACATATTTCAACCCCAAAAGTGGCAGATTCTCCACAATTGACCTACAAATTGTGTCATTAAATTTGTTGAATAAAATTTACATAAATAAAATTGATAGTTTATGTACTGACCACTTTGCTATAGTTTGCTCCCTAAATGAACCTGCTGAAACTCTATCTCATATCTCCAAATATATCAACACTAAAGCAAATTGGTCTATGTTCCAAATAAGCTAAATGATGAAATTACAAGTTTCACCCAAAATTCATGCATTTCAAACACAGCAGTTGACACACATACTGAAGCCTTGACATCTTTACTAATAAATACAGCTAATCATGCTATCCCCAGGACAACACCTAACAAAACATTCCCTAAACAAATTCCTAAAGCATGGTGGACAAATGAGTGCCTAAATAAATGGAGAATAAAAAAGGGCAGCTAGGACAGAATTCATAAAAAAAACCATCACCTACTACAAATTTAAAAAAATTACAAGCAGAATCTAATCTAAAAAGGACTATAATAGATGCTAAATATAATTACTGGAGTAATTTTGCAAATAATCTCTCCTGAGAAACACATGAGAAAATTATACATAAAGTTATAAGCCACATCTGTGGGGAAAAGACTTCCCCCAACCCGCTCCTGTATGAGCTTCTACATAATAATACCCATTATGACAACGATAATGAAAAAGCTAACCTATTTGCAACTTTTCTTGTTAATAAGCTAACATCAAATAATCAAAGCAAACTGTCCCCAATTCCTATGAACCCAAGTTACCAACCACGCCCAGGATCCGAGTACATAACTAATCCATTTTCAATCCAGGAATTGAATAATGCAATACATCATATTAGGACCAAAACTAGCGGCAGCTATGACAATATGCACCCTACATGGATAAAGAATCTCACACCTTCATACAAACAAGAACTGCTAAATTGTTATAATCACGCTTGGGCATCTTCTATGTTCCCCAATATATGGAAATGTTCGTCCCTCCTACCAATCCTAAATAAAAATAAACCCAAAGACAACCCTGAGTCTTATAGGCCCATAATGATTACTTCCTGTGATGGGGGAAATAATGGAGAAAATGATCTATCACAGACTCCTCTGGTTTGTTGAAAAAAATAATATGATCCCTCACACTCAAACTGGATTCAGGAAACACCACTCCTCAACAGATGCTTTCATTTTACTAACAAATGCAATAAATGAATCTTTCTCAAAAAATAATGTCCTAGTGGCAGCTTTCCTAGATTTTGAAGGGGCATATGACAATGTGAACCACCAAATCCTTTTAAACAAACTTGCAAACCTTGGAGTACCCCCTAAGCTAGTATCTTTTATTAAATCCTTCATAGAAGTGCGAAGTTTCATCGTTTGTGTTGGTTCAGCCTCTTCACCCCAAAAGACAATAACCAAAGGCCTACCTCAGGGAGCAGTCCTCAGTTGCCTCCTATTTGCCCTATATCTCTGGGACATGAACCTACCCCACACGAATCTACAATATGCTGATGATCTGGTGCTATGGTCATCTGGCAACACCTTTCAGATAGCACAGTCAAATCTGCAAAAGTCACTTTTCCAGTTTGAAAAATTTTCTCAACATTCAGATTTACCCATTGCACCCACCAAGTCAAAAATAATCCAATTTCACCGGAAGCGAAACCATGTTAATGAAAAACTAACTCTAAATAAAACAACTATTCCAGAAGATAATCATTTAATTACCTAGGTCGCATGCTTGACCAAAAACTTAATTTCCACCTTCACATTTCAAACACAATAAAAAAATGCTATAGAAGAGCAAATATACTAAAAAGACTTCTTTCCATACCCTGGGGCTGTAAGGAGAAAACCTTACTCCAGTTTTATAAATCACATATAAGACCCCATATTGACTGTGGGCTCATCGTCTATGGTGCATGTGCAAAGACCCAGATGCAAAAAACACAAAATTATATAATACGTCTCATATTTGGTCTTAGGAAACCCACAAGCACCAAGTTTCTGCTTATGGAGAGTGGATTAACAACAATAAGGGAGAGACGTAGCTTTCTCTTGACAAAACATCTTACAAAAATTGAATCAAATAGCTCACACACACTACATAATTGGTTAAGAAATCCAGCCATGTATAGAGGCATTGCAGGTGAGTATGCCAATATTCAGAAGAAGTTCCCCATACCAGCAAAGTCTATTGCACCCTCTTTCCCCCGATCCCCCCATGGAATTGGTCAAGTCCATAATAAATAATGAGTTCTCAAAATGGAATAAAGATTTAACCCCCATTGCTTTTGTCCTGAAAAAATTTGCAGAACTTAATACAATTACCTATAAAAATCACTTCCAAATATTTGTTGATGGGTCAAAAATGAATGAGAAGGTTGCAAGTGGTGTTTTCCTTCCTCACCTGAAAATTGCAATGGGCGATAGATTATATAATAATTTATCTATAATGTCTGCTGAGTTAAATGCCATAATCATGGCATTAGAACACCTTAAGGAAAACCAACCTTTGATTGCAAATTCAACTAATATTATCATATATTCCGACTCTATATCAAGCCTTGAGTTGCTGGCCTCAGCTCCTCAATATAAGTTGGACATTGACACTTATCATTGTCTCAGTATTATAGATAATCTTCCTTCAAGTGGCATAAAAACTTATTTTCAGTACATTCCTAGCCACTCTGGCATAAGTGATAGTCATCAGGTTGATGAAATAGCAAAAAATGCTATAAATATTGACCAGCCAAGTGGGAGACCAATCCCAATTAGAGATATTTACCGATGGAGGCTATCAGATATTAATTTTAATAAGATTAATCCTATCCTTTCCTCCTTTCCCAATAAGTATCTTTCTAAAATTTATCATAGAATTCGTTCTGGAACAAAAGGACTAAATTTCCTTGCATTCTCATATAAGTTTTCTAATTCAAGTGGTTCAATTCCCCTGTCCCCTCTTTGAAGGCATTGTAATATGAATAATGAAACAATTGACCATTGCCTATTTGAATGTAATATGCTGACGTCTGCACAACATACCTTGCTTTGTAAACTGTTAAAATGCTTCAAACACCACAAAATCTCACTATCAGCCAAGAGCCTAGCCAACTATACCTGCACACAGAGCACAGAAATCGATATCTATCATCTTATATTTGAACTCCTTGAGTCAAAAGATCTACTGAAAGATATCTGAGAATATCTAATAAATAAGAGACAACCAAGCCAGTAGCTCTGTAGCCCACAGAGTGAAGCAAAAAGAAAAGGGCTAAATAGTACCAACTCAATAGCCCGCCTGCTGTGAATTAGAAGAAGAAGAACTGAGGAGAAACGCCAGTCGCGAATAATATAAGAGATTATAGGGAAACCGCAATGGGCACTGATAACCCCTATCGCAATACAGAATTTGGCACGAACTAGGCATTATTTTTTTTTTGAATTACCATAGACAAAGAATATGTGTCTGCGATGAAAACCACACAATTTTTCGGAAATCAGTGTATCCTAAAAATTACATTTTATAAAGAAATGAGAACTAGCAAATGCGGGTCAAAACTTAAATTTAAAGTGTTCTGAAAATTAGCTGAAAAATACAGTACTTTTCTAACACAAACACTTTCGTACGGAGAAATTTAAATAATTTCAAAAAAAATTCAGGATGTGAAAATAGACACCCCCACCTCTTAAAAATAAGGAGATAATGATTTTGACCATAGAAGGGCAATCAGTATAAAAACTTGTAGAAGTTATTGAATAAAACATGAAACAAATAAATATAGGCTTAAAAAGGACCTATTTTACTGAAAAGCGGAAAAGACTTAAAAAAAACTCTTAGGCTTCATTGAAGTGAATAATCAAAAAAAGAGAAGGGTTCAAGTTGAAAACACATCCAGACGAAGTTAAAGGAGAAGAAATTGAATGGAGTCAGTTAAACTCTGACACACGTGCATATTGAAATGACAAAACGAGGTTAGTACGAAATAATTGTTCTAAATAAGTACAAAATAAGTAGCATTCATACTGCAAAGCCACCGTTACAGTGGTTAAGTCTGGCCGAGATTAATAGAAATATTGGACATATGCTCCAAGTAGACAGGAAAAATTATGCTCTCTTATGTGGGAGTCGTTTTCGGAAAAAATGACTAGTATGGCATAGACAATATATAAAAAAGGCACATTAATAGCCAAAAGGACCTAAGTTGAAGTTGAAACTTAAGACAAGACCACTAAAAGTTGGGAAGTTAAAGTGAAAATAGTCATTGTCACTTGTATGTTTAAAAATAAATTACTGTGTACCATGAAGGCAAGGTATATTTTCTGCAGAAAGGCCGCTTTGTTTGAGAACAGAATAGCCCAAGTGAAAACTGTAGCCACAAATCAAAACAAAAAGTGCGGCAATACAATAAATAATTAATTATTGTGTGTGCAGGTTCATAATAGTCCCTTTAGCTGTAGCCGATGTCAAGAGGACCTGGAAACGTTGCAAGGAGATACCAGAAGGCAGCCCTGGTAAGCAAACCTTCAGAGTACAGGCACGAGTCAATTGATAATGGCATAACAGGTATAAGGTGAACAGCTAAATTTTTAGCTTATCAGATCTAAGCTGTAAATGGAGCCTTGCCCCTAAAGGACATTAAAACTGGGAAAAAAAG
>CM051260.1:69472167-69592167 GCA_027921565.1 Artemia sinica | reverse complement strand
TTATTTGGGTTATTTTTTTTACCAATTACGGCTTGATACAATGATGTTCATATTGTTTATGTCTGTTCAGTATTTAAAAGCCTAAAAAAAGGAACATGTCACGTACCTGCAGTGCAGTGTATAATTGAGTATCTCTTTCTCGTTTTTGTAATTTGTTCTCAGAGCTGATTTAGATCTTAGATCCAGCGTTCGTCACTAAAAACCATATGTATAACTGCTAAGTTTATGTGTATTTCTTCTTCTTTCTTCGCTTATTACTCCGTCTTTCCCTCTTTTTTGTATGACGGGTTTACCAATAAACAATAATAATAATAATATCTTGGTAAAAAGCAAGTTTTAAATTAAATCCAAAGAGGATATCTCTTTGAGCTATTTATCTCAGTTTTGCTAAAAAAAAAAGAAGGCAATCTCACCATGATTGCCTTTTCTTTTTCAAAATACTTACTTTTCTTTTTCAATCCAAAATTATATCCAAATCAATGACAAACATAAAACAAACAAAGGCACACCTTGGCAGAATTTGAGAAAATGTACCCTACACATAATATGCACCTGATTTGTTTCATTCTTCCACATTCTCTTGGGTTTCGTTTTATAATAGGTGAAAGAAGATCAATTTAATGGATTTTTTTATTTTCTTGCGTGAGAACAAAGTATCATTCAAAATTGCTAATAAAAAAGGCGAAATTCCACCCGAATAAATTAAATTTTTTGAATGCCTGGCTTTTTATGCTGTTGAAACAAAAATGGTTCCAATTCATTAAAAGTTAGAAAGAAGGAGGGAGTTTTCAAATGTTTAAATTAACAAATGAAAATGGTACCTCTTAAAATTTTGAGGGGGAATTTTTAACAAGATTACATGAAAAGATATTTTTCAAAATATGCAAGCAACAACTACCCCCCCCCTCCTCTTCTAAGTGCCACTCTTGATACTGAAATAAATGCACGCTGCCTTGAAAAGGGACTTTCCTATCAAAAATTAAGAAAAAGTTACATTTTTAAGAGTTTTGACGTTACAAAATTTTTCGGTCCGCTGGGAACCCATGCATTCCTGTAACAAACAGGGTTGCCATCGAGGTTACGTTCGTACCATTTTTGGTACGTTTTAAATAAAACGGTACGTTTTACGTTACGGTCCTAAAAACGTTACATTTTTGTTAGGTTTTTGAATTTATGTTACAATTATGTTACGCTTTTGAATAATGAGTAAGTTTCGCATTTTCTGAATAATCTTTTTTTTTCCCGCGAAAAAATCCGCCGTTCCCATTTTAATTACACTGACACAAGAATCAATATTCTTTCACATCGCGGTCATTTAATCTTATCACACAATCTCTCAGTTATTAGGATGAGAAAATACCCACTTCGCTTACTCGCATAGTTAAGATATCATTCTCTCTCATGAGCATAAGATTATCATTTGTTTAGTGACAAGTGACAATAGTAAGTTAGCCACCTCACCAACTTTCAAGTTCATCAGTGTTGAGTTTGAATCTTGTTCTGTCAATTGTCATACTGAATTATATGGAGAAGGAGCTAGCTGAAGTCAGGAAGGAAAATGTATAATAAAAACAGGAAAATAATAATAAAGCTATTTTCTTTATAATTCCTTTTTTATATAAGTGATTATAAGATGATATGGTACTTTTCAATTAACTGGTACACACGCAAGAAATCAAGTTTGGTTAGTGCTAATGAAATAAAACAAAATGTGATGAAAATAAAATAGTATAAAAACAAATTTGAAAGTACACCCACCCCCCATCAGGGGGTGGGTGTATTTTCAGAAAAGGGGCCATGATATTTGGATATAGTATAAAATAAATAATTTAATGGTAGTGCTTGTGTGTTTACCATGTTTTCTTCAGAAAAGGACAATCACTAAATATTTGGCTTTAGAAAGAGACAACTAGACTAATGCCTATTTTTATGAAGAAGATAAACAATCTTGTATCTGTATAGGGTATGCTTACAGTTTATTTAAAAACTGATTCATGGGGACCATGCAGGCTGAACTGGTCCCCAACCCCCCTGAAAATGTAAATTTCTTTGAATTTCTTGGCATTTCTTTACTAAATTATAGATTTTTTAATATCCCCCCTAATTTTTTTTTACTTAAATCATTTCCAGTTCGTTTTTATTAACTCACTGATCTTTTTGTTCCATCTTCCATTTATTTCTTTGTCACACAGTTTTTTTTTGTTTGTGAACTATTTTTTCAACCACTTCTGAATGTGACTTTTTCCGTTTATGCATTTAAAACCTAGGCATGTTATTTAAAACCCAATACTTTTTGTGCCCCTCATATTGGATTTTATTCATATATTCTTGAGAAAAAAATAATTCTCTACTTTTTAGTTCATTTTGAAAATGAGTTTCATTTTTTTTTATTGTTTGACCTCCTCCCTTAAAAATTCTTTGGACGTGCCTGGACCTGTAAGACCCGTCAAAACAGCTTTAGGATAACATTCTTGGGGTTGGATTGCGTGAACTCTTCTTTTGTTTCTTGTGTGAACTCTTCTTTTGTTTCTTGCTTCCTTTTGGTTGGGAGTTACGATTCAAATTACGAACAGAAAAAGGCATTTATATAAAATAACTGTTTTTTCGTATAAGAACTGAAGACAACGATTGAAATATTTTTTGTTCGATAAATTAAAAACGAAACAAAAACTCTGTCACTCGGAATTGCTCAAATCTTCATGTTGGAAAGATGCAAATTTGAAACTTGAGGAGGTGAGACTGAGACCGAGCCAATCTAAAATATTCGGCGGGAAGGGAGCGATTAAAATGATTTTTGGGGTGTTTTTAAGAAGCTGGATTTATTAAGATTGTTTCTAATGGAACTTAACAAAAAAACCAGTTGGCTATCTTCTTTTCTGAAAAACTCTAAATTGTCCTATGTTAGTTGATTTGCCTTTTATCTTGTACGTATTACTTATCCACTATTGGTTTAAAACACCAATAAACACAATTAAAAACAACAGCAACAAAATAAGCAAAATAGTAGTATGGGGTTATATACACGCATCGGGGGGGGGGAGGTGTCTTTCTGTTGTGCATTTAAACAGTAATCAACACTTAGAATTGAATAAATAGGAATTTCCTGAAGGTAAAGAAGCATGAATTGTTATGATTGTATACTTTTAAGGCACCTTTTAAAAGTTGGAGGGATGATTTTAATGAGACTATGTAAAAATATATTTTTTCAAATTATACAGGCAAAAAAATCTCCCATCCCCCCTTAAAGTACCGTTCGTGATAGCAAAATTAAGGCACCCTGCCTTGAAAAGACACTTCCCTATCAAAAGTTACGAAAACTTATCAAAGTGTTGTTCTGGCGGCAAGGGCGACAAACTTAAAAACTTTCAAATTTTGTTTGCATGGTGTTCTAGGAATATAATCGATTCAAAAATATTTAGGATTGTCAATTTTCTAGATTCAGTGAAAGTAAATTACTAATTGTGAATTTGAGACATTTTAAAGTTATCCAATTCAATCGCAACAGAATAGAGAAGGACAGACTAGAGCTGTAGTGTGGAAGGAGATACAATATTGTCAATTTGGAAAGACTTGAAGAATATTTGTTGCAAGAAGAGGAAAGTGGACAATAATGGAGCCATCAGGGGCTCCGGTCAAAATCCCCTATGGCTACCAAAATATGCAAGGACTAACAACAATGCCTGTAGTTAACCAGTATGGGCAAATGTTTATACCAATCCAATCTAATAGCCCTAATAACATGTGTTTACCCAGTGTATCATCCTATGTACCAATGGTACCCACGCAAAATAGATATAGTCCACTACTTGATCAGGAGTATCCACCCTTACCAAGAAGCAGAGAAGCATATAATGAACAGGAAATAGACATGTTCGATTGTGTTAACCCCTATATTGCAGAAGGTGTGAACACTGAAATAGACAAATCAGCTACAAAAAGAAGAGCTACAGATGTGGAGTGTCAACAACCTCAAACGAAAAAGTATAATTCAGTGAATAATGGTGGAGTCTCATCCCAGGTTCCAAAAGATGGAAGGAAAGAGATAAATATGGAGTCAAAACAGAGACAGTGGGTGTCAGCAAAATTAAATATCAACAAAGAATTTGAAATCCCAGAAGAAGAGCTTTTCAAGATCGGAATGGTCATTGAAGTAAAGGAGGAAGATGAATCAAAAAGATTCCCAGAAGACTTCAGACTCTCAAAGTGCATGAAAGAACTATTAAAATAAAACAAGTTTGAGTTCGAAGTTTTGGCTGAAAGAAGGAAAATCTTTATTTTTGTGAAAAATGACATAGCAGCTGAGAAAATTTTGAAGCAAAGTCAAATGTGTGGCTTGGCAATAGAGGCCAAGAGAAAAGTTGAGACAGTAAGAGGGATAATAAAGGGAGTGCCCCTTGAAGTTTCAGAGGATGATATTTTAGATAGTATAGATAGCCCAATTGCAATAATTGGGGCCAAAAGGCAAAAAAGATTTAATAGAGAGACTAGAAAAATGGAAGACAGTCTTGCAATATTGCTAACATTTGAAAATAATTTCCTTCCTCCTGTTGTCTGGATGGGAGGAAGGAGACGAATTGTACATGAATATAAGAGACAATTACTACAATGTCATAAGTGCCAAAGATATGGACATGTAAAGAAATATTGCCCAGCAAAAGAAGAAATTTGCCTACGATGTGCTGGCAAGCATACATCTGGACTGTGTCAAATGAAGAACAACAATCTACAAAATAAAACATCTTTATATAAATGCATCAATTGCTATGGTAACCACCCATCAACTTCAATGCAATGTAGTGTCAGACAAAGGAATACCGAGATCTTAAAAGTTGCTGAAAGACATCAAATGAGGTTTAGAAGAGCTGAAATAGTTTATAGGTCATATGCTGAAGTGACTAACAAACAGGCATATAAAGAACAAGCAAAAATCAACGTGTCCCTTAGGGATAAAGAAATTGGTCAGATGCAGCAAAGAATAGTGAGTAATACTATAAACAATATTGTGATTGGTCTAGTGTTGTCACCAGAAATTTTAAGCATAGAGAACTTGCCTATCAGGGAAAAAGTAGATAAACTCTGTAATTTTATTGAAAGTTTGGGAATCATGCAAATGAACAGCAGCCTTATTTTGAATCATTGTGTAAATAAATGACTGTTAAATCATACATAAAAATTATGTCTTGGAATGCAAGATCATTAGTTAAAGTGAATAAGGATTTAGTACTAGACTATTGCATTAAGAATAATATTGACGTGTTTTGCATTCAAGAGACTTATTTGAAACCATATATAAATCCATCATTCAGAGATTATAATATAGTGAGATTAGATAGATGGAATAAAGAGAGAGGTGGAGTGATTATTGGTATTAACAAGGAAATCAACTATATCCCAATTCATTTGTCAATACAGGAGGATTATCTAATGGAGGTTGTTGGATGCAAAATACATCTTAAAAACAAAGTAAAGCTGAATATATTCAATATTTATATCCCAGACGGTAATTTACTTTTAAGTGATCGAGGTCTAGAAAAAATTATAGAAACAGTGCCTGGAGGAGAGAAACTAATGATTATAGGTGATTTAAATGCACACAATGGTCTTTGGTGTGGATGCGGAAGTGATAATAGAAATGGGAGAACAATCTTTGAATTTTTAATGAAAAACTCAGATATATGCCTGTTTACTCCAAAGGATCTACCAACTAGAATCAATAACAGAACAGGAAGATCAGTGACCATAGACTTGGCCATAGGATCAGCTTCATTGGCACCAAAAGTATCAGTAACAAGTGACATGGAATCCACCCTATATAGTGATCATTTTCCCATTATGGTAGAGATTTCTCAAGATAATAGTGTATGCAAAAATCATGAAGAAACTAGCAAAGTGAATTTAAAGAAGATTAACTGGGAAAATTTTTCGAATAAATTACAAGAAACAGACGTTCAGTCACAGGTGAATGGTTGTGAAGATGTCGATGAAAAGATAGATGTATTTCAAAATTCACTCTTAGAAATAGCACAAGAACTGGCTCCAAAAAGTAAAAGAGGTCCTATTCACCGCAAACTGAGTGTTTGGTGGAACAATGAATGTACAGTTGCAAAGAAACAGCTATTAGAGGCAAGAAGAAGGTACAATCAGCTTCCAAACTTTGAAAATTTTTTAATGTGTCAAAGAAGATATGCAGTCTTTAGGCGCCAAACAGTGGAAGCAAAGAAAATTTCGTATCAAGAATTCGTGGAGAAGTTTGATTTTAGACAGCCTGCAAGTAGAGTGTACAAAACAGTGAAAAAACTGATTACAGGGAAGACAGATGATAATGGTAACCCACCCTTGACTGTTAATGGAGAGGAGTTAGTGGAAGAACAAGAAAAAGCGAATAAAGCAGTAGATTTTGTAGAGTCAGTGATTGGAAGACCAGACGATTTTAAGGATGATGAAAAACTTACATTTGCTAAGGTAATAAGACTCTCTAAAATAGAAAATGATATGGATTATAACAGATATTTTACGGTAGAGGAGTTAAAGAATGTGATTCGAAAGTTACCATTAACAGCACCAGGTTTAGACATGATTTACCCACAGTATGTCAAACATTTAAGTGACAAATGGATAAAAATATTGTTAGAAATTATTAACAAAGCCTGGGAAGACGGAAAATTTCCAAAAATATGGAAGGATGGGGTACTATGATTCCTAAACAAGGCAAAGATAATTCAAAAATGGAAAACTTAAGGATGAATACTCTACTACCTGTGTTAGGAAAAGTTTATGAAAGAATGGTTAAGGAGAGGCTTACCTGGAAAGTGGAAAGAACAAACACTTTGAAAGATGTTCAATGTGGGTTTAGAAAGAACAGATCTACTATAGAAGTGTTACAAATGTTTGTAAATGATGCAGTATATTGTTTGGAAAATAGAAAAATCTGTTTAGCAGTTTTCTTTGATGTGAGTAGTGCTTTTGATAGTGTGGTTCATCGACATATAATAGAAGGAGTGATTGCAGCAAAAGTCAGAGGACGTTTACTAAGATTTTCTTATGATTATTTACGTGAACGAGAAGTGACAGTAAAAGTGGGTAAAGCATATTCGGAAAGAAAGGTACTGAGAAAACGTGGCGTACCACAAGGCTCCTCATTGGGGCCAGATTATTACAATATAAGTGAATTTGATATACCACTGGATACAGGAGAGGATAGAGCTAGGATTTTCGCTGATGATAATGCAATGTGGATAGTGTGTGATAGTGTTGAGGAGGGGCAACGAGTGGCCCAGGAGAAAATAAAATTAATGGAAACGTGGGCCATGGAAAATTGTGTGCAGTTTTCGGTCGAGAAAACCAAAGCAATGGTAATCACGCGAACAAAAAAGTACTCTGCTCTTTGTCTTTTTCAAAATGGGGAAAAAATTGAAACCGTGAATCAATTTAAATGGCTTGGAATTACCATTGATAGAAAGCTGACGTTTAAAGCTCATATAAGACAGTTAAAGAAAACATGTGCCAAAAGATTAAATATTATGAAAATGTTATGTGGAGCAAATTTTGGGCCAAAGCCCGACTTTTTGATGGAATTTTATATAAAATACATAAGAGCGAAATTGGAATATGGAGGAATAATTTATATGGCAGCGTCTAAGTCCTTGTTAGAGGAGCTGGAAACTATTCAATACAGTGCTTTAAGGACAGCTTTTGGAGCAAGAAAAACAACTCCACGGAGCTTTCTCGAATCAGAAAGTGGGATTGAGAAGCTAGGTAGCAGGAGAGACATAGCAACATTAAAGTTCTTACGGAAGACATGGATATCTGACCAGTCGAATCCAATTAAATCAAGAATGCTAAAAGAGGGAAGGCTCTGGTGTTCATGGAAAAAACTATTCGGTATTGTGAGGGCAAAGGAGATAATGGAAGAGTTTCAAATGGATTGTCAGTTGACATCAATGTTGAGAGTCTCCAATATGTTCATAACCCCTCAGTGGAAATCCATCCCATACCAGTGCAATACTGAATTTGAAAAGTGGGATAATCTAGATTATGATCAATCATTCAAGATGACAAAAGAAATGCAATATCTTGACACTGTGGATATCTTCACAGATGCATCCAAAGTGGATAATAGAGTGGGGGCTGCTTTTGTAATTCCCTCCAAGAATATAGTTAAATTGATTAAATTAAGTGATGTAACTACAGTTTTTCAAGCAGAAGTAGTTGCAATAGCCAAAGCAGTGAGATACATAATAGATTTGGGACCCACAGGTGAAAAATATAGAATCTGTTCGGATTCAAAAAGTGGTTTGGAGGCAATCAAGAATATTTATCTAGCAAATAAAGTAGCTCCTGAAGTGATCTTTTGCCATGAGGAATTACAGAAACTACTGAAAAAGGGAGTAACCATCACATTGGATTGGGTACCGGGGCTTGCGAACATTAATGGAAATGAAATGGCTGACACTGCAGCAAAACAAGCATCCACAGAAGATGAGCAAACATTTGTAGATATCAGGCCCAGGATGGTTAATCAAATTGGAGAAGTGATAAAGAAATTGAGAATAAAGACATTCGAGGACAGCCGTGTGTTCTTAACAAATATGTTAGTTATACAAAAGAAAGAAAGGCAATTTGAAAAGAAAATATATGGACCGCTAAGTAAATATGAAGCCAGGGTGATATTCAGACTAAGGTCAGGTCATGCAGGAATTCAGAAATATAGAGCCCGTTTTTATAATGAAGATCCGAGATGTGCATTTTGTGGAAATGAGGAAACGGTAGAACATCTGTTATTCGAATGTACTGGAACAGAAGACAGGAGGAAGAATATTAGACAGCAGGGTTGCCACCGAGGTTACGTTCGTACCATTTTTGGTACGTTTTAAATATTGTGGTATGTTTTACGTTACGGTCCAAAAAACGTTACATTTTTGTTACGTTTTTGAATTTATGGTACAATTATGTTACGCTTTTAAATAATGAACAAGTTTCACATTTTCTGAGTAATGTATTTTTCCCCCCGTGAAAAAATTCGCTGTTCACATTTTAATTACTCTGACATGAGTATCGACATTCTTTGAAATCGCGGTCATTTAGTCTTATCACACAATCACTCGGCTATTCGAATGAGAAAATACCCACTTTGGATACTAAGTTAAGAACATTCTCTCTCGAGCAAAGATTATCATTCGCTTAGAGACAAGTGACAAAATTCAGTTAGTCACCAACTTTCATCAGTTGGTTTTGAACTTGAATCTTGTTCTCCAAGCAGTGATATTGAAATTATATTGAAAATTAACAAACTGAAGCAAGGAAGGAAAATTTTTCATAAAAACAGGTAAATAATGGAAGAAGCTATTTTCTTTATAATTTCTTTTTAAATATGTGATTATAGGCTATATGTATTATTCTTCGGGTAACAACACTAAGAACCTCACCCCCCCCCCAAGGCCGTACCCAGGATTTTTTTCGGAAGGGGTTTTTACACAAATATTTTTTTCGGGGGGGGGGGGGTTTACACAAAAAAACTTAAAAAGCGCATACAAAATTTGTTTATATCCATTTTTGTTACGTTTTTACGAGTCAAACAAACATTTCGGGGGGGATGAACCTCCCTCCTCCCCTCTGGGTACGGCGTTGTCTCCCCCCTTCTGATTGGTTGGACATAATATCTGGTTATATACAAAATTTGGTCTCTTTATATGGGATTATGAACGGCTGATATTAACAAAATATTTGAAACTGTAAAAATTAGCCATTTTTTTGGTTATAACCAAGGCTATATCCAAGCACTGAGAAGGGGGTGGGTTAGTTGAGCCGGAATTTTTGATTTCATGCTAGACTTTTTCCAAGTATCATGGTCACTTTTTTGACACTTTACCCCCCACACATTCTGAGGTCCCATATATAACTGTATAAATATATTTCATCGTTGTGTCGAATCTTGTGATGGCATTCTTACTTGTAATATTCTTTCATTTTCTTTTATATTGTAAAGTAAGAATTTGATTGGTTAATTTCTTTTAATATATTCGAATTTTAATGTGAGTTTCTTTTATATTGGTTTTTCTTCATTTGTTTTGCTGAGGACGGCCCTTGGATATAGGGTCGAAATATTCATTTAAAGTTGCGTTCCAGTGTCTTATATAAAAATGTTCCTATTGTTCTACTTATTGTTTATGAGGGGGGATTTTTAATGAGATTACGGGAAAGTATATTTTTAAAATTATACAGGCAACAAATGTCCCCCCCCCTTAAGTACCGCCTTTGATAACAAAGTTAGGGCACCCAGCCTTGAAAAGAGACTTTCCTATCAAAAGTTACGAAAAAGTTACGTTTTAAGAGTTTGGACGGTACGAAATTTGTTGGTCTGGTGGCAACCCTGTTAGACAGTTTATTAGAGAAAAAAGAATTCGACAGAGTAGTGACAATAGTGACATACTAAGTGGAGCGGGCTTGAACAGTGACTGTGCTGATGGACTTAAATTGATATGCAAGTTTTTAAAGGATATTAATCGGATACATCTTATATAAACCAAGTAGTATAGTGACTACAAGAAGCCTCCTGAGTCCTTGCAGGAAGAGAGGAGGAACCATCCATTTCAATTCTAAGAATATAATCACTGGGACCATAAACCCTTTCACAATACTGTTGCAAATCTCTGGTTGGCTTGCCTAGGTAAATAGATTATTAGCTCTAAATTCAGTAGCCTACTTTGTCAATGCTTGCCAGGACTAGCGTAGGGCCTAGGGTAAAAGACCAGTATCCAATTGAGCAAAATTATGTAAAACTTAAAACCTCATATCTTGTTATCAAATTAGAGTTGAAAAGGTTTGTATAGGCCAATGAATAGCTAAAAATCCAAGCTATGGAACAACATGGTTATCATTAAAATTATTTAAGATCATTCACTGAAAATGATTAGTTTATTGACTTACCTAGAAAGACCTCTTTTTGGAAATACCAATTATCCTATTTTGATGTAAATATCTTTTTAGTGTTTCAGTTTAATTCAAATATTAATAGAAAGCTGATTGTCTTCTGATTCTAAAAATCTAACTTTTATTTCTTGATTTTTTATTCTATAAATCACAAATATTAAATAGCCTATATATTTTTTTCATTTCACTTGCTTGTCAAAGCAGAGACCACACATTGGATTTGTGATGACAAATTACTCCCACTGGGCTGGCTCTAGTGAGAGATGATTGGGTCTTCACTTGCATTGTGTCATACTGTAGTAAAAAAGGGGCAGTCCAAAAACCCATTGCTATTTTTCCAAAATGCCAAAGAAAAGTGGTCTTTCCCAAAAAGAGGTATTTTACCCTAGGCCTACTTGGTTACAGCTAGGCCTAGCAATTAATGAATTGGCAGGAATAGTAGCTTGATAATATGGTAAAATTCTACTTTAGATACTTTTGGTTATCTTGGAAAGAAGTTAGGTTAAGAAAATGAAACTTTCAGGGATGGGTCTATAGGCTAAAGTTTGTCCTGGGAAGGTATTTTGAAGTACCTCTACTCCTTCTCCCTCTAGATGGTTCTGACCTTTGATGACCTTTAAAAATCTGTGTGTTATAAAATTGAAACCTTTCAAAATAGACCTAGGCCTAGATCTTCTGCTTAAATAAAATACAAAAAGATTGTTTCAGCTTCATGACTTTGCTAAATCCCAATTTATAAGGTTTAAAGATATGCAAATAGAATTCCTAAATAAAAAAAAAAAAAAAAATGATATGGCTTAAAATTATACTCAAATAACAGGAATTGCATTTTCAGAACTAAACCCAGAGAAAAAGAAACTGGTAACTGAAATTTAAGGTAAATGTTGTTGTCAAAATTTCAGTAGGTATAGACCTGTCATTTAGGCAAATTTCAGAACCCTCTAGAGGGAGAAGGAGTGGAGGTAGGTACTCAGAATACCTTCCTGGGATATACTTTAGCCTGTAGACCCATCCCTGAAAGTTCCATTGTCCTAACCTAATCCCTTTCCAAGACAGCTAAAGTAGAATTTTACTGATAATAGCTTCCCAAAGTATATATTTTTCAAGCAGGCGGTAGCCTACATCATCAAAATAGCAAATATTTTGTTTAAAAAGTGAATCAAATTAGCCTAGACTAGTTACCTTAATTTACACTTTAGACAGGGCCAGATTGACTAGGTGCAGGGTCCAATTGGTTTGGTTTTTGCAGGGCCCTCTCTTTATATTAAATTTTAAGTAAAATTTAAATTCAGAAAACTTGAATTCGAGTTTTGTATTTTGTTTGTGGATTTCTTTAGGAAGCTAATGATGTCCTATAACAGGCCAAGCCAATTTATTTGGAATTTTCAGAGGTGGCAATTCAGTTTGACTAAGCAGGCAGAACCTCCAAATAAATCACTTTTTTGCCTACTTTTAGAGCAGGAAAATGGAGGACTTCACAATGAATACATACAACATTGAAGAGTCCCATGACTTGTAATTAACACTTGTGTAGTTGATGGCATTTTGGTTGGTTTCTACTGGGTTTTGCACCACAGTTTATTGGCATCAAATATCGCAATGATATTGTTCTTCTAATGTAACATTTCTTTCCTCTTTACTTTCTTTTTTGACTTGTTTTGATTCTGTCTGTTGTTTGTCTTCTAACAGCACAATTCTTCATTCTTCATTGCCAGTTTTGACACTTTCTGGTACTTGCTTTCATGTTTCTGCTAACCCTACAATTCATGTTGTTGTTGTTTGTTTGATGCACTCCTGGGCAGGCTTCCCAATGTGCATGTCTCTTCACTTTTATCAGAGCTCTCCAGGATGAAAGGTGTTCCACATCAAATTTCAGCTATCCATCTGTTGTTCTGTAATGATCAAGGGTCAAACAATTTGAATAGCCATCTGGCTTTTGTCACTGTGGTTAGCAACAGGTTTTGAAGACTCTCAAAGCAACATCCATTAAATGAATGGCAAGCTATATTCAACTCCATCTAATGATGTCAGATCTGAGCCTCCATATTTACAATTCAAACATGATTGGCTGATATGATCATTTAGACTGATGAGCTTAGCTTACAATATATACAAATATGCAAACATATACATACCATTCATATACATATACAGTATTAAAATAAAATACAATAATATCAAAATATACAATTATTAATACATATTACAGCACTAAGTATAGCTTAGTATCTACAATAAACCTACAATTCTTTGTGCTTTACTTTTATTTTTGACATGTTCTGATTCCTGCAATTGATTGTAATTCTTGCTGCTGGTTATTTTCTAACTCCATATTTCTTTGTTCTCTCTGTCATATATCTTCTAACCAAATATGTCTTTGTTCTTTATTTTCATTTTTGTTTTGTTCTAATCTTCATTGTTCCATATCATATAACTACATATTTTTTTTTTATTCTTTACTTTTGTTTTAGTTGTTGTAATTCTTGCTGCCACTTATCTTTTAACCTTACATTTCTTTGTTCTTTATTTTTGTTAGGATTGCTTCAAACATTTTTTCAATGCCCTTTGACTTAGCTGCTTAGATTGGTCTTGTTGCTTTTGATGGTCTAGGTTTTTCATTTTTAGCTATGTATTTACATTTTTCAGGTTGTTTTGTTGATTTTTTCTTATTTGACAGCCCAGGTTGTTATTTTGAGCTTACATTTTTGTCCTCAGTTTGAGCTTACATTATTTACTTTTTTGTCATCTATGTATTATGAAGCTGCTGAAAATGTCTTTTGAAATTTACATCACCAATTATGAATACATGAATTTACATATTTCTAAGTTTTTCTTCTATAAATTCTTCTAAAACTGATTGAAAACATAATTTCCTTGAGTCTTCACTTTCAATTGACATAATTGCTAAACCAATCAATCTATACTGATTAATTGTTGATATCAGGTAATTTTTTTCTGTTTTAGCCTGGAACTTGATCCCTCTCCAAAAGCAAGACTTACTGGAATTGTTCATGTTGATACCAATGCAGGGCGTGATATAGCCCAATTGTTCCAATTGCCCTTTATTCCTGTCTTTAGATTGCTTAAGATCTATGCTGGATCTGTTTAGCTGTATGTTAATGATTAATTAGGGAATTCCATTCATTTCTATTGGTTATTGTTCCATTTGGCATCTCATTTCTAATTTCAGAGTCCATTTCAAAGTTCAATCATTTTTTCAGTCAAAAAGTTTTGTATATCCTGGTATTCACAGTCTTTTTACTTTTTTTAATGTCCTTTTGCTTATTGGGTTGAAATATTTGGTTTAAAAAGAGTTTACTTGGCTGGTTAGGATATCTTTGGATCACCTTCATGTTGCTGCAGTGGTATTAGAACAATAGAGTGGGAATTTTCAGTTTTTCTAGCCTTTGACTGTATTTTAGGTTTTGGAGACCAGTTATTTACCTGGTTGCATATCTCTGAACCCCCTCAATGAATATTGTTTGATGCTTGCACAAGGGAGGGGTTAGAAAAGCACCAAAGCCAAAAACAGACCTCAAAATTGCTTTGTAGAGCCTTATGAAGACTTTCTATGAATTGCTTGAAATAGCAATTTTAATTAGACCAAGATTAGAATTTGCCATTGATGTCACTCATTGCCAGTGCTCATTGAATTTTTATTATATATCAACATGACCTCCTAGGTGCGTTTCATCTAGGCTGGTTTACTGCAGTATTTTGGAGTCTGATATAGAGTTGAAAAGGGTGTATAGGTGATGGAGATTATGGTTACCAAAATGAAGGATACTACACTTTGATATGTTATATTCCAATGGCCAGTGATGAATTTTGGGTAGGTCTGACTGGATACTAAATCTAGTAGGTCCAAAAAAATTTGAAGTCATTTATGTAAATGAGAAATAGAGTAGGCCCCAGTACTGCACCCTGTGGCACACCACTGACCCCCTTATTTTAATTTGAGAAGGCCCTCTCACCATTATATGTGAAGAGTCAAACTTGCTGCATGTGGTTTGAATGAAAATTCATTGTCCACTCAACAACATCTGTGTTTCAAAAAGTTTCAATTTAAGCTGTTTATGAGGGACCTTGTCAAAAGCCTTAGACAGGTCTAGAAGAATTAAGTTTAGTGGGATACTGTTGTCAAAATAGCTGGTAACATTGTTATATGTCTCAAGAAAGTTAGTCTCAACCAATTCTCTGGGCTGCAAACCATTCTGGTTGGGAGATTAAATATTATGATTGGGAAGAATGGCTAGGAAACAAGAATTTACAATTTGCTGTAGAGTCTTGACATTAGCAGATGTTAAACTTATAGGGTGGTAGTTCTCAGTCTATGCAGAATCACCTTTCTTGACAATTCATGTTATGTGTGTCACTTTTCTTTCTGAGGGAAATTCTAACTCTTTTGGTTTATAATGTTTCCTTCTTCCTCTTTCATTAGGTTTAAATGGGCCTTTCAGTTGAGGCTATTAAGCTCCTTTCCTTTTATTTTGTTTTATGAGATTTGTTAGATTACTACAGGTGGCTGCCAGTTGTCTGTCATGAGATGGCTCAGTTTTGAATGTATGTCTTGCAGTAGCTCTTTTGATTTCATGAACTGGATGATCAAGATATGCATTTTAAGTTCAGTACTCCTTATACAGGTTAAGGCAGCCAGGCTATTGACTGTGCAATGTGTTGCATAGCTAAGAAAAGTGTTTTCCTTGCATAACAGCAAAAACTGCACTTTTAGAAAAAAGATCATTTTTGTACCAACCCTACAATGTTGCAATAGCTTTGCAATGGTTACATGCAAAAGATAACATACTTGCAGGGTGTTGCCTAATTTTGGAAGCATGTTATTTCACAAACCAAGAAAAAAATAGATCAAGCCAAAATTCCATTTGCGCAATTATATTCTTAAGAGAAATCCTGAGTTTTTTGTTATCATCCTTATTTAGCTGAAGTCAATTAAAGTTTTAAAAGTTGCATGCAAGTGTCATATAAATCTTAGTTTTTTGTGCATTCTTATTTAAATCTAAATAGTATCTGAGTATAAAAGTTTTTTTTTTTGCACATTCTCATTGCAACTAAATAGCGTCCAAACATGTAAGCTTTTTTTGTATCCACCTACTTACATGAGAAGTCAAGCAAACCAGTTGGTCTGTGCAAAATGCATATGGCTAATTGCGAATTATTAAGTCAGTCTTAGGAAAGTATCCAGGGACGCCTCATATGAACTGTTGCTGTATTGCTATTCAAACATTGTTATTTCTTCATTTTATGTAAGTACAAATAAACCATTGTTTATTATGATTTTCTTGTTCATATTGCCGGACATCAGGAAGGTCTATCGTGATCTCTAGGAAACGCCCCTTTGGGAATCTGAAACATAGAGGAGTAAGGCTCCTCAAGGCCATACCCTTTGGTTTTTAAGAGAGAGGTAACAAAACTCTTCAGATTCCACCTATTGTTGAATTAAATGGACAAGGGATTCAAACCCTTTATTCTGCTACCTCTCAACTCAAAGTAAAATCATCCTTAAATTCACCCCCCCCCCCTCCGTTATAACTGATGGTGGAATTTTGAGGTGTTTGAAGCACTTTAACAGTTTAATTTGAAGGATAATCTATATAGGCATCAGGACAATAGATTTAAATAGGCAAGGGTTAATTGTTTCATTTCTTGTATTGTGGCATGTGCAAAGTGAGACATAGGGGGTTATACCAGTGAAATTTGGGATGTGATAGGAGAAAGCCTGCAGGTTTAGCCCATTTGAGCCTGAATGGATTCTATGATAGATTTTGGAGTGGTACTTATTTTGGAAAGGAAATAAACTTGGTTTATTTTTTGTCTGATAGGCCTTGGTAATCCCAATAGAAATATATTTAAGAAGGGTGTTGGTATCCTACTTGGCTGGTCAATATTTAGTAAATTTTTAGCAGTTTCATCAGCACTATGATTACCCATAATACCTTGGTTGCTTAGAATGAATTGGAATTTTGTCATTATCCCTCTTAAGCAAGTGCATTTGTGAGTGAAGACAATGGAAAGTATCTATGTCCATCTTATAGTGAGAGGCCATGTCCAGGACCTCAAGACTTGACATGGGGTTAGAATATATTATAATATTTTTTGCATTAGAACTCAATTGATAATCATTCATAACATACTCCCAAGCAATAATCATGGCATTTAACTCTGCTGCTATGATGGAATGATTATCAAACAGTTTCCCAGCTATAGCAATATTCAGGGATAGGAGATAAGCTCCACATGAGACCTTGTCATTCATTTTCGACCCATCAACAAAAATTGGGAATTGCTCTTTATATGTAATATCACTAAGTTCAGCAAACTTTTTTTAATCTATTGGATGGGGCAAGTTCTTTTGTCCAGAATGAGAAATTAGTGTTTATTATGGGGAGGATCCAAGTCCATGAAGGAGGTTTGGGGGAAATAGACCTGATTGGCACTGGATAAGTCATTTGAATGTTTGTAAATTCATTTGCAATGCCTTTAAACATGGATGTATTTCTTAACCAGTTATGTAAGGTGTGTGAGCCATTAGCTTCAATTTTTGATAAATAATTAATCAGGAAGAGCTTTCTTCTTCATTTATTGGTGTTTAATTCACTTCCGTTATGCACAAACTTAATAATTATAGGTTTCCTGAGATCAAATATTAGATAATTTTTGTCATTTTGTGAGGTTTCAGCTTTTTGTAGTTGTGTCTTTGCACAAGTACCATATAAAATGAGCCCATAATCAATTTGGGGTCTTTTATGCAATTTATAAAACTGGAATAATGTATTCTCATTACAGCCCAAGGGTGTAGATAGTAGTCTTTTTATTATTGTAATTTTGCCATTGCACTTATTCATTGTTGTTTTAATGTGAAATTGGAAATTGAATTTTTGGTCAAATTCAAGGCATAGGTAATTTGTATGGTTTTCCTCAGGGATAGCAATGCCATTTAGTGTTGGTTTCAGATGAACTCTTTTTTTTTTATTGTGGTGAAAAATGAATGAAGAGTTGTAACTTTATTTTGTCACCCATTTGTATCCACACCATCCATGTAGTGGCAAATGTCTTGCTTGATGCTCAGCACTCTAAAAAAAATCATCCTATTAGAGAATATGATGTGCAACAGACTTTTGATTTAGTTATTCATTCTTAGATTGTACTAGAATTGGTGAAGGTGGAAGTAAATTATACAATTGCTAGATTTTTGAATGATTAGCTATGTACATTAGACTCCAAGTGCATGTTAAATTGTCTATAAATCAAGCCAGGAATGTGCTTCAGTAAGAAAGCAATTTTGTTTAAAGTTCAGGTAAGTTTATTAATAAAAGTAGAACTATACATGAAAAACAAAGTCATTCAACTAAAACTTCTAGCCTGCCCATGAACTTGCAAAGGCAAGTTGTCCTAGGAGCATGCCAGGAATAGAAGACAAAAATTTAGTACTAGTTTTAAGCACAAATTAAATATACCAGAAATACTGATGATACAAAAAGAGTATATATATGTAAATATGTGTATAAATAAAAATACATTATTCCTTGCTGAGTTGCTAATGAAGTCACAGTAACAACCATAAAAGAAAAGAAAAAACTATCCATGTAATCCACTATATTCCTCCACACACCTCAAACAAGAAAAGAAGAAGAAAAAAAACGACAAATAATAGCTTAGAACTCATAAATAAAATACAGTTTTTCTTTGCCTTCATTTCTAAATTTTTCAAACTGTTTTATATCATTAATTGTCATACCATTACAAGTCCATAAATTTATAAATAAAATATAAATAAAAATGACAAATAATAACTTAAAACTCATAATTAAAATACATATTTTCCTTGACTTTATTTCTTAATTCTTCAAACTTGTTATCGAATTATTTTAGAGAACTCGAATGGGATTCACTAGTGACGAATGTCCCTAAACATACCAAAGAACATATAAAATGTATGGATGTATTATAGAGAAATACAACAACCTTAAAATGCAATGCGGGACAAAGTGTGTGCGTTTTCTAAGTATTCTGATGTTCTGTGATAAATTGCTGATGTGTTCCCAACATGTTTCCTAAGCAACAAAGTTTCATCAACTGTAATACCTAAATACTTGGCATAAGACTTCCTTTCAATCTCGCCGTAACTGTATTTTATTCAAGAAATCCATGCATAATATGTAGCTGTTCTTGAGAATATAATAAAACTACTCTTAGCCAGGTGAACTTGAAGTTTGTTTGTGTGCATCTGATTAAATAGGAAGCACTTACGTCATCAGATCCATTTAATAATTCCCCTCCATAGTCCAGAAAAGCCTTAAGTTGTATACTGAGGTGTATTGGTACATCACTAGTTAGGTTTGTAAATTACCTGAATAACTTGTCTTGGCTCTACCCAACCCAGGCTTGGGCGGGTGCCTGAGTTGTATATTACCTGCATAACTTGCCTTATTTTCTCTTTCTTTTGAATCAAATTTCATAGTACTAGGAAAAGAATATGGTGAAATTCATTTGAGTGTTAACAGATTCAAACATGACATCCTTTTATTTAGTTGCAATAGCTCTATCAAGTTCAAGATTCAAACCGGGTAATAAATGGTCATACCTTCTCAGCTGGTTGATTATCTGGGTTTGCCGATAGGCAGTACCAAGCAACATACACAAGGTCTTATTGTAAAACAAATAGAAAAAAATTGATCAGTTTATAAAGCTTCAGCTTCCTCAAAAGAAAATTTAAATAGACTATCACAATCAGGAATTTTGTTATGGCTAATGTCTCAAATTCTGTATATATTGCAAGGGCAGTGTGTTCTTCAGGTATCTAAAGTTGTTAATCCATGTTTCACTTTATACAAATAATTCTTGTGTAATGTGGAAATATTCAGTGCTCTATTCTTTTGTTCATGTAGAAGAATTGCTTGTAAAGTAGTGAAACAGGGCTGAAGTCGTTAGTCATCTCTGGGAGGCTACACTTACTTAGGGGAATATAGGGGTGATTGTTAGTGTATTTTTGTTGATTATTATACAGTCAACTCTTGGTAACTTGAAATCCTTGATATCTTGAATTATTTTCAGTCCCTTGTAAAAACGTGTCTAAGATGAAGAAAAAACCATGCTTGACTCAAAATAATTTTGTAGTTATATTTTACCTCTGTAAATTGAAGTGACCCAAAACTTACCTTTGTATTTTGAAGTTTTTCAGCTGACTTCTCTGAGTTGAAACGTCAGTGTGGAGGTTGCAACAAGTTGGTGAATCACATCCACTAAAGCGTCTGTCAGTGTAGTCACAGTATTGAAAACTGTACTTATTGTAGAGTGCATGTTATTTACATTGATAGTGGGGTGATTATGTGTACAGTATTTGAATGAAAATGAGTGCAAAGTGACAAATAGAAACATTGATGGTAGGTGAGAAGATAGGGATGACTAAGATGTTGCATGAAGGGACATGAGAGAAAAAAGACATAGCTGCTATTTACAACATCCCAAACAGTAATCTTTCAACTGTTTTAAAAAAAAAAACAGACAGAAATTTAAAATTGAGCCAATGATGTTATCATTAAATGTAAGAGGAAGAGGTCCTCTGAGTTTCCTGATGTAGAAGAGTGCATGACTAATGGTTCAAACAATTTAGAGAAAAAATTCCTTTTGGGGTGTTAACTATCAGAGAAAAGTCTGGATACTTTGCTAAATCTCCAGAAAATAGTAATTTTAAGGCCACTAACAGTTGGTTCAGTAATTGTAAAAAGAGGCATAACATTATGTTTAAGAAAGCTTGTGATGAGAGTGCGTCTGTCGACAGTAATGTTTGTGACAAGTAGAAGGGCTTGTTAAGAGGTATTTTGATGGACTATTAACAAAAAACATTTTTAACACTGATGAAACAGCTTTGCACTTCAAGTGCCACCCTGATAAAACCTATAAATTCAAAGATGAAAAATGCCATGGTGGCAAACAGCAAAGAAACAGTTACAATTTTACTAGCAATTAATATGACAGAATCAACCAAGTTAAAGCCCTTCGTAATTGGCAAAGCAAAAAATCCTAGACGCTGTAAATGAGTAAATTCTCTGCCTGTTGAATAACATCAAATGAAAGAGCGTGGTTAAATTATGAGTTTTATTCTTCATGGTTGACTGAATTAGAAAAAAAAACTATGGACAAAAAGAAACTCAAAACTCTTCTATCTGTGGACAATTGCACCCATTTCCATTCCTCCTCCAAAATGGGTTAATTTAAAATTCAACACAATATCTAAATTACAGCCACTATAACAAAAAACTTCAAGGTACTGTACAAAGTTGGATTTGTCAGAAAATATATTCTGACATTGAAGATGGAAAGGTATTCACCATCAGCCTCTAGAGACCATGCAATTCGCCAAAAAATGTTGGGACAACATAAGGAGCAAAGCATTAGTCAACTTCTTTAAGTTGTTTGGGTTTGAACTGCCAGGAAATCAAGCTGAAACAGAAAAGGGGTCGCAAATAGAATAAGTGGAAGAAGAACGGGAAGTGGAAACTGAAGTGGAACCACCAAGCGTTAACGTAGAGGGTGAGTGGAATGAAATGACTACGCAGCTGTCATCAGACAAGATACCAACATTTGAAGAATTTACATTTGTGGACGAGGGGGTAGAAGTAACTGGCACATAAATTCAAAGAATTACGTAGTAATTATGAAAGAATAATATTTAGTTAAAAGAATAATTAAATGTAATAATTAAAAGAATCTGTAAACTTGTCATATTTTAAACTATTTTTCTGCATTCTCTACAATAAGGCGAACTAAAGTATTACTATCGCTTTGCCTCTTCTACATCTATATACATAAATGACTTTTTGTCTGTTTTTGCAAAAAAAGGTTAACTGTCAAAACTAGAAACCATAACATTTTTTCATAGTAAATTTAATTTCAGAAAAATATTCGTGACTAACCTGAACTGCTACCTATATACATTCTCTGAAAAAAAATAGAAAAAAAAACAAGTTAAAAAATGGCATCATACAAGGACTGAAGGCTCAAGCTGCCAACCACAGCAAGCAGAGCAAGGCAACATGTCTAGAGTGGGCTTTGCAGGCTTTTTGCTAGATAAAGAGCTAGATTGACTTGTTCTATCTGTAGTTCTCCATAATATGACAAATAATGCAATATTCTCATTTGTTTCTATTTTAATTCATTATTTTGTGATAATTAAATTGAAAAACAACAAATTTTTTTTCAATTGAAGGTAAGGAGCAGTTTAAAAACTTAAGGCGAATAGAAATTATTCTGTATATGAGAGGGTTTGTCCCTTCCTCAACCTTCACTCTTCACGCTAAAGTGTTAATTTTTTTTTTTAACTACTTCTCATTAAATCCAGCGGTCCCTGTGTTTGAGCCGTCTTTTTTAAAGAGTTGTGACAAAATTCAAACATTAGCGAAAAGAGTCAGGGTTGATGAAAAAAACTTTTTTGGTTTTAAATTTCTACACCAAAAAACTCCCTCCCTCGCCGTTTAACGTTCCCTCTAGAAAGTTCCCCCCAGAAACTTTGCTCCCCACGGGATTTTTTTGCTTAAAATACCCTCCCCCCTCCCCAGAAAATTCCCTGAAAATAATTATTTTTGTCTACTTCCCAATAGCAAATCCTTGGCCTATATGTAAACAATGGACAAATGGACAAAACATAACTTAGAACTGTCCACAGAGGATCTAGAGGTCATATAAAAAAATCAAATAAACAGGCATCTGTAATCTTTCTTCTGGCAAAAATTATAAAATTCTACGTTTGAAGGAGTTTGAAACCCCTATAGTGGGGCTCTCTGATACGATGAATCTGATGGTGGTATTTTATTAAGATTGCTTGACTTTTGGGCTCGTTGCTTTTGATAACCGAGTGAATCTTATGTATTTGGAATCAGCATAAAAAAAACAATTCTTTGGGTGAATCCACTGTTATCAAAGTTTTTTTTTTTTGGAGTTTTGGTCACCATTGTACCAAGTTGCTTCTTACTTGGAGTTTGTTACCCTGAACTGTTTGAAACACAACCAACATTGTCTTTTGCCTTCTGTATACGAGAACGGACAGTATTTCTTTTTTATCATCTGAAGAAAAACGATGATAGTAGTTGATTTGGTTAAGCCCATTAATTCCAATTACAAAAAAAAAAATGATGAACAGCACTTTCTTCTGCAAAGTAATATGCAACTCTGTTAATTTGTGGATGTGTTGTGATGGATTTGCAGAACTCTCAGTTTATGATATGGATATGCTGCATTCAAACCCGTTAAAACACGTATTTTGAAAGAATGAGCAAATGATGAAAGTAAGTAACTGTTTGGATTAGAAATAAACTTAAGCTTATTTCGGATTTTCTAAATTCAGCTCTAGCAACCCTTACTAGTTATGAAGTTAGTACTTTGTAATATATTTAAGGCCCTAGTTAAAGCATTAAGATTCACTTTTTTTAGTTCATTGTCTTGCAGTGTTTTTGATCTGTTGTGGTGGAAAGTGAATAGTTTAATCTCCCTTATGTGCGATACTGTCTGATTATCGTCATGCACCAGTTCACTGTAAGAGTAGCCAATATCAAACATTATGCCTCTATTTTGGAATCTTGTCAGGGATGGTTCCTTGGACAAATTTTAGGACCTTTTTGACCTCTAAAAAAAAGATCCAAAGAATTTTTAAAAATAAAGACAGTCCTTTCCCAACACCTAGAAAAATTCTTGAATGTTTTTATCCCCTTAACCTCTCTCTTCCAATCTCTCTTGGAGATGGGGCTTTTTACGTCCGTTTGTAGACATGCATATAGTAACTGGTTTTTAAAAGCCTTGATTGCAACTATTGGTGAAAAAGAAACTCAATGTTGCAGAATATGGATACTGATGCTGAATTAGGAATTTGAATCTCCTCACATAGGAAGATTTTGTATTTGTATTCACAAACTTTATATACTTTTAGAGTATATCATGAAATCTACACAATGGAGTAATTATGTGAGCAGTATGAAAAACCTGTCTGTTTCCCTCAGAAGATTTTCGTCTTGTGTTGAAAAAACTGATGACTTTTCTTTGCAAGGACTTTTGAAGGCAACTAGACAGAAATTGTCATGGGAAATTAAAACATGTCGATACCAACCATGGATTAAAGACCCTGGAGTTGCTGGTATGTTTAGTCATGAATGTCCTTTTTTGTATTTTGATGTTACTATTTCTATTTTTATATTACTGTGATTATTTGTACACATGCTATAAAATTTGCAATTTGACATCTTTCATCCACCCAAAACTAGAAAAAAGTTTTTAAGTAAAAGAAAAGAGCTACCTGAAATCTTACAACATACATAAATTTTTCATGTGCGGGGAAGCTGCCATTCTCAACCTTGAGGCCACGCAAGCAGGCTTGCTCTTTTAAGAATAGAGACGGAGGGTGGAGCTTATGACAGAGCAGAAATCCCGAACCATCTCACAATACCCAAGTAACTCCAACCTTTCATATTCATTCTATCTCCGTCAGGGCATTTGTCAAGGCTAGATCCTTTCACGAGTCTGCCTAGCCAGGACGTCGACTGCAAACGGTGCTGCAGGGTGATCATGAGGAATACTGTACCTCAAGGACACTATAGCCTGAGGAACAACATAGCACTTAACCGGATTTTAATTAGTGGATAATCCTTCTAGGTTTTGTTTGTTTTAGTGTGCTTTTTCGCTGAACAGCCTTATCCTAGCTAAGTTATCTATTATGAGGTGCCTCCCAGTTGTAGTATAATATTTGTGAGCATGTTTAGAATGGGTTGGCGGTAATAGGCATACGACTAATTGTGCAGGAAGTCGATTCTTGTTGATAGATGAGCACAGCCAAGTGCAAAAACCATGTAATGACCAAGATGGGCCCAGGGTTTCACAAAGCCTCTGTTCAACTCGAGGTCCCAGCGTCTTGTTGTTGTCTGATTCTAAGCCGGCTTAAGCTCTTCATGTAGACCATTGAAAATGTATTAGTCCCTGACCTATACTAGTGAGAACTATTACTTATCCTGAGTTCATAACAATTCTAATGATTTAAGAGCATAAACATTAGGAATTGAATTGTTACAACATTAAAAACCAACTATTGCATTAACTATTGTAAATGACGAATGCAATTATTCAATAATATATGCAATAATGCAATGCAATAATATATTGTATATGACGAATATTCCCCCTTGTATCCCTGGCCATGGAGCCTTTCGAGGGGGATTAGGAGTGTTGTGATTGGATTGTGTATGTATTGTGGAATAAAAACTTTGAACTCTGAAACACTTTAAATTGGACTTAATAGGAGTTTCAGAAACGCATCTCCCAGGGATAGGAAATATAAAATTAGGTGGTATAGATTTGTTCAGGCAGGAAGAATGGGGTGCATAGGCAAGGAGTAAAACTTATGATGAATAAGGAAGCTGCTTAGTCTTTCTTAGGTTGGGAAGTTATTAATAACAGGATTCTAGTTGTTCACTTCACAACTAAAAATGTAAGGTACCAGTCATAGTAGTGTTTGTCCTTGTAGAACCAACTTACGGAGATGATAGTGACTCAGATGATTTTACGTACCATTGCTAAAACCAATAGACATTATCCATGGTAGAAATATGTATTTTTAAACTAGGATTTTACTGCCTGTGTTGGAAGGAATAGGGATGGATGGTATCATGGCCTAGGTAAATTTGATGTAAGAAAGGAAAATAGCAACGGTTATTGGTACAACATACTAGGATGTATCAGATTGCTGCTATTGATTTTAAAAGTAAAGATCACCATCCACTAGTGTCTAAAATCAATCTAAAGCTGACATTTAGGAAGGATAGCAGCCTTCCTGGAAGTTAAGGCGTTGGTAGACTGTGGGATGAGAACTTTGTAGGAACAATTGAATACGAAACTGGAGAGTCTGAAATCTGACAATGTAGAAGACGGATGGGATAGTCTTCCGAAAATAGTTTGTGAAGTAGCAGATGGTGTCTGAGGGAGGAAAGCTGGAAACACAGGTAGGAATCTTATTAAAAACATTGTAAGTTTAGTAGAAAAGAGGGAGGTTTATGTAAAAAGCATTTGAGTGATGGATCATATAAGAATAAGAGAAATGCAAGCCTGTCACTCGTCGGTGAGAACAATCGACCATCTTTCTACTATCATCAAAGACTTATTTCCTGGGCCTATTGGTGAATCGGTGAGGCTAAAAAGAACTAAATGTTCCGCTCTCATTAAGAATGTGCTTGGACCTGAAACCCTGAAGGAGATAGTGGCTGACATTGGAGATGGTAAGTATTCTCTAATACTGGATGAGTCAACTGATGTCTCTCCAATGAAGTTCATGTGTATTTGCATTCGATATTACAGCCCGAAGTTGAAAAAGATAGTGTGTACTGCGTTAGGAATGGTTGAAGTACCATCAACTACAGCTATTATACTCCACGCAGAACTCACAAAATTTCTTGCAGAGTGCAAAGTACCTTTCAAAAACCTGATTGGTATTGGTACTGATGGGGCAAATAACTTTTGTGGCGCAAATCACTCTCTATTTACATTGCTGAAAGCAGATGGGTTACCCCACCTTCAGCTTTTCAAATGTGTTTGCCACTCTCTGCACTTGTGCGCTTCCGAGGCGGTGGAAGAGTTGCCGAGCAACCTAGAATTTATGCTCTCGGAAACGTACAAGTGGTTTAGCGTAAGCCCGTTGCGAAGGGAAGCGTACGGCCAGATATATAGGCTGATAAATCATGGAAATTCGCCCCTTACAATTGTGGCCCCTTCAAGTACACGCTGGTTGTCGCGATACACCGCAGTGTGTAGAGTTGATGAGCAATACCTCGAACTGACAACACATTTCCGCATCGCCAAGGAAAAAGAGCGGTGCTATACTGCAAGAACTTTACACGAAATGTACAGTGATAAGCGCAACCGTCTATACATTGTCTTTCTGAAACCGCTATTGGCCGACTTTCAGAGGGTGAACATACTATTTCAACATTCGAATGCAGACCAATTTCGTCTGTTTCAAGAGCTGAAAGATTTGGTCATGTGCATCCTGCGCAGGATCCTTCGGCCGTCTGCAGTGTCCCTTAACGTCAACCTTGAGTTTCTAATTTACTACCTTCCTGTCGACCAGGTAGACTTTGGGCATTTGTTTCTTTCTGAACTCAGCGAAGCTGATCTTCCAAGCGAGATGAAAGAGGAAATAAAGCTTCGCTGTCACGGCTTTCTCAAGACGGCTGCAAGGTCAGTTCTGAAACGTTTACCTCTTGCCATTGATTCCCTTCTGAAATTGAGAATTCTCTCTCCGACAATATGTTTATCTCAGACTAGACCCAGATTCGCCGACCTACCTCTTAGTGTGATTCCAGTGTCAGAATTTGGAGACATGGAAAACCAGTGGAGACGCCTGCTCGAGGTTGACTCGAATGAACATTGTGGCGGAGAACTTCCAAAAGACTCCTCTGAGTTCTGGGTCCACGTGCTTCAGTTTCGCGACCCTATTGGAGAGCCAGTCTTTCAGGATTTGGCAAAGTGGGCATTGTCGTTGCTGAGTTTGCCTATCAGCAACGCAGTCGTTGAGAGAGCGTTTTCTATGATGAACTGTGTAAAGTCAAAGCTTCGGAATAGAATGCTTTTACCAATGCTAAACGTAATTTTGATTTTTCGACTGTGGATGTCTGTCAGTGGCCACTGCTGTTCGTCATTCGTACCATCGGCCAAAATGACTTCGTTCAACAGTTCCATATATTCGAAAAATGGAGCTGAAAATGCGTCTGACAGTGGACAATGCGGCAGAGCTGATGCACCTGACGCTTACGGCGAAGAAGCTGAACTCAATGACATCTTAGAGGCATTTGGTCAATCTTAAAGGGCTATGAAAAAGGATATTCTTAATCACCGAAAATTCCACCCTGGAGCATTTTTTTCCAAACTGCCACTTTTTTTTAGTTTTCCCGTCATAAAGCGCCTTAAAAGGTACGCACTCACTCAACGACTGGCAGCCAGAGTTCGGACAGCCATCTTGCGCTAAAGGTCAATATAATTATGATAAGTTGTAAACTTCTGAAATCGATGAGTGAGTTGGCTCTCGCAGCACAGCAACAAAATTCAATTCTTAGTTTGTCTTACGTAAAAGTATCGAAATTTATAACGCGTGTCATTCCCAATCTGGCCCACGATACTTCCCATCCATGTTTAAAGTGGTGGAATGTTCGGACTTCGTTAAAATGTGGCTCATCAAACAGGAAATTGGAGATCCGTCCCAGCAAGAACAAATAAAGACTAAGAACCTTCGTCTCCCTATCTCGATACTACAACCATGCGGAGTCGAATAAAATACGGCTGATACCCGGCGAATTTGAGCGGAGGTGGAGCTGGCGCGGAACATTACAATTCGTTACCTCTACAACTAGCTCATCGCAGTACAGCCCCGGAGAAGAAAAATTGAGTGAGAACAAGTGAAAGTGTTTGATTACACTAATCATACACGCCTTGAGGCCTGCTACGGTCTTTTCCTCGCTAATGCGCGGCGGCGATGAGGGAAAGTAGACGGCCGTCAACTCAGTGCTCAGCCAGTTCTCAAATTGGCTCCACCTCCGCTCAGATTTTACGGGTTATCCAATAGTCAGTGCATGGACCAAAGACGGAGGTTCTACTCAGTCTTATTTGTTCTTGGTCCCAGGGACGTATTGTGGTTCGTGATAGCCAATTATGACCCTGGAATGGACTTGTGATAAAGACAAAAGTACGATTGTGTTCCTTGTGTATCTTTCGAAGCCCTTTAAGGGCGTTTTAGCATTGGGAAAAGGATTTTATTCCAAAGCTTTGACTTTACACAAAGTGATTTCCATAATTTTATGAATCTATATGTGATAATATCCCAATGATCTGATTTTTGTTTGTGTATCTATGTGATAATAAACCAATGATCTAATGATCTTTTTTGTTTTTGTCTGCGGGTTACGGTCGTTATTAAGTAATGCATCATTATGTCCAACCAATACATAAGGGCTGGGACACAATTTTAAGAATTTGTTCTGGCAATAACTCTATTGCGCCAAAAAGAACCTCTGACTGAATCGAAATGTTGACATTAAAACGCCTTGGGTCACAGAGTATCATTATAGTAATCGGAGGTCCGACTCAGTGAAATTATGGGATACAGAAATTGCGGCGCACACACGGACAGTGCTCGAACTAACGCAGGAGAAATCGAGCCGGTGGGCGTCCTCGTCAATAATTTTCCCCGAACTGTTGGACAGAAAAGTAAGCACGGTCGAGCATTTTCTGAGCGGGAATTTCTGTAAAGTCTCTAGAGTTCCACATGGGGTAGCGGTTTATCGCAATTCTACTAAATGCAGCCTCAAAATAATATCTACACTGGAACTGCACTTCCTCAAGCCAGGGAACGAATTGAAAGGTGGATAATGCCAGTAGGACCAAAGGACCTGAATAGTGGTGAGTATTTCTATAAAACGGCCGTCAAAACTTGGCCACCTTTAAAAGTAAAGTTAGATTTTGGACAAAAAATTGTCTGGCTTATTTTTGGCTTGTTTTTCAAAGGCTGCGGCTTACTTTTTTGTTCACTATCTGGCAACACTGAGTCATTCTGAAGATGTATATTTTATATGATCTATATGCTTCTCAAATTGAAATACTCTGGATGTTGTTGAATTCGCATGAAAAAAAAATGTGTGATCACTTCCACACGGAAGCGCTAGTTGGAGCATCATGTAGTGTGACCTTAACAGTAAAGTGCCAAGAAAATGCTCTCTACCCGGCTGTTTTAAGGCTTCAAAGATTGCCCTTGAATCGTTAAAATACTCATTTTATCACTTATCTCGCTGTTCCTGGACACAAATCAATTTTGGCAATTAAATCATAATCAGAACATTTTTTTCTCCCGATTTTACTAATGGTTGCAAAAACTCGTTTTCCTCGTAAAACTCGTTTAACTTTTAAAAAAAGAAAACAATTAACTTCTGTTAATTAAATGATTTGCGTACCTGACTTGTTTGGTAGGTCAAAGTTTGCCCACCCCTGCTCAAAAGTATTGAATTTTAGAGACACGTAAATTACCGTTTTTGCGGGGCTCTACTTTTTGTTTCTGGAAATATGGGAATATGAAGGTATTCCAACATTAACCATGCTCATAGTTACACAAGAAATAGAATATAAAATGAATGAACTAGTAATAATCCTATGCTGGGCTCTAGAAAAAGATTAAGCTTCAAAAAAGTTTGATCCCACCCAAATAATGATCATTTTTACCGTTTCCTTTAATTGATCATAGATAAGAAAAATTCTTACGAGAAGATTTCCAAATTTAGTTTTAGCTTTGGTTGTCTTCAATCTAAATTGGGAATTGCATTTTAATTACAAGTGACACATGCGTGCTTCAAAACCCACTAAATACGAACAATCGTCAGAATAGTAGTAAACTCCTTACCGTCATTGCTGGTTTTTGCAAGCTATAAGAAATGCTTAATGCTGGGCTGGTGTCGCTCCATTTTCTTTCTTTCCTCTTACGTGATCTTTCCGTTTCAATGCTTAGCTTACTTTGGAATTATAGCCAACTTTGCCACTCTGGTGATTTGTAATTTACTAGTTTTCGGCTAAAAAATTTACTAGATTGGCTTCCGTTTTACTAGATCTTGCCAAAAAAGTGCGCGTGTCGCGGCTTTCGCCGCGACACGCGCATTGGCGTGAGAAAGCTAGTAAATACTTTTTGTCCTCAAAATGAAAACAAAACTAAAAATAGCTAGTGCACATTTTTTTTTCTGCTTGTGCAGCATCTTAATATGATTTCTTTTGGTCATTCGGCTTATTTGCCTTCAAATATGTAGGAAATGTGTTCCCAGTTATTCATTAGGTCCAAACAGTTTCTTCCAGCCTCCTAATTTCTGACAGACTCGGCCTTACTCCATAGTTTAACCAACTTTTCTGAAAGTTTATAGTTTCAGTATATACTTACGACTAGGCTTCACAAAAATTTCAGGTACACATAAAACCAAACAAACGACCACGAAAAATGAAATTCAAAGTTAAAAAAGAGAAAAAATACTAAAGTCCGATTTGAAAGACCAAATTTGACTTTTTCAAAGCTTAATCGCCGGTCCTTCACCCTCTTCTGTTTCCCAGGAACCAGGCTTGTTCGCCTTCGTCTTCCATTTTCTGCATCTATCAATCAGAGCGGGCGGAATCTCCAACTCCGAAACGCATTTTGTGTCTCTGAGGAAAAGTTGCTTTGAGTGCATGAGAGCTCCAACTGTGTCGATATTCAATCAGTTTTGCCCACCCCCTCCCACGCTTATTTTTTCCCCAATGTCATCCGATCAACATTTTTAGATAGCCATTTTGTATAACTATGTCTTAGCTTGAGGATGACTTAGCCCCATATATAATGTTTATATTATTAATATATTCTCTGAGGATAATGGTAGATGGTAATAAGCTTACCTAAGCTATGGATGTCCGGTCTTGATTTTTCCTTCAAACGATAATTTCGACAGGACCTGTGCCTGTCATCATCAGGTTCAAATTCAAGTCTCTTGCCAGAATATAAAATCACTAAATAAAATAAAACTAAAATTACTGATCAACACTAATAATTAAGTCGAACCCGGAATTATTGTTGTAATATGGCCCGGATTTTGGTAGAGGCGTTGATGGCCGCTATCCTAGTAGATCTCAAAAAGGTGGGGTCTATAGAAGTGGGGTGGAGTTTTTTTGCGAGTTTTTAGCCTATGGGTAATGGGTTCCCAAATTTCGCTGATGCGGAACTCTCCATTGTCTTTATTGATGGTTGGCTTGTTTTTAACCATTTCTAGAGCTTCTCTGATTTTCTGCTTTAAGAGTTGTGGAACAATAGCAATAAGTTGAGCCTGGTCAAACTCAATGGAGTTTGTTTCAGAAAAATGCCCTTTTTATAAATTTAACTTCATTTATCTTTAGATATCTAAACCATGGGAAAGCCTTTATTTTGAGACCTCTTAAGGAATCCACGAATTAGCAAGTGCTTGAAAAAGCCAGGTGAGCGATGACTCATACAGCTTAAATTTACAGCTTGAAAAGCTTCAAAGGATGCTGGGAGTTTAATTTGATTCGGCCATTCATCGCCTTTGGTCAGAGATGCGCGCGCGAAGGCGCGTCTTAAAGTGTATCGATTAATTGTATGAGTTTTTATCTTTAGTTCCGTTTTTGAGTCTGATATGTGTGTGACCTTTTTGGAAGATTACAAGTAAGCTATTTTCTACAGCTGTGTAGACTATTTTTCCAGGAACCGAGACAGGGTAGGAACAGAGTTACGAGATACCGTCATTATTGTATTGTTCGTTACCTCCAAGGAGATAATTAGAAATATTAGTGGTAGCCCAGAGTGGGTACCCTTGGCCTTAGAGGTTGGCCATTTGACCGCTCGATCACGTTATCATACCCTGGGGCAGGGTATACTGTAAATTGGGTATTAACAAACCTTATAGTTACAGAACCGTTGTGGTAAGCGCGGGCATCCCATTATAATATTTGGCGCCATCAGGGGCTTTCCCCTCCAGTAAGTGGTGTAGCACCTTTTTTGCACCAATAAGTGGTGACACCTGTACCTTACCACTACAATAATGGTGGCAGTCGTGGTCTACCAGTACAATAAACAACAACAACAAAAAATCATACATTTAACCCACATCGATCTTTACTATAAAAATTTCAAGCCTTCAAATCACTTTCGACTATTAAAAAGGGCACTAGGCCTTTCGATTTCCAATCGAATGAGCCCTTTTTGGGTTTCTACGACAACGCTTTCTGTAAACACCTTATATGTCCCCAGGGCATAAATTACAACCCTCACCCTAAGGGCTGTGAGGGTGGTTGTCATTCTCTAAGACATAATTTCCAGAACTTTCAACTACGTTAAACAAAATGGGTGTCTCAAAATTTTGACTGGATGTGTTTGGGAAAATGGTGGGCGTGAAAGGGGCGTTAGTCGCTCGCCAATCACTTTCAACTATTAAAAAAGGCACTAGCCCTTTCAATTTTCAATCAAATGAGCCCCTTTGAAGTTTCTACGACAACGCTTTCAATAAAAACCTTATATGCCCCCAGGGCATAACTTACAACCCTTGCCCTGAGGGCTGGGGGGGGGTTGTCATCCTCAAAGACCTAATTTCCAGAACTTTTTACTACGTTGAACAAAATGGCTATCTGAAAATTTTTATTGGATGTGTTTAGGGGAATGATGCGCGTGAGAGGGTGGTTAGTTACCCTCCAATCACTTTCGACTATTAAAAAGGTCACTAGCCCTCTCAATTTCCAATTGAATGATCCCCTTTTGAAGTTTTTAATACAACTCTATCTATAAAAACCTTATGTACCTTTGCCCTAGGTTGTAGAACTTACAACCTTTGCCCTAGGGGCTCTGAGGGGTTTTGTCATCCTTAAGTATGTTTGGGTAAATGGTGGGCGTGGGAGGGGGGTCAATACTCTACCTAATTTCCAGAACTTTCGACTATGTTGAACAAGATGGAAATCTCAAAATTTTGATTGGATGTGTTCGGGGAAATGGTGGGCGTGAGAGGGGAGCTAGTTGCCCTTCAATCACTTTCGACAATTAAAGGGGCACTAGCCCTTTCAATTTCCAATTGAATGAGCCCTTTTGAAGTTTTTACAATATCTCTATAAAGACCCCACATGCCACCAGGGCATAACTTGCAGCCCTTGTCCCGAGGGCTGTGGGGGGAGGGGTCGTCATCCTTAAAGATGTAATTTCCAAAACTTTCAACTACGTTGAATAAAATGGCTATCTAAAATATTTATCGGATGTGTTTGGGGAAAAGGTGGGCGTGAGAGGGGGGTTAGTTGCCCTCACATCACTTTTGACTATTAAAAAGGCACTAGTCCTTTGAATTTCCAATCGAAAGAGCTCTTTCAAGTTTCTACGACAAAGATTTCAATAAAAACTTATATGCCCCCAGGGCATAACTTATAACCCTTGCCCTGAAGACTGTGGGGGGAGTGTCCTGCTCAAAGGTATAATTTCCTGAACTTTAAACTGCGTGAAACAAAATGGCTATCTCAAAATTTTGATTGGATGTGTTTGGGGAAATGGTGGGCGTGGAAGGGGTTTTAGTTGCCTTCCAATCAGTTTCGATTATTAAAAAGGGCACTAGCCATTTCAATTTCCAATCGAATGAACCCTTTTTGAAGTTTCTACGACAAAGATTTCAATAAAACTTATATGTCCCCAGGACATAACTTATAACTCTTGCACTGTGGGGGGACTGTCCTGCTCAAAGGTATAATTTTCTGAACTTTAAATTGCGTGGAACAAAATGGTTATCTCAAAATGTTTATTAAATGTGTTTGGGGAAATTGTGGGCGTTGAAGGGGTGTTAGTTGCCTTCCGATCAGTTTCGACTATTAATTAAGGCACTAGCCATTTCAATTTCCAATCGAATGAACCCTTTTTGAAGTTTCTACGACAACGCGTTCTATAAAAACCTTATATGCTCCCAGGGCATAACTTACAACCCTTGCCCTGAGGGTTGTTGGGGGGGGGGAGGGGTTGTCATGCTTAAAGATATAATTTCCAAAACTTTCAACAACGTTGAATAAAATTGTTATCTAAAAATTTGGATTGGATGTGTTGGGGGAAAAGGTGGGGGTGAGAGGGGGGGGGGGGGTTAGTTGCCCTCAAATCACTTTAAAACGTTTAAAACGTATAAGTTATAAAAATGGCCCTTAAATGTTTGCCACAACAACACGTAACTCAGTTGTTTCAACTGAGTTAAATATTATAGTATCTGAAATTCCTTTATTGTCATAATACATTTAGTTTCTGATTATCTTCCATTTGCTTTTTTTTTTAGAAAGTGTGGCTAGTCATCTCAATCAAAACAAACAGGATAATCTCGTAGTTGAGATATTCCCTGGTTTTGGTGCAGTGACTGAATCATTGCTGAGAAGTGGACGTCGAGTTGTCGTTTACGAAAGAAGGTCATTTTTAAAAAAGCGTATGGAGGTTAGTGAGTCCTCTTAAATGTACAGTTTCTGTTTCACTGTTTGATGTGCGGTAATAACTCGTTAACTTTGATTTTGCAGTATTTTAAGTTCTGTTGTTGTTTACAATGGTATATGGGATATCATTTCCGCGTTGCATCAATTATTTCAACAACTAATTCGATTATTTCGAATTAGTTGTTGTTGAAAGGTGGTGAAGGAAGCTATGCTCAAAATTGGTGGGTATATATATTTATGGTTATTTTTATTTTTGTGTATATATTTCTCAGGTGACACGTCACAAGGGGATGCCATAAGTTCTTACGGCAGGCGCGCTCACTTGCTAGGGCCATGAATTTAATGTGCCGAAGCCCATATTGGCGAGTATCTATTCCTCTGAGGAGCCCTGATGTGAGGTGATCACCTGGGAATATTTTATTAGATTTAAGGTGCTTTTGCTTGTAGTTGTACAACGACTTACATTTATTGATAAGTTTGCTTGATTTTAGACATGATTACTGGGCTAATGGATTGGTTAAGCTGTTTTGTTCTAGATGATTGGATCTTCTTCAAGTGCTTGTTTGTCTCAACATTGGATTGTTACGTACGGACTAAGTTTTGGCTCTTATGACAATCGCATTTAGCTTGGTGGCTGGTGCGCTGGGTTTGGATTTCTTTGTCCAAAGGGCGAGGGTTCGAATCCTAGTGTATCCATTTATTTTGTTTGGGACGGGGTCAGTGGCGTGACTCTGTAAGCTCAGCTAGAGTCGACCCAGCTCTAAATGGGTACCTGGAGAAATCTGGGGAAGGTGAGCAGGAAGGGTGTGAGATAGCACAGGATGGCTGGCCCCCATCCCATTGCACATCCTGGCTGAAGGGCCTGGAGACGGAAATCAGCATCGCCGGTTTTGTAAGGGTCTAGTGCTATATCTTTTACCTTTTTCTTTTTACATTCACATTGGATTGATCTCTGGTTTGCAACACGGGGCTTGGGGTTCAATCCATGTTGTCGCAAGCCTAGGAGAGGCGTGCTACCTGTCCCTCTAAATAAATTCCAGGCAATTGGAACGTCGACGATTGTCGATGCACCGTGGGTCAACAACGATTTTGGAGGATCTATTTTTCTACTAGTCTATGGCAGACGACAGCCAAAACAGACTTTGTAATAGATATTTTCCGAAATTTCGAGTTTGGTGTTTGCAAGTAATTGTGCTCTAGGAGCAACATTTTGGTTTCATCCGGTTCTTTTTTTTCTTTCATTTTTTTTCTGGAGCCCATTTCAGTCTATTAAGAGAAAGTGTTGAGGGTTTAACCTTCGAAGTTCTGTCGGGAGTTTGGTTCACTGGCTATATTTATGAATAAGATATTCTAGTTTGGAAAAAAACGTATAATTCTTGCCTCGGACGAAAAAGGATGGTGTTCGCTTGTTCTTGTGCAATCAATCAATCAATCAATTGGGTGCCAGTTAAACAGTGGGTGAGTTGAGGGAGTTTTATAGCCTGTCTCAAAGAGTATTATTTTAAGTTGTCCTGTCAAGCCATGATTCTACTTTCGAGTGTAAAGCTACGAACGATCAAGCAAGCAAGTTGATCGGTTAAGCAAGCTACAAGGAAGTTTAAAGGTTAAGCAAGCAACAAGGAAGTTTAAAATTGAAGTTAGATTCAAAGCCCAAAAGTGCTTAAGGTTTACAACTGCTCCCTGACTCCAGTGCCAAAATATTCTCTTAGAATAATAAATAGAAAAATTTTAGAGATCCAAAGAGGAGGATTTTCACACGTCGTCGAAAGTGCTGTCATCTACCTTTACAAGCTGTTTGTGTTCGTGATTATATTGAGTTTTCGATTTCTATTTATGTGTTTGGGACTGAGGTAGAGAAACAGCATCGCATGTGATGCTAAACTCTAATATTACTCTCATTATGAAAGAATTCGGGCTTTCCCTTTACCCCTTTCTTAGTTGTGGGACTAGAAAGTTGCCGGAGGATAAGAAAATTAGTTTTTTGAACGAAGGAAAATACAACTTTCTTCATTAATTGACAAATTAATTATTAGTAAAAAGAGAATGAAAGAAAGAAAAGTTTAAGCTAATTGTAAAATAGTCAATCGGAAGTCAATAAGTCGATAGTCAGGTTAAAAGAAGAATCCAAAAAGAGACAGAGCTGCGTCCTTTTTTGACGCTACGTCACAAATATAGTTGAATGAGGGGGCATATTTACATTAATATCCAGCACCTAAAAAAAAAACAGCCGAATAGAAATAAGATAATTGAAATTGTGATTAATAAGTGCGAATTTCGGACAAAAAAAATATTTAGCAACTATGTATAAGAACTGTCCGTTAAAGCATAAGTGACAAAATATTTTCGATTAGAACTCATCAGAGATTTCATCAGGCTATAGCGCCAGTGTACCAGCTGTGTTCTGTGAAGCCCATTTTCAAACAATCTTCTATTTTAGGCGCTGAAAGAGCAGTATACAGTGTCTTTTGATTGCAACTTCGAAAATTACTATTTACCGACAAGTCTTCATTTAGAAAACGAAATAACTGAAAACTTTTATCAGCATCTTCCGAATATTCCGTGGTACAGCCGTAAGTAAAGGTGCCTTATTCTTTCTCAATTTATACGGTTTTGCTGTTCCTTTTATATTCAAATTTATTCTTCTTTTATTTGTCCTTCATTTGTGCTCCTTTTGAGGGCCTATTGTTATTAGAGCCTTGTTTTGCTTTCTAGATATGATCTGGCTATTGTATTGCCAAACCAGGAGTCCATAAGGGTCTTTTATCAAGCCTCATTTTCACTCCAAATTCGTTTAAATTCTTTTCTATAACCTTGTCAATCATTTTGAAAATTACCCAGAAACATGAAAAGTATGAGACGACTTACCTTAAGTGAGAAGAAGTAAGGCTGCTGTATGCAAATAATTTTTTTTTCCATATCGACTACTGATTCCTAAAGTAGTCCAGGGGACCCCCAGGAGTCCACGGAAAACTCGACGGAGGTCTATGATGGTATGACAAAAAAATGGGGGTCCACAATCTGAAAGTGGGGTCCCTGACCATTTATCTGGTTTAGACAAGGACGAGCTAATATTTTGACTTGATTTCACTAATCAGTGTAGACAGACAATATTTTAAGCAGCTCAGTGACTGTTACTATTAATGTTTAATTTTATTTATATTAATATCGTTATCATATTATAATGTAATATGATAACAATAATAATTAATAGTATAATAATTATATGTTAGAATAAATTCAACACAAGAAAATATACTATTTTTGTTTCTACCGTTCTAAATGGGGAGTTTTCTAAATAAGTTAAAATAGAATGCATTGGTTTCTTGTGCTGTGAGTAAAGTTTCTTGTGCTACATTTCTACCATAATCCTAAGACTGGACAAAAAAAAAATGCAATAATTAGATTTAACAATGGAAACTTGCGTTGCAAGCGAGTTCCGACCACGAATTAACAGTTTTCGAGAAAAAAAAAGTGAGAAATGATTTTTAATTAATGAATTAATTGTGCTGTGAGTGGATGTCAAAAAAGTAAAGCTGGATGAAGTCACTTTTTTTATTGGTCAACTTTACTTTTTTGACATCCACTCACAGCACAATTAATTCATTAATTAAAAATCATTTCTCACTTTTTTTTCTCGAAAACTGTTAATTCGTGGTCAGAACTCGCTTGCAACGCAAGTTTCCATTGTTAAATCTAATTATTGCATTTTTTTTTGTCGAGTCTTAGGATTATGGTAGAAATGTAGCGGGGGGTCCCCTGGAACCAGCAACATTTTGAGAGTGGTCTTTGAGAAGAAAGGTGTAGAACCCACTAATGGTCCGCACAGTGTAGGAACCAATTTCCTAACTCTCTGCTTTGGCCGAGAGCGCCAAGTATATCTAGGGTAAATCTTCTTACAGTTCTCATGTATCCAGATAACTTTTAAAAATGATCCAGATTGATCAGTTCGCAGAAAAGAATCTAAACGAATTTGGAATAAAAATTAGGATTGATAAATTTACCTATCTGTTTTGAATTTTATGCTTGATAAACATAGAATAATTACCAATTTGCTACTTCAAACTGCGTATTTTAGTTATTATTGCGAGTTTGAAGAATTCTTTTTCATTACTTTTCCTAGTCCATCCTCGGGTGTAGCCCTGAGATGCCTTATTCTTTCTCAATTTGTACTGTTTTGCCTTTTTTTTTATGTTCAAGTCTACCCTTACCTTCATTTGGGCTTTTTTTAGGCTCTATTTATTTTTAGATTTTTTCTTTCTCTCCTGGATAAGATTTGGCTATTTTAGTGAACTATTCAAGAGGTAATTTCAGAAAAAAAGGTTATCTACTAACTAAAATAGGAAGTACTGAAACATCAAGAGGCTAAAAAAACCTACCTTTACTTTAATTTTTTGGCCCACTGTTTTAAACAAATTTTGGTAAAATATTTTTCGAGATGAAAACGCAGAAAAACAGATGAGATATTTGAATTTGCTTTCGCTTTAAGTATTGAGTTGCCAAGAATATGGCATATTACTAGTAAAATAAGCCTACAAAGAAATATTCTGAAACTACCTTTATTAGAATACTAGACACCAGAATAAGAGGTACGAACTCACGGTAACGAGGACTCTGGGAAGAGGTATCTGAAGTCTTCTTCTACAATGCAAGTGTTGAATATGTGATAAGTGGACACCCTTTTGGAAAACAAAATGCAGCTTCAATAAGAATATTTTTAAGGAGACATAGAAACAACAAAGCCAAATTTTATCGTCTAAACAATTGCTCAAAGATTATAATTAGTTGTCATGGATCAATTTTAAAACTTGGGTTTTTTTACGAGTAGGAATTATTTCTGTCAATTAAGGAAAAATTTAACGTTAATATTTATTTTGCAAAAGTTGAGTTCCTGGAAAAATAGTCAAAAATTGACTGTTTAACCCTAGAATACTAGACTGCTTATCGATTTATGTGAATACTAGGGTCGGTCAATTAGACCAGGTACGTCTATCAAAGCCTATATCTTCGTAACCATTAGGTATTCAAATTTTTCTTTGAGCATTTGTGGCAAACAAAGTGGCAAACAAATCAATTCGTGCGTTCTACACAGAAATTTAAAATGTGGTCTCGGTAAACAAGGCGCCTGCAAGCCTCGCAAGCGGTCGACGGTTTGCGATCGTGTACAGTGTACAGTTTACTCGTCTAGGAAGTCGAGTAGAACCTTCGTTCGAAACGGGAGTCACGTGAATTACTTCACAGAAAAGTTCACAGATTTGGCGTGGCAAACGAGGTCATTCTAAAGGTGCTTGAGCTGGGGGATCATGAGTAAAGATTCATCAAGCCCTCTCGTCGTCATACTGGCTTTTCACTTAAATGATTCGTGTTCTTGCAGTAGATAATGAAAGAGTTTATGGAGATCGGTTCAACTTGCGGTATATGATCCAAACGGGCCACCTTCGGGTCTTCTGTGAACAGCTGAGAATGCTGCTCATTTTGTCAAATGTGTACACACTGCACTTCGTCTTGTTGTACGTTTCAGTGATTTCAGGTTTTCCAGACTCAGCAATAGACGATCTTTGGTGCATCGTCGAGAGAAGCAGGACCAATTTCCGTTTCTCTGTAGTCTAGGATACCAAGATCTTTTCTTTTCCAAAACAGGACATTGACGACCCAGCGTCCCTTCTTGTCGCTGCCAGAATGTCTTTGGGTGTTTCATTTTTATTTTTGCCGAAAATCCCCACCACAGTCAGGCTGAAGGGGTCTCGAAGACCCCTTTGAAGTTGTTAAGTACAAAAATGTTTATTCTGAATCACTACCTATTTCTTGCAGAGTTCCGCAGGGTACGCTTTTAGTTCCTTTACTATTTTTGGTAATGATTAACAAGCTTGCTAATGAATCAGCCGATCGAGGGGAGTTTGTGGATGATATGTCATTGCTCGAAAAGTGCAGAAGAAAAATTAAGAGCAGTGCAATTGAAATTCTCGGAAGATGTTGCAAGTGAAGTAGCCCAGTCAAAAACGAAAGTGAATTCCCATAAATGTCATATTATGAACTTTAGCTTTCTTAAATCAAAAACATCATTTCCAACCCCAATATCTAATGAAATAATTACAACAGAACTAAACTCTTAGGGGTCATACTCACTAGTGAATTGAAATGGGAGGCCCACATTTGCTCTATTATTAAACAGGCTAGTGCATCTCTGTCTCTCATTAAGCTATTTGCTAAATTTTCACGCCCAAAAGCACATATTCTCCGCCTTTATATATCTTTTATCCGTCTACAGCTTGAGTATGCTTTCCCTGTGTGGCATTTTGGTTTTACGGTGGATCAGTTGGTTCATCGCTGTAGGCTATGTTTTAATATTCCACTTATGTACTTATGTTTTTTTTGTATACAATGTAGGCTAACTGACTGAAGGCAACAAGTTTGGCATTTTTTTTTTTATGTTGTGAGAGTTTGCTTGATAATAAAGTACTATTCATTGATTCATTCAGTAACATGTTTATGTGGGAAAAGAACAATGGTAAACCTTTTATCCATGGTTACATTTTTCTTGGTGCCTGCTAGGGGTCAGCATAGCTCTTTGGTAAAATAGCTCACTAGTGTTCCCCTATTGCTCGGGGTTCCTTTTCAAAGGTAGGTAGAGCATTTAGGGTGGCAAGCTTTTAGTTATCAGTTACAATAGGTCCATGCTCTTTTTCTCTAAGCAAAGATGCTAATTGACGTTTTCCACAAATTGGAGGACTGCCAAAAAAACTCACATTAACACTAGACGGTCATTTTGACCGAGACCCCCCTCATATTTTTTACATATGCAATGATTTTGCAAATTCTCACCCTTTCCCTTTCTTGGCTTGGTACCGACTGAAATAGCACAGTCGCTCCGACTTCTCTTAATACGACGTCATAGCGGAATTACGAAACTGTAAAAATCCCAGAATCAGAAACTCAGCATTCTACAATTAATGCTGCTTACCGTGAATTGTATGACAGATTGAATTGTTTTATCGTATTTTGTAGCATTAAATGGTCAAAATATCTTTTTAATTGCTTCACCCGTAATATTCTCAATAGTCTCAGATGTTGCCAAAATAAGCTCCGTCACTGATGGTTTTCATATCTGCTCCCAAATTTCCTTATTTCAAATGTCCTTCAACGGTCCTACTTCCTGTCGCCCCCTCAATTGAGGATAAACGCCCCTTATAGGTTATGGTAATTGCAGTAGCAGCTCTATGACAAAAATTTGCAATTTTATTTGCGTCATCAGTACTGTGTGTGCGGTAAGTTCATACCAATAACCGGCATCGAAGCCATTTTTTTCCTGGCATGCCCCTGGAACAGCTTTTTTTGCAAGTTTACGGGTAGGCCAGAAGCTGCAGTTGAAGAGGGGTTGTTTTTCATTTTTATTTGCGTATGTATATTGTTTAATTGCAATTTGTTAATAAAAGGAAGAAAAAAAACATACAGATTGAATTATTGACTAAGCTAGATTTTTTCGTCACTTTTGGTTCTAATGCTGAACTTTGTTGAACTCTAGAGCTACAATGCTCCGTAGTTTGAATGCTTAGGACTTTTTAATTCCAAAAATACTTTTATTAGAGAAAGTCATCCTCTTTTTCCATTTAGTTTCCGAATGTATAATATCTTGTGAAAGCTGTCATTTTCAATTTTGAAGCTGGTCCTCAGGGCTCTCTAAGAGGGGTGTGCAACCCTAAAAGATATGTTATTATCTTCCTCCTTCTTATTGTAGATGAAAAATTTAAAGAACAAAGGAGGTCTGTTGCTTTGCATCCTCAAAATTAACTAGTAAAATTTAACAATGAATTCCCTGAAGATACGAGTCTCGAGTTGAGTATACCAAAAATCTCTGAAGAGATTCCAGGAAAGTGCTTTTTTTTCGCCTACCATACTTTTTACCTACATGTATCCTCTGGGAGCAATTTTTGGTAAAGTTCACATACTACTGTGCTTGTATATATACACATGAAGGATAAAAATGATCCTGTTCTATGTCTGTTCAAAATATAATCCTTGGTCTCGTTTAAACTTTAAACTTTCGAAATATTTTCCAAAAAAATGCTTTTTTAGCAAAAGTTCTTTTCCTCTTTAGTTTCTGAATATGTAAAATCTTAAGAAAGCTTAAAAAATTTCTTAAATAGTAGGTAGGCTCTTGGAAATATTTTTTATTTTTACCCATATTTTATTTTACCATACTTTTTACCTACATGTATTCTCTGGGAACAACTTTTGGTAAAGTTCACTTACTACTGTGCCTGTATATATACACATGAAGGACAAAAATGATCCTGTTCTATGTCTGTTCCAAAGTTACTCCTTGGTCTCTTTTAAACTTTAAACTTTCGAAATATTTTCCAAAAAAATGCCTTTTTAGCAAAAGTTCTTTTCCTCTTTAGTTTCTGAATATGTAAAATCTTAAGAAAGCTTAAAAAATTTCTTAAATAGTAGGTAGGCTCTTGGAAACATTTTTTATTTTTACCCATATTTTATTTTACCATACTTTTTACCTACATGTATTCTCTGGGAACAACTTTTGGTAAAGTTCACTTACTACTGTGCTTGTATATATACACATGAAGGACAAAAATGATCCTGTCTATGTATGTTCCAAAGTTACTCCTTGGTCTCGTTTAAACTTTAAACTTTCGAAATATTTTCGAAATGCATGAATGACATGTATTCTCTGGGAACAACTTTTGGTAAAGTTCACTTACTACTGTGCTTGTATATATACACATGAATGACAAAAATGATCCTGTTCTATGTCTGTTCCAAAGTTACTCCTTGGTCTCGTTTAAACTTTAAACTTTCGAAATATTATCCAAAAAAATGCTTTTTTAGCAAAAGTTCTTTTCCTCTTTAGTTTCTGAATATGTAAAATCTTAAGAAAGCTTAAAAAATTTCTTAAATAGTAGGTAGGCTCTTGGAAACATTTTTTATTTTTACCCATATTTTATTTTACCATACTTTTTACCTACATGTATTCTCTGGGAACAACTTTGGTAAAGTTCACTTACTACTGTGCTTGTATATATACACATGAAGGACAAAAATGATCCTGTCTATGTCTGTTCCAAAGTTACTCCTTGGTCTCGTTTAAACTTTAAACTTTCGAAATATTTTCGAAATGCATGAATGACATGTATTCTCTGGGAACAACTTTTGGTAAAGTTCACTTACTACTGTGCTTGTATATATACACATGAATGACAAAAATGATCCTGTTCTATGTCTGTTCCAAAGTTACTCCTTGGTCTCGTTTAAACTTTAAACTTTCGAAATATTATCCAAAAAAATGCTTTTTTAGCAAAAGTTCTTTTCCTCTTTAGTTTCTGAATATGTAAATCTTAAGAAAGCTTAAAAAATTTCCTAAATAGTAGGTAGGCTCTTGGAAACATTTTTTATTTTTACCCATATTTTATTTTACCATACTTTTTACCTACATGTATTCTCTGGGAACAACTTTTGGTAAAGTTCACTTACTACTGTGCTTGTATATATACACATGAAGGACAAAAATGATCCTGTCTATGTCTGTTCCAAAGTTACTCCTTGGTCTCGTTTAAACTTTAAACTTTCGAAATATTTTCGAAATGCATGAATGACATGTATTCTCTGGGAACAACTTTTGGTAAAGTTCACTTACTACTGTGCTTGTATATATACACATGAATGACAAAAATGATCCTGTTCTATGTCTGTTCCAAAGTTACTCCTTGGTCTCGTTTAAACTTTAAACTTTCGAAATATTATCCAAAAAAATACTTTTTTAGCAAAAGTTCTTTTCCTCTTTAGTTTCTGAATATGTAAAATCTTAAGAAAGCTTAAAAAATTTCTTAAATAGTAGGTAGGCTCTTGGAAACATTTTTTATTTTTACCCATATTTTATTTTACCATACTTTTTACCTACATGTATTCTCTGGGAACAACTTTTGGTAAAGTTCACTTACTACTGTGCTTATATATATACACATGAATGACAAAAATTATCCTGTTCTATGTCTGTTCCAAAGTTACTCCTTGGTTTCGTTTAAACTTTAAACTTTCGAAATATTTTCCAAAAAAATGCTTTTTTAGCAAAAGTTCTTTTCCTTTTTAGTTTCTGAATATGTAAAATCTTAAGAAAGCTAAAAAAATTTCTTAAATAGTAGGTAGGCTCTTGGAAACATTTTTTATTTTTACCCATATTTTATTTTACCATACTTTTTACCTACATGTATTCTCTGGAAACAACTTTTGGTAAAGTTCACTTACTACTGGGCTTGTATATATACACATGAAGGACAAAAATGATCCTGTCTATGTCTGTTCCAAAGTTACTCCTTGGTCTCGTTTAAACTTTAAACTTTCGAAATATTTTCCAAAAAAATGCTTTTTTTTAGCAAAACTTCTTTTCCTCTTTAGTTTCTGAATATGTAAAATCTTAAGAAAGCTTAAAAAATTTCTTAAATAGTAGGTAGGCTCTTGGAAACATTTTTTATTTTTACCCATATTTTATTTTACCATACTTTTTACCTACATGTATTCTCTGGGAACAACTTTTGGTAAAGTTCACTTACTACTGTGCTTATATATATACACATGAATGACGAAAATTATCCTGTTCTATGTCTGTTCCAAAGTTACTCCTTGGTCTCGTTTAAACTTTAAACTTTCGAAATATTTTCCAAAAAAAATGCTTTTTTAGCAAAAGTTCTTTTCCTTTTTAGTTTCTGAATATGTAAAATCTTAAGAAAGCTTAAAAAATTTCTTAAATAGTAGGTAGGCTCTTGGAAACATTTTTATTTTTACCCATATTTTATTTTACCATACTTTTTACCTACATGTATTCTCTGGGAACAACTTTTGGTAATGTTCACTTACTACTGTGCTTGTATATATACACATGAAGGACAAAAATGATCCTGTTCTGTGTCTGTTCCAAAGTTACTCCTTGGTCTCGTTTAAACTTTAAACTTTCGAAATATTTTCCAAAAAAATGTTTTTTTAGCAAAAGTTCTTTTCCTCTTTAGTTTCTGAATATGTAAAATCTTAAGAAAGCTTAAAAAATTTCTTAAATAGTAGGTAGGCTCTTGGAAACATTTTTTATTTTTACCCATATTTTATTTTACCATACTTTTTACCTACATGTATTCTCTGGGAACAAATTTTGGTAAAGTTCACTTACTACTGTGCTTGTATATATACATGAAGGACAAATATCCTGTTCATGTCTGTTCCAAAGTTACTCCTTGGTCTCGTTTAAACTTTAAACTTTCGAAATATTTTCCCAAAAAAATGTTTTTTTAGCAAAAGTTCTTTTCCTCTTTTGTTTCTGAATATGTAAAATCTTAAGAAAGCTTAAAAAATTTCTTAAATAGTAGGTAGGCTCTTGGAAACATTTTTTATTTTTACCCATATTTTATTTTACCATACTTTTTACCTACATGTATTCTCTGGGAACAAATTTTGGTAAAGTTCACTTACTACTGTGCTTGTATATATACACATGAAGGATAAAAATGATCCTGTTCTATGTGTGTTCCAAAGTTACTCCTTGGTCTCGTTTAAACTTTAAACTTTCGAAATATTTTCCAAAAAAATGCTTTTTTAGCAAAAGTTCTTTTCCTCTTTAGTTTCTGAATATGTAAAATCTTAAGAAAGCTTAAAAAATTTCTTAAATAGTAGGTAGGCTCTTGGAAATATTTTCATTTTTACCCATATTTTATTTTACCATACTTTTTACCTACATGTATTCTCTGGAAACAACTTTTGGTAAAGTTCACTTACTACTGGGCTTGTATATATACACATGAAGGACAAAAATGTCTGTTCCAAAGTTACTCCTTGGTCTCGTTTAAACTTTAAACTTTCGAAATATTTTCCAAAAAAATGCTTTTTTTTAGCAAAACTTCTTTTCCTCTTTAGTTTCTGAATATGTAAAATCTTAAGAAAGCTTAAAAAATTTCTTAAATAGTAGGTAGGCTCTTGGAAATATTTTTTATTTTTACCCATATTTTCTTTTACCTACATATGTCCTCTGGGTACAACTTTTGGTAAACTTCACTTACTACTGTGCTTGTATATATACACATGAATGACAAAAATGATCCTGTTCTATGTCTATTTCAAAGTTACTCTTTGGTCTCGTTGCTTTAAACTTTCGAAATACTTTCCAAAAAAATGCTTTTTTAGCAAAAGTTCTTTTCCTCTTTAGTTTTTGAATATGTAAAATCTTAAGAAAGCTTAAAAAATTTCTTAAATAGTAGGTAGGCTCTTGGAAATATTTTTTATTTTTACCCATATTTTATTTTACCATACTTTTTACCTACATGTATTCTCTGGGAACAACTTTTGGTAAAGTTCACTTACTACTGTGCTTGTATATATACACATGAATGACATAAATGATCCTGTTCTATGTCTGTTCTAAAGTTACTCCTTGGTCTCGTTTAAACTTTAAAATTTCGAAATATTTTCCAAAAAAATGCTTTTTAGCAAAAGTTCTTTTCCTCTTCAGTTTCTGAATATGTAAAATCTTAAGAAAGCTTAAGAAATTTCTTAAATAGTAGGTAGGCTCTTGGAAATATTTTTTATTTTTACCCATATTTTATTTTACCATACTTTTTACCTACATGTGTTCTCTGGGAACAACTTTTGGTAAAGTTCACTTACTACTGTGCTTGTATATATACACATGAATGACAAAAATAATTATGTCTATTTCAAAGTTACTCTTTGGTCTCGTTGCTTTAAACTTTCGAAATATTTTCCAAAAAAATGTTTTTTTAGCAAAATTATTTTCCTCTTTAGTTTCTGAATATGTAAAATCTTAAGAAAGCTTAAAAAATTTCTTAAATAGTAGGTAGGCTCTTGGAAATATTTTTCATTTTTACCCATATTTTATTTTACCATACTTTTTACCTACATGTATTCTCTGGGAACAAATTTTGGTAAAGTTCACTTACTACTGTGCTTGTATATATACACATGAAGGATAAAAATGATCCTGTTCTATGTGTGTTCCAAAGTTACTCCTTGGTCTCGTTTAAACTTTAAACTTTCGAAATATTTTCCAAAAAAATGCTTTTTTAGCAAAAGTTCTTTTCCTCTTTAGTTTTTGAATATGTAAAATCTTAAGAAAGCTTAAAAAATTTCTTAAATAGTAGGTAGGCTCTTGGAAATATTTTCATTTTTACCCATATTTTATTTTACCATACTTTTTACCTACATGTATTCTCTGGAAACAACTTTTGGTAAAGTTCACTTACTACTGGGCTTGTATATATACACATGAAGGACAAAAATGATCCTGTCTATGTCTGTTCCAAAGTTACTCCTTGGTCTCGTTTAAACTTTAAACTTTCGAAATATTTTCCAAAAAAATGCTTTTTTTAGCAAAACTTCTTTTCCTCTTTAGTTTCTGAATATGTAAAATCTTAAGAAAGCTTAAAAAATTTCTTAAATAGTAGGTAGGCTCTTGGAAATATTTTTTATTTTTACCCATATTTTCTTTTACCTACATGTGTCCTCTGGGTACAACTTTTGGTAAACTTCACTTACTACTGTGCTTGTATATATACACATGAATGACAAAAATGATCCTGTTCTATGTCTATTTCAAAGTTACTCTTTGGTCTCGTTGCTTTAAACTTTCGAAATACTTTCCAAAAAAATGCTTTTTTAGCAAAAGTTCTTTCCTCTTTAGTTTCTGAATATGTAAAATCTTAAGAAAGCTTAAAAAATTTCTTAAATAGTAGGTAGGCTCTTGGAAATATTTTTTATTTTTACCCATATTTTATTTTACCATACTTTTTACCTACATGTATTCTCTGGGAACAACTTTTGGTAAAGTTCACTTACTACTGTGCTTGTATATATACACATGAATGACATAAATGATCCTGTTCTATGTCTGTTCTAAAGTTACTCCTTGGTCTCGTTTAAACTTTAAACTTTCGAAATATTTTCCAAAAAAATGCTTTTTAGCAAAAGTTCTTTTCCTCTTTAGTTTCTGAATATGTAAAATCTTAAGAAAGCTTAAAAAATTTCTTAAATAGTAGGTAGGCTCTTGGGAATATTTTTTATTTTTACCCATATTTTATTTTACCATACTTTTTACCTACATGTGTTCTCTGGGAACAACTTTTGGTAAAGTTCACTTACTACTGTGCTTGTATATATACACATGAATGACAAAAATAATTATGTCTATTTCAAAGTTACTCTTTGGTCTCGTTGCTTTAAACTTTCGAAATATTTTCCAAAAAAATGTTTTTTTAGCAAAATTTATTTTCCTCTTTAGTTTCTGAATATGTAAAATCTTAAGAAAGCTTAAAAAATTTCTTAAATAGTAGGTAGGCTCTTGGAAATATTTTTCATTTTTACCCATATTTTATTTTACCATACTTTTTACCTACATGTATTCTCTTGGAACAACTTTTGGTAAAGTTCACTTACTACTCTGCTTGTATATATACACATGAAGGATAAAAATGATCCTGTTCTATGTCTGTTCCAAAGTTACTCCTTGGTCTCGTTTAAACTTTAAACTTTCGAAATATTTTCCAAAAAAATGCTTTTTTAGCAAAAGTTCTTTTCCTTTTTAGTTTCTGAATATGTAAAATCTTAAGAAAGCTTAAAAATTTCTTAAATAGTAGGTAGGCTCTTGGAAATATTTTTTATTTTTACCCATATTTTATTTTACCATACTTTTTACCTACATGTGTTCTCTGGGAACAACTTTTGGTAAAGTTCACTTACCACTGTGCTTGTATATATACACATGAATTACAAAAATGATTATGTCTATTTCAAAGTTACTTTTTGGTCTCGTTGCTTTAAACTTTCGTAATATTTTCCAAAAAAATGCTTTTTTAGCAAAAGCTCTGAATATGTAAAATCTTAAGAAAGCTTAAAAAATTTCTTAGATAGTAGGTAGGCTCTTGGAAATATTTTTTATTTTTACCCATATTTTATTTTACCATACTTTTTACCTACATGTATTCTCTAGGAACAACTTTTTGTAAAGTTCACTTACTACTGTGCTTGTATATATTCACATGAAGGATAAAAATGATCCTGTTCTATGTTTGTTCCAAAGTTACTCCTTGGTCTCGTTTAAACTTTAAACTTTCGAAATATTTTCCAAAAAAAATGCTTTTTTAGCAAAAGTTCTTTTCCTCTTTAGTTTCTGAATATGTAAAATCTTAAGAAAGCTTAAAAAATTTCTTAAATAGTAGGTAGGCTCTTGGAAATATTTTTTATTTTTACCCATATTTTATTTTACCATACTTTTTACCTACATGTATTCTCTGGGAACAACTTTTGGTAAAGTTCACTTACTACTGTGCTTGTATATATAGCCTACACATGAAGGATAAAAATGATCCTGTTCTATGTCTGTTCCAAAGTTACTCCTTGGTCTCGTTTAAACTTTAAACTTTCGAAATATATTCCAAAAAAATGCTTTTTTAGCAAAAGTTCTTTTCCTCTTTAGTTTCTGAATATTTAAAATCTTAAGAAAGCTTAAAAAATTCTTAAATAGTAGGTAGGCTCTTGGAAATATTTTTTATTTTTACCATATTTTATTTTACCATACTTTTTACCTACATGTATTCTCTGGGAACAAATTTTGGTAAAGTTCACTTACTACTGTGCTTGTATATATACACATGAAGGATAAAAATGATCCTGTTCTATGTTTGTTCCAAAGTTACTCCTTGGTCTCGTTTAAACTTTAAACTTTCGAAATATTTTCCAAAAAAATGCTTTTTTAGCAAAAGTTCTTTTCCTCTTTAGTTTCTGAATATGTAAAATCTTAAGAAAGCTTAAAAAATTTCTTAAATAGTAGGTAGGCTCTTGGAAATATTTTCATTTTTACCCATATTTTATTTTACCATACTTTTTACCTACATGTATTCTCTGGAAACAACTTTTGGTAAAGTTCACTTACTACTGTGCTTGTATATATACACATGAAGGACAAAAATGATCCTGTCTATGTCTTTTCCAAAGTTACTCCTTGGTCTCGTTTAAACTTTAAACTTTCGAAATATTTTCCAAAAAAATGCTTTTTTTAGCAAAACTTCTTTTCCTCTTTAGTTTCTGAATATGTAAAATCTTACGAAAGCTTAAAAAATTTCTTAAATAGTAGGTAGGCTCTTGGAAATATTTTTTATTTTTACCCATATTTTATTTTACCATACTTTTTACCTACATGTATTCTCTGGGAACAACTTTTGGTAAAGTTCACTTACTACTGTGCTTGTATATATACACATGAAGGATAAAAATGATCCTGTTCTATGTCTGTTCAAAATTAATCCTTGGTCTCGTTTAAACTTTAAACTTTCGAAATATTTTCCAAAAAAATGCTTTTTTAGCAAAAGTTCTTTTCCTCTTTAGTTTCTGAATATGTAAAATCTTAAGAAAGCTTAAAAAATTTCTTAAATAGTAGGTAGGCTCTTGGAAATATTTTTTATTTTTACCCATATTTTATTTTACCAAACTTTTTACCTACATGTATTCTCTGGGAACAACTTTTGGTAAAGTTCACTTACTACTGTGCCTTGTATATATACACATGAAGGACAAAATGATCCTGTTCTATGTCTGTTCCAAAGTTACTCCTTGGTCTCTTTTAAACTTTAAACTTTCGAAATATTTTCCAAAAAAATGCTTTTTAGCAAAAGTTCTTTTCCTCTTTAGTTTCTGAATATGTAAAATCTTAAGAAAGCTTAAAAAATTTCTTAAATAGTAGGTAGGCTCTTGGAAATATTTTTCATTTTTACCCATATTTTATTTTACCATACTTTTTACCTACATGTATTCTCTGGGAACAACTTTTGGTAAAGTTCACTTACTACTGTGCCTGTATATATACACATGAAGGACAAAAATGATCCTGTTCTATGTCTTTTCCAAAGTTACTCCTTGGTCTCGTTTAAACTTTAAACTTTCGAAATATTTTCCAAAAAAATGCTTTTTTTTAGCAAAACTTCTTTTTCTCTTTAGTTTCTGAATATGTAAAATCTTACGAAAGCTTAAAAAATTTCTTAAATAGTAGGTAGGCTCTTGGAAATATTTTTTATTTTTACCCATATTTTCTACTTTTACCTACATGTGTTCTCTGGGTACAACTTTTGGTAAAGTTCACTTACTACTGTGCTTGTATATATACACATGAATGACAAAAATAATTATGTCTATTTCAAAGTTACTCTTTGGTCTCGTTGCTTTAAACTTTCGAAATATTTTCCAAAAAAATGCTTTTTTAGCAAAAGTTCTTTTCCTCTTAGTTTTGAATATGTAAAATCTTAAGAAAGCTTAAAAATTTCTTAAATAGTAGGTAGGCTCTTGGAAATATTTTTTATTTTTACCCATATTTTATTTTACCATACTTTTTACCTACATGTGTTCTCTGGGAACAACTTTGGTAAAGTTCACTTACTACTGTGCTTGTATATATACACATGAATGACAAAAATGATTATGTCTATTTCAAAGTTACTCTTGGTCTCGTTGCTTTAAACTTTCGAATATTTTCCAAAAAAATGCTTTTTTAGCAAAAGTTCTTTTCCTCTTTAGTTTCTGAATATGTAAAATCTTAAGAAAGCTTAAAAAATTTCTTAAATAGTAGGTAGGCTCTTGGAAATATTTTTCATTTTTACCCATATTTTATTTTACCATACTTTTTACCTACATGTATTCTCTGGGAACAACTTTTTGTAAAGTTTACTTACTACTGTGCTTGTATATATACACATGAAGGATAAAAATGATCCTGTTCTATGTCTGTTCCAAAGTTACTCCTTGGTCTCGTTTAAACTTTAAACTTTCGAAATATTATCCAAAAAAATGCTTTTTTAGCAAAAGTTCTTTTCCTCTTTAGTTTCTGAATATCTAAAATCTTAAGAAAGCTTAAAAAATTTCTTAAATAGTAGGTAGGCTCTTGGAAATATTTTTTATTTTTACCCATATTTTATTTTACCATACTTTTTACCTACATGTATTCTCTGGGAACAACTTTTGGTAAAGTTCACTTACTACTGTGCTTGTATATATACACATGAAGGACAAAATGATCCTGTTCTATGTCTGTTCCAAAGTTACTCCTTGGTCTCGTTCTAAACTTTAAACTTTCGAAATATTTTCCAAAAAAATGCTTTTTAGCAAAAGTTCTTTTCCTCTTTAGTTTCTGAATATGTAAAATCTTAAGAAAGCTTAAAAATTTCTTAAATAGTAGGTAGGCTCTTGGAAATATTTTCATTTTTACCCATATTTTATTTTACCATACTTTTTACCTACATGTATTCTCTGGAAACAACTTTTGGTAAAGTTCACTTACTACTGGGCTTGTATATATACACATGAAGGACAAAAATGATCCTGTCTATGTCTTTTCCAAAGTTACTCCTTGGTCTCGTTTAAACTTTAAACTTTCGAAATATTTTCCAAAAAAATGCTTTTTTTAGCAAAACTTCTTTTCTCTTTAGTTTCTGAATATGTAAAATCTTACGAAAGCTTAAAAAATTTCTTAAATAGTAGGTAGGCTCTTGGAAATATTTTTTATTTTTACCCATATTTTATTTTACCATACTTTTACTACATGTGTCCTCTGGGTACAACTTTTGGTAAAGTTCACTTACTACTGTGCTTGTATATATACACATGAATGACAAAAATGATCCTGTTCTATGTCTATTTCAAAGTTACTCTTTGGTCTCGTTGCTTTAAACTTTCGAAATATTTTCCAAAAAAATGCTTTTTTAGCAAAAGTTCTTTTCCTCTTCAGTTTCTGAATATGTAAAATCTTAAGAAAGCTTAAAAATTTCTTAAATAGTAGGTAGGCTCTTGGAAATATTTTTTATTTTTACCCATATTTTATTTTACCATACTTTTTACCTACATGTGTTCTCTGGGAACAACTTTTGGTAAAGTTCACTTACCACTGTGCTTGTATATATACACATGAATTACAAAAATGATTATGTCTATTTCAAAGTTACTTTTTGGTCTCGTTGCTTTAAACTTTCGTAATATTTTCCAAAAAAATGCTTTTTTAGCAAAAGCTCTGAATATGTAAAATCTTAAGAAAGCTTAAAAAATTTCTTAAATAGTAGGTAGGCTCTTGGAAATATTTTTTATTTTTACCCATATTTTATTTTACCATACTTTTTACCTACATGTATTCTCTAGGAACAACTTTTTGTAAAGTTCACTTACTACTGTGCTTGTATATATTCACATGAAGGATAAAAATGATCCTGTTCTATGTCTGTTCCAAAGTTACTCCTTGGTCTCGTTTAAACTTTAAACTTTCGAAATATATTCCAAAAAAATGCTTTTTTAGCAAAAGTTCTTTTCCTCTTTAGTTTCTGAATATTTAAAATCTTAAGAAAGCTTAAAAAAATTCTTAAATAGTAGGTAGGCTCTTGGAAATATTTTTTATTTTTACCTATATTTTATTTTACCATACTTTTTACCTACATGTATTCTCTGGGAACAAATTTTGGTAAAGTTCACTTACTACTGTGCTTGTATATATACACATGAAGGATAAAAATGATCCTGTTCTATGTTTGTTCCAAAGTTACTCCTTGGTCTCGTTTAAACTTTAAACTTTCGAAATATTTTCCAAAAAAATGCTTTTTTAGCAAAAGTTCTTTTCCTCTTTAGTTTCTGAATATGTAAAATCTTAAGAAAGCTTAAAAAAATTCTTAAATAGTAGGTAGGCTCTTGGAAATATTTTTTATTTTTACCTATATTTTATTTTACCATACTTTTTACCTACATGTATTCTCTGGGAACAACTTTTGGTAAAGTTCACTTACTACTGTGCTTGTATATATACACATGAATGACATAAATGATCCTGTTCTATGTCTGTTCTAAAGTTACTCCTTGGTCTCGTTTAAACTTTAAACTTTCGAAATATTTTCCAAAAAATGCTTTTTAGCAAAAGTTCTTTTCCTCTTTAGTTTCTGAATATGTAAAATCTTAAGAAAGCTTAAAAATTTCTTAAATAGTAGGTAGGCTCTTGGAAATATTTTTATTTTTACCCATATTTTATTTTACCATACTTTTTACCTACATGTGTTCTCTGGGAACAACCTTTTGGTAAAGTTCACTTACCACTGTGCTTGTATATATACACATGAATTACAAAAATGATTATGTCTATTTCAAAGTCACTTTTTGGTCTCGTTGCTTTAAACTTTCGTAATATTTTCCAAAAAAATGCTTTTTTAGCAAAAGCTCTGAATATGTAAAATCTTAAGAAAGCTTAAAAAATTTCTGAAATAGTAGGTAGGCTCTTGGAAATATTTTTTATTTTTACCCATATTTTATTTTACCATACTTTTTACCTACATGTATTCTCTAGGAACAACTTTTTGTAAAGTTCACTTACTACTGTGCTTGTATATATTCACATGAAGGATAAAAATGATCCTGTTCTATGTTTGTTCCAAAGTTACTCCTTGGTCTCGTTTAAACTTTAAACTTTCGAAATATTTTCCAAAAAAATGCTTTTTTAGCAAAAGTTCTTTTCCTCTTTAGTTTCTGAATATGTAAAATCTTAAGAAAGCTTAAAAAATTTCTTAAATAGTAGGTAGGCTCTTGGAAATATTTTTTATTTTTACCCATATTTTATTTTACCATACTTTTTACCTACATGTATTCTCTGGGAACAACTTTTGGTAAAGTTCACTTACTACTGTGCTTGTATATATACACATGAAGGACAAAAATGATCCTGTTCTATGTCTGTTCCAAAGTTACTCCTTGGTCTCGTTTAAACTTTAAACTTTCGAAATATTTTCCAAAAAAATGCTTTTTTTTTAGCAAAACTTCTTTTTCTCTTTAGTTTCTGAATATGTAAAATCTTACGAAAGCTTAAAAAATTCTTAAATAGTAGGTAGGCTCTTGGAAATATTTTTTATTTTTACCCATATATTTCTCTTTTACCTACATGTGTCCTCTGGGTACAACTTTTGGTAAACTTCACTTACTACTGTGCTTGTATATATACACATGAATGACAAAAATGATCCTGTTCTATGTCTATTTCAAAGTTACTCCTTGGTCTCGTTGCTTTAAACTTTCGAAATATTTTCCAAAAAAATGCTTTTTAGCAAAAGTTCTTTTCCTCTTCAGTTTCTGAATATGTAAAATCTTAAGAAAGCTTAAGAAATTTCTTAAATAGTAGGTAGGCTCTTGGAAATATTTTTTATTTTTACCCATATTTTATTTTACCATACTTTTTACCTACATGTGTTCTCTGGGAACAACTTTTGGTAAAGTTCACTTACCACTGTGCCTGTATATATACACATGAATGACAAAAATGATTATGTCTATTTCAAAGTTACTCCTTGGTCTCGTTTGAACTTTAAACTTTCGTAATATTTTCCAAAAAAATGCTTTTTTAGCAAAAGCTCTGAATATGTAAAATCTTAAGAAAGCTTAAAAAATTTCTTAAATAGTAGGTAGGCTCTTGGAAATATTTTGTATTTTTACCCATATTTTATTTTACCATACTTTTTACCTACATGTATTCTCTAGGAACAACTTTTTGTAAAGTTCACTTACTACTGTGCTTGTATATATTCACATGAAGGATAAAAATGATCCTGTTCTATGTCTGTTCCAAAGTTACTCCTTGGTCTCGTTTAAACTTTAAACTTTCGAAATATATTCCAAAAAAATGCTTTTTTAGCAAAAGTTCTTTTCCTCTTTAGTTTCTGAATATGTAAAATCTTAAGAAAGCTTAAAAAAATTCTTAAATAGTAGGTAGGCTCTTGGAAATATTTTTTATTTTTACCTATATTTTATTTTACCATACTTTTTACCTACATGTATTCTCTGGGAACAAATTTTGGTAAAGTTCACTTACTACTGTGCTTGTATATATACGCATGAAGGATAAAAATGATCCTGTTCTATGTGTGTTCCAAAGTTACTCCTTGGTCTCGTTTAAACTTTAAACTTTCGAAATATTTTCCAAAAAAATGCTTTTTTAGCAAAAGTTCTTTTCCTCTTTAGTTTCTGAATATGTAAAATCTTAAGAAAGCTTAAAAAATTTCTTAAATAGTAGGTAGGCTCTTGGAAATATTTTTTATTTTTACCTATATTTTATTTTACCATACTTTTTACCTACATGTATTCTCTGGGAACAACTTTTGGTAAAGTTCACTTACTACTGTGCTTGTATATATACACATGAATGACATAAATGATCCTGTTCTATGTCTGTTCTAAAGTTACTCCTTGGTCTCGTTTAAACTTTAAACTTTCGAAATATTTTCCAAAAAAATGCTTTTTAGCAAAAGTTCTTTTCCTCTTTAGTTTCTGAATATGTAAAATCTTAAGAAAGCTTAAAAATTTCTTAAATAGTAGGTAGGCTCTTGGAAATATTTTTTATTTTTACCCATATTTTATTTTACCATACTTTTTACCTACATGTGTTCTCTGGGAACAACTTTTGGTAAAGTTCACTTACCACTGTGCTTGTATATATACACATGAATTACAAAAATGATTATGTCTATTTCAAAGTTACTTTTTGGTCTCGTTGCTTTAAACTTTCGTAATATTTTCCAAAAAAATGCTTTTTTAGCAAAAGCTCTGAATATGTAAAATCTTAAGAAAGCTTAAAAATTTCTTAAATAGTAGGTTGGCTCTTGGAAATATTTTTTATTTTTACCCATATTTTATTTTACCATACTTTTTACCTACATGTATTCTCTAGGAACAACTTTTTGTAAAGTTCACTTACTACTGTGCTTGTATATATTCACATGAAGGATAAAAATGATCCTGTTCTATGTGTGTTCCAAAGTTACTCCTTGGTCTCGTTTAAACTTTAAACTTTCGAAATATTTTCCAAAAAAATGCTTTTTTAGCAAAAGTTCTTTTCCTCTTTAGTTTCTGAATATGTAAAATCTTAAGAAAGCTTAAAAAATTTCTTAAATAGTAGGTAGGCTCTTGGAAATATTTTTTATTTTTACCCATATTTTATTTTACCATACTTTTTACCTACATGTGTTCTCTGGGAACAACTTTTGGTAAAGTTCACTTACCACTGTGCTTGTATATATACACATGAATTACAAAAATGATTATGTCTATTTCAAAGTTACTTTTTGGTCTCGTTGCTTTAAACTTTCGTAATATTTTCCAAAAAAATGCTTTTTTAGCAAAAGCTCTGAATATGTAAAATCTTAAGAAAGCTTAAAAAATTTCTTAAATAGTAGGTAGGCTCTTGGAAATATTTTTTATTTTTACCCATATTTTATTTTACCATACTTTTTACCTGCATGTATTCTCTAGGAACAACTTTTTGTAAAGTTCACTTACTACTGTGCTTGTATATATTCACATGAAGGATAAAAATGATCCTGTTCTATGTCTGTTCCAAAGTTACTCCTTGGTCTCGTTTAAACTTTAAACTTTCGAAATATATTCCAAAAAAATGCTTTTTTAGCAAAAGTTCTTTTCCTCTTTAGTTTCTGAATATTTAAAATCTTAAGAAAGCTTAAAAAAATTCTTAAATAGTAGGTAGGCTCTTGGAAATATTTTTTATTTTTACCTATATTTTATTTTACCATACTTTTTACCTACATGTATTCTCTGGGAACAAATTTTGGTAAAGTTCACTTACTACTGTGCTTGTATATATAGACATGAAGGATAAAAATGATCCTGTTCTATGTGTGTTCCAAAGTTACTCCTTGGTCTCGTTTAAACTTTAAACTTTCGAAATATTTTCTAAAAAAATGCTTTTTTAGCAAAAGTTCTTTTCCTCTTTAGTTTCTGAATATGTAAAATCTTTAGAAAGCTTAAAAAAATTCTTAAATAGTAGGTAGGCTCTTGGAAATATTTTTTATTTTTACCTATATTTTATTTTACCACACTTTTTACCTACATGTATTCTCTGGGAACAACTTTTGGTAAAGTTCACTTACTACTGTGCTTGTATATATACACATGAATGACATAAATGATCCTGTTCTATGTCTGTTCTAAAGTTACTCCTTGGTCTCGTTTAAACTTTATGCTTTCGAAATATTTTCCAAAAAAATGCTTTTTAGCAAAAGTTCTTTTCCTCTTTAGTTTCTGAATATGTAAAATCTTAAGAAAGCTTAAAAATTTCTTAAATAGTAGGTAGGCTCTTGGAAATATTTTTTATTTTTACCCATATTTTATTTTACCATACTTTTTACCTACATGTGTTCTCTGGGAACAACTTTCGGTAAAGTTCACTTACCACTGTGCTTGTATATATACACATGAATTACAAAAATGATTATGTCTATTTCAAAGTTACTTTTTGGTCTCGTTGCTTTAAACTTTCGTAATATTTTCCAAAAAAATGCTTTTTTAGCAAAAGCTCTGAATATGTAAAATCTTAAGAAAGCTTAAAAAATTTCTTAAATAGTAGGTAGGCTCTTGGAAATATTTTTTATTTTTACCCATATTTTATTTTACCATACTTTTTACCTACATGTATTCTCTAGGAACAACTTTTTGTAAAGTTCACTTACTACTGTGCTTGTATATATTCACATGAAGGATAAAAATGATGCTGTTCTATGTTTGTTCCAAAGTTACTCCTTGGTCTCGTTTAAACTTTAAACTTTCGAAATATTTTCCAAAAAAATGCTTTTTTAGCAAAAGTTCTTTTCCTCTTTAGTTTCTGAATATGTAAAATCTTAAGAAAGCTTAAAAAATTTCTTAAATAGTAGGTAGGCTCTTGGAAATATTTTTTATTTTTACCCATATTTTATTTTACCATACTTTTTACCTACATGTATTCTCTGGGAACAACTTTTGGTAAAGTTCACTTACTACTCTGCTTGTATATGTAGCCTACACATGAAGGATAAAAATGATCCTGTTCTATGTCTGTTCCAAAGTTACTCCTTGGTCTCGTTTAAACTTTAAACTTTCGAAATATATTCCAAAAAAATGCTTTTTTAGCAAAAGTTCTTTTCCTCTTTAGTTTCTGAATATTTAAAATCTTAAGAAAGCTTAAAAAATTCTTAAATAGTAGGTAGGCTCTTGGAAATATTTTTTATTTTTACCTATATTTTATTTTACCATACTTTTTACCTACATGTATTCTCTGGGAACAACTTTTGGTAAAGTTCACTTACTACTGTGCTTGTATATATACACATGAATGACATAAATGATCCTGTTCTATGTCTGTTCTAAAGTTACTCCTTGGTCTCGTTTAAACTTTAAACTTTCGAAATATTTTCCAAAAAAATGCTTTTTAGCAAAAGTTCTTTTCCTCTTTAGTTTCTGAATATGTAAAATCTTAAGAAAGCTTAAAAAATTTTTAAATAGTAGGTAGGCTCTTGGAAATATTTTTTATTTTTACCCATATTTTATTTTACCATACTTTTTACCTACATGTGTTCTCTGGGAACAACTTTTGGTAAAGTTCACTTACTACTGTGCTTGTATATATACACATGAATGATAAAAATGATTATGTCTATTTCAAAGTTACTCTTTGGTCTTGTTGCTTTAAACTTTCGAAATATTTTCCAAAAAAATGCTTTTTTTAGCAAAAGTTCTTTTCCTCTTTAGTTTCTGAATATTTAAAATCTTAAGAAAGCTTAAAAAAATTCTTAAATAGTTGGTAGGCTCTTGGAAATATTTTTTATTTTTACCCATATTTTATTTTACCATACTTTTTACCTACATGTATTCTCTGGGAACAACTTTTGGTAAAGTTCACTTACTACTGTGCTTGTATATATAGCCTACACATGAAGGATAAAAATGATCCTGTTCTATGTTTGTTCCAAAGTTACTCCTTGGTCTCGTTTAAACTTTAAACTTTCGAAATATTTTCCAAAAAAATGCTTTTTTAGCAAAAGTTCTTTTCCTCTTTAGTTTCTGAATATTTAAAATCTTAAGAAAGCTTAAAAAAATTCTTAAATAGTTGGTAGGCTCTTGGAAATATTTTTTATTTTTACCCATATTTTATTTTACCATACTTTTTACCTACATGTATTCTCTAGGAACAACTTTTTGTAAAGTTCACTTACTACTGTGCTTGTATATATTCACATGAAGGATAAAAATGATCCTGTTCTATGTCTGTTCCAAGGTTACTCCTTGGTCTCGTTTACACTTTAAACTTCTGTCTATTTCAAAGTTACTCTTTGGTCTCGTTGCTTTAAACTTTCGTAATATTTTCCAAAAAAATGCTTTTTTAGCAAAAGCTCTGAATATGTAAAATCTTAAGAAAGCTTAAAAAATTTCTTAAATAGTAGGTAGGCTCTTGGAAATATTTTTTATTTTTACCCATATTTTATTTTACCATACTTTTTACCTACATGTATTCTCTAGGAGCAACTTTTTGTAAAGTTCACTTACTACTGTGCTTGTATATATTCACATGAAGGATAAAAATGATCCTGTGCTATGTTTGTTCCAAAGTTACTCCTTGGTCTCGTTTAAACTTTAAACTTTCGAGATATTTTCCAAAAAAAATGTTTTTTTAGCAAAAGTTCTTTTCCTCTATAGTTTCTGAATATGTAAAATCTTAAGAAAGCTTAAAAAATTTCTTAAATAGTAGGTAGGCTCTTGGAAATATTTTTTATTTTTACCCATATTTTATTTTACCATACTTTTTACCTACATGTATTCTCTGGGAACAAATTTTGGTAAAGTTCACTTACTACTGTGCTTGTATATATAGCCTACACATGAAGGATAAAAATGATCCTGTTCTATGTCTGTTCCAAAGTTACTCCTTGGTCTCGTTTAAACTTTAAACTTTCGAAATATTTTCCAAAAAAATGCTTTTTTAGCAAAAGTTCTTTTCCTCTTTAGTTTCTGAATATTTAAAATCTTAAGAAAGCTTAAAAAAATTCTTAAATAGTAGGTGGGCTCTTGGAAATATTTTTTTATTTTTACGCATATTTTATTTTACCATACTTTTTACCTACATGTATTCTCTGGGAACAACTTTTGGTAAAGTTCACTTACTACTGTGCTTGTATATATACACATGAATGACAAAAATGATTATGTCTATTTCAAAGTTACTCTTTGGTCTCGTTGCTTTAAACTTTCGTAATATTTTCCAAAAACATGCTTTTTTAGCAAAAGTTCTGAATATGTAAAATCTTAAGAAAGCTTAAAAAATTTCTTAAATATACTTGTTACCTACATGTATTCTCTGGGAACAACTTTTGGTAAAGTTCACTTACTACTGTGCTTGTATATATTACGCATGAAGGATAAAAATGATCCTGTTCTATGTCTGTTCCAAAGTTACTCCTTGGTCTCGTTTAAACTTTAAACTTTCGAAATATTTTCCAAAAAAATGCTTTTTTAGCAAAAGTTCTTTTCCTCTTTAGTGTCTGAATATGTAAAATCTTAAGAAAGCTTAAAAAATTTCTTAAATAGTAGGTAGGCTCTTGGAAATATTTTTTTTTTACCCATATTTTATTTTACCATACTTTTTTTCTACATGTATTCTCTGGGAACAACTTTTGGTAAAGTTCACTTACTACTGTGCTTGTATATATTACACATGAAGGATAAAAATGATCCTGTTCTATGTCTGTTTCAAAGTTAGTCCTTGGTCTCGTTGCTTTAAACTTTCGAAATATTTTCCAAAAAACTGCTTTTTTAGCAAAAGTTCTTTTCCTCTTTAGTTTCTGAATATGTAAAATCTTAAGAAAGCTTAAAAAACTTCCTAAATAGTAGGTAGGCTCTTGGAAATATTTTTTATTTTTACCCATATTTTATTTTACCATACTTTTTAACTACATGTATTCTCTGGGAACAACTTTTGGTAAAGTTCACTTACTACTGTGCTTGTATATATAGCCTACACATGAAGGATAAAAATGATCCTGTTCTATGTCTGTTCCAAACTTACTCGTTGGTCTCGTTTACACTTTAAACTTTCGAAATATTTTCCAAAAAAAAAATGCTTTTAGCGAAAGTTCTTTTCCTCTTTAGTTTCTGAATATGTAAAATCTTAAGAAAGCTTAAAAAATGTCTTAAATAGTAGGTAGGCTCTTGGAAATATTTTTAATTTTTACCCATATTTTATTTTACCATACTTTTTACCTACATGTATTCTCTGGGAACAACTTTTTGTAAAGTTTACTTACTACTGTGCTTGTATATATACACATGAAGGATAAAAATGATCCTGTTCTATGTCTTTTCCAAAGTTACTCCTTGGTCCCGTTTAAACTTTAAACTTTCGAAATATTTTCCAAAAAAAAATGCTTTTTTAGCAAAAGTTCTTTTTCTCTGTAGTTTCTGAATATGTAAAATCTTAAGAAAGCTTAAAAAATTTCTTAAATAGTAGGTAGGCTCTTGGAAGTATTTTTTATTTTTACCCATATTTTATTTTGCCATACTTTTTACCTACATGTATTCTCTGGGAACAACTTTTGGTAAAGTTTACTTACTACTATGCTTGTATATATACACATGAAGGATAAAAATCATTAAACTTTAAACTTTCGAAATATTTTCCAAAAAATACTTTTTTAGCAAAAGTCACTTTCCTTTCCTCTTTAGCTTCCGAATATGTAAAATCTTAAGAAAGCTTAAAAAATTTCTTAAATAGTAGTTAGGCTCTTGGAAATATTTTGGTAAAATTCGCATTCCGTGGTGCTTGTATACACGTGAATAATAAAAGCTAATTATGGTTTTTTTTTTTTAGCGGATTCTCAAAACTTCCAGTGTTTAACCCCTATTGTAACCAAACATCGACTGCTAAATCATGCCGTATGTTTTGCTCAAACAACTGGAATATTTCACTGTGGTAGACCTGACTTGTACATATTGGCAAATTGGAAGATTGCTGAGGTATTTCTTTTTTCTCCGGCAAATGGATTATTGATGCTTACCCACTTATAAATACAATAAAAATTTAGACCCTAATTAAAATATATAAGAAAGTCACATTAAAATACGACCATTAAAACTAAAATCTTTTTTTGTTTGTTTTTACCCTAAATGAAATATTCATTTAGGGTAAAGGTTCCCAAGTCTTAAGGGAAAAAATTCCGTTATTTCTTCTTGTTTTTTTTTGTATTTATGACTGTTAAGCAGTGTGGTCTTTGTCGCTATTTGTGTCTAGCTTACCCACGTCTTGTCTCAACGTCCCCAGGGACTACCCTAATATTACCGTTACCAGGCCGTTACTCAAAGGGCTGTTCGCTAGTATCCGTCGATGGCAGTTAATAATTTTTTGGATTTTGTGCAAATCGCGGATATTGGCGAATAACTCACTTTTATGGTTGTTAGGTATTTGGTTTTAATTCTTATAATTTTTTGCTTTTATTGAATTTTATTCATCTTTTAAGTTTTTGGTTTTTTCTTTGGTTTTTTGGTTCTTTTCACATTGACTTTCCGCGTTTGTCTTTTGTTGTTTTTTTTCTTCGGTTCTTTGCTTGGATACATTGTTTCGTTTCGCGCTGAAGAAGAGAGGCGTTTGTCCCCTCTAAATATTCGCTTTGTTGTGTTTTGTCAGTATTTTCATTTGACCTTTAAAAACTCCATTTTTGCTCGTTTTTTCTTTCTTTATGTTATGTCAGGCCATTGTGGTTTAAGAAATTAATTATCTTATCTTCTATCTTATCTATCTTATCTTCTTCCCCATCATCTTCTCCTGTTCCACATTTTGCAGCTTTGTCAGATAATTCGTTTTCCTCTATATCTGCAAGTCCTGGGACCCAGTCCAGCGATTTCGATTCTTTTTCCAGTACTCCTTTTATTTCACTATGATAGTAAATAATTTCTCCAGCAACTAATCGTGATTTATAAATGTTTTTAATGCCTCTAAGCCACTTTTAGAGTCTGAACAAATTCTGTAGGTTTTTGACATGTCACAAGATTGACAAGTCCACTTTCTGATAGGAGGAATGACCTTGGAGTGGTTTTTCTTGCAGAAAAGGCTGTCATGGACACCCATAAGCTGAATTCCAGGGGGGGGCAAACCTCGTCTAATTGGCACTTTTAACGCTATATAATAGAAATCTCAGAACAAAAATATAAAAATAAGGCAGCATCGTTCAGTCAGACGGGGCGGCACCCCCCCCCCCCTTATGGGCGCTCATGGGCTGTTCCTATTGTACTGTATTAAATTGTCTGTCATTCTTCAAGCAATGATTTACTACCTGCACAGTACATCAAGCTGCCATATTCAATCCTGGGTCTTATGTATTTCAAATATAATTCTACCATGAAACGTTTCTAATTCTTCAGCATCGACAAGGAAAATACGTGGGAAATATGGTGTTGGACAAAATTAGCACCAGACAACATTTTCATAATGTTCATCCTTTTTTCATAAGCTCAGAGTCTTTACATGGTATTTAAAATTAAGATTTTTGTCAAAGGCCACCCAAGCCACTTAAATTCATTTACTAATTTTATTTGCACACTATTCAGCATTGCTTTGGTGTTCTAAGTTGAGAATTAACACAGTTTTCTCTTGCCCATATTCCCGTTGAGTTGGTTGTTTCTTGAATAGTCTTTCGTCCTTCTTCTATACTACTATACTATCTTCTTATAGTATCTTCTATACTATACTTCTTCTATACTACTGCTAATAATCCACAGACCATTATCGTCAGCAAATATACCAGCTCTATCGACACCATTGTCCAATGGGATATCAAATTTACTAATATTATGATAGTCAGGTCCCAAGGGCGATCTTTGAGGAATACCTCTTCTTTGCGACGCAGTAATTTCAGGCCACAATTCCTTAGATTTTTTTTCTCCATGGAATTTGTCAGCCACACGTTATCCGAACCCCCCGAGACATGTACGCAGTTTATTCAAAATGAAAGGTTATTGTTGACATTTAGTTTTAAACATGACTTGGCTGAGCTTATATATTTAAGTTTTTTCATTCATGTATGCACAGTATTGTATAGGTGTCTTTTATGGTGGAGGGGATTCCTGAATCCTTAGCAAGTGCAATTTTGACACAAATTTCCAAATTTGCCGTGAAAAGTCCTTTATATTAATGTTGGGAAGCGGTTTACCCCCCAACTTTTCTTAAACATAAAAGGAGAGATTATGTTCACATTCTTACCTGATGAGAAGTTGGACGGGTGGGATATTTCCCTAAAAAGATACAAGAGAATTTCCGCACAGGCAAATAAGCCGGGAGGGAGGGGTAGAAAAGCCTATTTTTGAGCTTACGTGATCTAAATTTTTATGAGTGGTTCTCCATATACATTTGGAGGGGGAATCCCCTATTTCTGTACAACTTTGTTGCCTATGGAAATGGTCACGACTCAACGACTCGAAAAGTGGCATGGAAAAGGTCAGTTTCCTGCCGTGTGAACAACTTCGTGCGTTGTGTTGATTCTATCTGAGTGACCTATAAATTACAATTATTGTTACAACGCACGCATAGGATAAGCTAATAGCATAGGATATCAAACCACCTTCTTGGTTGACCCATAACTAACAAGCTAATAAGGCCTTAATAGGATAAGCTAATAGCATAGGATATCAAACCACCTTCTTGGTTGACCCATAACTAAAAGTTAATAAGGCCTTAATAGGATAAGCTAATAGCATAGGATATCAAACCACCTTCTTGGTTGACCCATAACTAACAAGCTAATAAGGCCTTAATAGGATAAGCTAATAGAATAGGATATCAAACCACCTTCTTGGTTGACCCATAACTAACAAGTTAATAAGGCCTTAATAGGATAAGCTAATAGCATAGGATATCAAACCACCTTCTTGGTTGACCCATAACTAACAAGCTAAATATGGCCTTAATAGGATCAGACTTTAAAAGGTGAGGCTTTTGGTTCACCTTTCTTGCATTTGCTAAAGTAATTATGGGATTGGCTTCCAAAAATATGTCACAGCACCCTTGTTATCATCAACCTATAAAAAAGTGATATCTCTCTCTTCCTCTGTAGTCAAGGCTTTATCCATGATTTTTGTTCGGGGAGAGGGTTTTTGTTTCTTCGGAGGAGGTGGGAGGCTGAAAAATTCTTTGAAAAACGCAACAAAAATTTGTTTATATGAACTTTTACTATATTTGACAAGGACACAAATTTAAGGAGGGTGGATTCAAAGCAGATACCTTTGATTATAATTACACTACCGCAATTATAATTATACCCCGTTTTAATTACACTAAACATTTTATTGTTCGTTTTTCATCTACTATTTTTGTATTTGTTTTTTAGATTCTGTTCAGCTCACCAGACACCAAGTTTTTTTCCTTGAGTTCAGTTGTGTTCCAGAGGTTTTTCAATATGGAAATAATTGACGAGTACCCTCAAGCCGCGTTTGAGCCTAATTATTGCTTTCTTCAGAAAACTGGCAGCAGAAATGTAAGATTTCGTTTTTAACGTTATAATGACGCTCAAAGTTTTGGACGTTTGACAACGCTTAGTAGTTACTATTATGATGATTATTTATTTGGAAACCCGTCGTATAAAACAAAATCGGACAGAAGAGCAGAAAAAAGGACACAAATCTCAATAATAAACACTAATTAAGACAAAGACGCTAATATAGGTATTACTGTCACTTCAATAGAAAATGAAGAAGAAAATAAAAAACAAAATAGGCCTTCTGGGTCAGTAATGAAGACGAAGGATTGTTTAGCTTCAATAACTGGAAATTGTAAACAGATTATTGTTTCCAGCAGAAATAACGGGATCAGTTTATACTATGCTTTCTCGCAAGATAAAAATTAGTTGTAAAGGGTACAAGTAATGCAGGAGAACTACTAAATTGAAAAGCTTCGAAAGAATATGATCTTTAAATGTAGCTTATTGGTAGCGAAAACCCAACTATAGGAATACATATGAAAGCTCTACTTGACATTGTTGCGTCTATTATATGTTATTGTAAGTAAATAAATAATTTTTTTATAGTAAATAGTTAACAATATCTAAGCTACATTAAAGTAAGTAAGCAAATAGTTACTATGATTCTGCCACAAAGGGTGCTCGAATGTGAAGAAGAATGGTTGTGATATTATGAATTAAATAAGTAAATTCAATTAAACACTAAAAGTTGCTCAGGTAAAACTATCCATACCAGTGAAAATATAACTAAAATACGTAACACAATGAATAAAAATAAAAAAATGCCTAAGCTACGATATATGCACTACTAGCCATATAATGATATAAAGCAAAATCAAAGAAAGTATCTAGTTAACTCAGATTTTAATTGAAACGCCAGATGGGGTTAATTGCTTTTACATATATATATATATATATATATATATATATATATATATATATATATATATATATATATATATATGTATATATATATATATACTTTTTTTAAGTTCAACTTAACTTCCCAATTCTGTCAGTTACGCATGCGTCCCTAGTCTATTCCGTTATTATGTAGGTTAATTTGTATGGCTGTTTCTAAGGAATTGTGTACCTGATTGTTTCTATAAAAGAAAAATAAAGTGATTACGAAGAGCAAGATTAAAGAACATAAAAATAATTTATGTAAGTGATGAGTGTTTATCCCCCTTGTTGTTCTGCTGCGGCACAGAAAATAATCTACACGCCATTAATATGAATAATAGAAACTATAAAGTAAATAAAAAAAGAAGATAAAACGAAATTAAATCAGATATTATCTGAGAATGATTAGCAATCTGTATTCAACGAACATTTGATTAATGTTAATACTTTATGTTTCCTTTCAGTCTTTTGTCAACAATTGAACATCATCTTTTCTTCAATATAACTTAAGTGCGCTTTTTTTTAAGATGTTGAACCCGCTAGTTTGTCACAAAAGTAGAATTCGTACTCTATTTATATATGTTTAATAGGAGGACTTTTTGGGAAGAACAAGATATTGATGATGGTCTTTTGCAATTGCATCAAGAGTCATCACGAAATGATTCTGAGTCATGAAAGAAACTGAAAAAATAGGCAGAAATTATGCAATCTCCTTGTATATCTATATTTAAATTCGGGTAGAATATTCAGTATTATGTTTTGTAGATATTTTTGTACATCATGGTCATCGAATCGATTCTCCGTATTATTTGACACTTCAAAGAGAATGGGTTGCAAAACAGTGGGCACCGAATGTCGACAAAAAGAACCTTCAGCGTCATCTAGCATTTGGTGACACTTGACGTTTATGTAACAATAACAATAATTAGTTTAATTTGTATAGTTGGTAAAATTAGTGTAGTAATAACCCTCAGATATCAGCTCCTGACAGAAAAACGACTACACAGCTTGAAAAAAATTCCAAATGTCGCCGATTGCTAGATGGCGTTGATGGTTTTTTGCGGACATTACCGCCAGTTTCTGTTCTTATAAGTAACCTATAATCTTTTAGACGCTCTTCATAATATCTTCTAGTTTCACCTCTGAGGCGACGAACTCTTGTTCCCTTAGCTTCGACTCAGCTTCGGGAGTCAGCCTGCGGTTTCGCCTCTTAGCCCATTCAATTTATCTTTTTTCAAATGCCATGTTGAATGTATTCAGGGGCTTACCCCCCCCCCCCCCCCTTAGCTGCAATTTAGTTTCTTCAAAAATCTTGTCAAAACTAAGATAAGTCTGCATAATTTAACCATCAACAGAAACGGATCAGTTTTCTTTTTTGTTATATATTTACCTTTATAGTGCTATAAAGTATCTCTATAGTACTTTTATAGTACTATATAATACTTTCATGGTACCAAATGGCTCATTTTTCAGTTTGTACTGTCATTTTCACTAGATTTGGGAAATTTGGCTCCAACTTTGCCCCCCTCCCCCCCCCCCCAGGATTTTGATGAAATTACGCCACTGCCATTCTTTGTTCTGCTTTAAACAGATAGTTCCTCCAACTTGGCCCTATGCAGGGGTAATCTGTTTGATTTATCACATTTTTTGTTTATTTTAATTTTCTTCATTGTGCCAATTCATAAGGAGGGGTACAATTTTGTTGTTGTATTAATTTTTACAATGGAAATTCCACAAAAAAGGCAATTTTTAATTGAAATAACAAAAAATAATATTTTTAAAATCTAGGGGGAGGACAAAAAAGTTTTGGGGGAGGAGGCATTGATTTTATTCTTTTCTCTGTAATTTCTTCCTGTCTAACGTTTTTCATTGTCATTTTGATTATTTATTTAAATCTCATTAATATTTAGCTAAGTACCATGTTTGAGAAAACCAAGGGGATGTTGATTCATATCAGGTTGAAAGAAGATCTTCTAAAGGAAATTCCTGGTAGCGATGAAATTCTTGGATTTTTTCTATTCATAAACTGGTGTTTTCACCAGAGGTCTGAAAGAATTATTCCCGCCCTTGAGTGAGTATTCTTTTAACTCTGTTTCCTTTTTGCCTGTTGGACTCTCTTTCTCTCTTTCTTTTTCCCTTTCTTTTTCTTTTTTCTCTCTCTTTCTCTCTCCCTCTCTCTCTCGGCTCTTCTCTCCCTCTCCTTATTTATTTTAGGTTTGATTTCCTTATAATAATTATCTTCGTTTTATATTTGGCTTTTAAGAGCAATTAAGTTGTTATTGTTCTCGTTTTAATATAGCTCAATAGTTTTTATACGACAAATTTAGTTTTTGTAATTTAATCTTTACAAGAAACTATTAGCCTACTGTTAAAATTGAAGCTTTTTGGAAACTTGTATTAAAGAAAAGGTAGCCCTTCTACTACAATTTTTCTATCCTACTAGCCACTAAAAATTATGATGCACTAGGTATCGTCGTTTTCCAAACTCCCATCATTTCTCAAGATTCGAATTCGAAGAAACAATACCTAGAAAAGGGCCACGAGAGTGAGCAGGGATAAGGGGATCATAAAATTTGACTACCAACGCATTGCACAGCTAGCATTGGATAGATCGGCATAAGCATCCTGGCGCATACCGTGTCAAAAGGAGTGGCCACAATATGTTCCGTGATGATCGACGGGACTTGTCGGCTTTCCTGGGATTAATTTTTGTTAGACAAATTAATATCGGAAAAAAAATAATTAAATTTTGCAGATGAAAAATAGGGCTTCATTTTGGTATATATTAAAATTATTTATGTTGGTTCTTGAGCTATAGCACTGTTTAACCCAATCATGGTCGGTCTCTCCTACTTTCTATGATTCAAATATGACTGCAAGTGCCAAAATTAAATTATCCAGTACAGCTTCTCTTTTCAAATTTTTAGCGTTGCAAACCTCCCCCTCCCTTCAAAGCAAACACTAATTTGAACCTAACCTCAGTTCAGGGCCTCAATATCTGATAAGTTATTGATTGATACATAATAACACCTTTTTCTAAGTTTTTACTTTTGTATTTTATGTTAATTTTATTGAAATCTATTAACTAAGGAATAACAGGCTGTTTAGTCACTAAAGGTGTATGTTATACATTAGCCTCAAATATATTTTGTATTTCCAAGAATGGGGTATAACTGACTCAGTGCCTTTGAGTTGTTTTATGTTTTCATAATGATGAGTTCCCAAGTCAAACAATTCGCGGAACTAGAAGCAAGGAATGGCCTCGGCTACTACTAACTGAAACTAGAAAAACAGAGTTTTGAATATAATGTATACATCAAAAGAATCTGCTTTTCGGGATAATTCCAAATATATAAAATGTCATCAACTTTAAAGCTACCCATCAGAAACTACAAGCGTGAAAAAATTTGCCGGATTTTCAAAAAAGGGGCACCCCAAGGGGGCAAGTATTCCTGACAAAAATTGTCACCATCAAATTCGGTACATCAGGGAACCCTGTTGCAGAGACTTCAAGCTCTCATCTACACAATTATAGAATTTTGCATATTTTTTTGGCAACGAAGATCATGGGTGTGTCTTTATTTGTTGGTTGTTTTTTTTTTTTTTGGGGGGGGGGGTCCACGAGTTTATCATATCGAACTAATGGTCCTAGAAAACCATGAGACGGCTCATTTTGAAAGAGTTAAAAGTTTTAATGTCGTTTTTTTAAGTAACCAAAAAAATTGTGCCACAGCAGTGTCAGTTTCTACCATTTTGTGGCCCAAACAACAATTTTGACCCAAAGAGGGCAAAGTTGCTATCGGTTGAAAATTCCGAAATTTCCATTCGAAATAATTTTAAATCGCCAAATGATTTAAAAACTATATATTGAGCTTCATAGTTTAAGAGTCAATGATGCCGCACGGTGGCGTACGTTCCTAAAGAGTCACGTAGTCTATATAAAGCGAACGGTTAGTATAGAAAGTTCTTTTAAAACGTTTAACCTGTTTACCGTTTAGCATCGGCTATTATTGAGGAGGGCTAGCGGGTCATTGCGTAGATTGGCGGGGGAGACCCTGATGCCTCAAAAAGTCGATTTTTATATCCAAATTTAGCAGTATTTCGGGATCATTCAGGTAAATATAGAAGAGTTTTTTTGGGGGTGGGGGGGGCTATAAATTAATCTCTAATGACGCTCATTTCGATGAAGCCTGAATATAGGTGATGCGGGTGATAGCTCCCTTCTAATTGTACAACATTTTTCCAAAGTAACATAAAAGATTACATTCAAAACCTTAGCGGGACACTACGTCGAGAGGCAAAGTGGCATCTTGAGTGTTGTCAGGTATTTTCCCAGGAGGGTAAGGCAAATGCTACTTGATTTTTTTTTTTTTAGTGTTTAATTGGAAATATTGGGTTGTGTGTTTATTTTATATATATTATATAATAATATAATAATACAATTATGTGGCAACAAAATGTAATAAGGTACGAGTCCTGCTTATAATAACCCGAAACTTAAAAAAAAGGTCTAATAGCAATCTATACATAATTAAAAAAATCAGTATTACTGATTATTACAGTAATTACCAAAAATATGGTAATTCCAAAGATATGAAATTCAGTAAGTTTAAAGACACCCCCAAAAAACTACGAGCCTGGAAAATTCGCCCTATTTACGAAAGAAGGGGAAACCCTTTCTCAAATATGTTCTTTCATTTGTGATTTCACCTCAGGCTCATATTCATTCTATGTTCATTCATTTTTCATGTGTTCAGTCTATGTTCATTCATTTTTTGAAATGCATTTGATTTGCTTTGGTCACTTGTTTTTGCATAAAAGAAATTAAATGCCAGAGAAATTATGTTAATCCTCGGGCAAAACTTTAAGCCACCAATCTAGGACGCTAGCAATCAATTTACAAATATTGATATATACAATTTAACAGCAAGCAGTGAAGGGTTTACGAGAGCGATAGCCCCCCATCAAATCTTGGATAGGTCTGGGCATGATTTGAAAAAAGGTCAAAAATCAAATTCTGAAGAAACAAGTTTTTTTTCAAATGAAGCTTGGAACAAAATTAAAACTTAAAACGAACTGAAATTATTCTTTAAATTAGGGGGTTGTCCCCTCCTCTAACTCCCACTCTTTACGCTGAAGTTTTTCAGCGCATCAAAAATACTTTTGATTCCAATTCAACGACCCGCGTGTTTAAGCAATCGTTCTTGAAGTATTAGGACAAAAAGTCGAATTTTTCCTAAGGGAAATATAGATTAATTTTCTTGAAATACCAAATGTTCTAACTGATTTCCTTTTTCTAAATTTATTTAGCGCCAAAAGGAGTTCAGTCTGTAGACAGTTTTGAAAACATAATTTTTTATATGCTTTTTAAAGGTAGCACTAACAAACTGTAGACTGTTATTGTGTCAATGCTTGGATGAGATATAAACGCATAACTCGCCTAAAGTTAAAAAAAAGTAATTATTTTAATACGTTTTTTTTCGGGGGGGGGGGGGGGGGGATTCATCAGTCAAAATCGCGGCATGTTCCAATTTAAGGGCACATTAGTATGCTAAGGTAAACTAATACAAATCACTCCGTTACAGATTTAAGTGAATTTCGTTCTACAGGTTCATAGTAAAGTGTAGTGACAGGGTACTTAGTGCCACAATTTATTGATGTATATGAACCATTTGAATCAAATTGTACCTTGGAAATGACCATATTCCGCACACGAATAGGACCATTTCAGACTGCGGTTATTAATTAGTTTTATAGCAGCGGGTATGATCGCGTTTGGGGCAATGGTACGATTTATGGCTATTTGGGTCAAAGCTTACTTCTTTTTTCACATGCAGACAATCAAATCGTTTCTGTAGCAGAGGTACCGACCTCCTAGTTCTCTGCCTTCAGCCAAAAGCACAGTGAATGGTTGGGGGTTTCCCGTGCTTTTATCAGCCGTGACTTCTTTTTCTCCAGATTTCTCCAAGTACCCATTTGGAGGTGGGTCGACTATAACTGAACTTACAGAGTTACACCCATGATCCCCGTTCCAAACCCCTAACCAGCGCCACCAGGACTCGAACCGGTGCCCTTGCTGACACAGGAATGCAAGTCCAGCGGTCCAACCGCCTCAGCTATTATGGCTTTGTAAATCTTTCCGTTTCTCTGAATTGCTATATGAGTTTCATTGTATTAAAGTAAGTATTGTCCCAGATACGATTAAGTACTCTTTAAATGATTTCTTAGTCCAAATGTTTTACCTTTTTATATTGAGTTCTAGACAACTTTGGCTGTAATAGCTAGAATTGTAACCACTAATGCTATAAACATTGTTTTCTAGGCAATGGTCTCCTGGGATTGGCTTTGATATCATTGACAAACTTGGGATATCAATATTCATTCAATTTAAGGCACTGACGTCTGCAAATTTTTTTGAGATTTATAAAATAGTTAGAAAGCGAGGAATAGAGAACTATCCTTTCTTTAAGTCAAGTCTAATACACTAGTCCCAAATAAATTTTTCATGTTTTCTACGTGTTCATTCCTTATTCCAAGGTCTATAATTAAAAGTGGCTTAAGATATGCAAAGTTTTTTTTGTAAGCAGCATAAGCTAAGAAGGGTAATTATGTAATATAGTTTTCCATTATCCAGTCTATATTGAAAGCTTGAAAAAATCTTCACTTTTCAATCAGTTGGTCATAACACACATACTACACTTATTTGCAAATTCTAATTTGATTTATAAGTCGAAGCAACCTTCAAGAAGAAGCTGAAAATAGTTTAATTAATTTTTATTTTCAGTTAAGATTGACATCTTTCGTAAAGAAAATGTTTGTAAAACTTGAAAAGTAGACTTTTGGCGATAAAAACGAGAATATTTTCTCAGTTCTTCTGCCTAACCAATGTCTTATAACCTTTTGACATTAATGCAGCTAACCTATTCAGCAACAGATGTGCTGAATAGGTTATAAAGCTAAGCTAACTCTGGCTTTATAGGTTATAAAGTGGGGCGGATCATAAAGCTAAACCCAAACTAAAAAAAATAGCTTGATAACCAATAAGCATTCGAGTATCCTATATAATTTTCCCTCCTTTCTGGAAATGTTGTCTTTTTGCGTTGTTTTACTTCCTATAAATAAAACATCTAAATCAGAATTGGATGATCTTGTCGCAGACAGGCGAAATATCCGTTTGATTTTCTTATTTTTCTTCCCACTTGTCATTGACGCGTAATTTTTCAAGTCTTCTTCGATTTTGTCGATGAATCAATACCATTTTGTTAAGAAGAAGTGATATACGTTGCCTACTTCTATTTTTTATTTTTTCTTTGGCCTCACTATTTTTGCTTTTGAAAGTACAAATTTGTTCTAATTGGCTATAGTTATATTTGCCCACTGGTTGCACGTTGCTTTTGAAGGCGAAACATTCTCATAATATTAAAAAGTTATTAAAAAGTAGATCTTGAAACTGCCAAGCAGTTCTTGAATAATATAAAATGGTAACAGCTCCGAAAACCAAATTCTATGATGACCATTTCGATCCTGTCGTCGAACAGGTAGACAAAGAAAAGTGAACTAATAGTGAAAAAACAAAAATTGGAAGCTGAAGAAAAATGGTGAATAATAATTAACTAACCGTTCCTTATGACTGAGAATAAATTATATTCTTACCATTCTTTGATAGCAGCAGGATTAGCTAATTTTACTAAATTTATTAGTTTTGTTTGCCAGGTTCTATAACAGTATTACTTGTTTTATAACGTTTGTTGCGTTTAACAAAAATACATTTAGCTAATAAAAATATGACAGTTACTAGATCGCAAAGTACTAAGTCAGAGTTTCTGGTTTACAGGACTGACTGTATCTCAAACTTTAAGCTATACGGACAACGTGGTTCAATCCTGCTTTCTAGGCTGTGATGAGAGAAAAGTTTATATGGCTAGGACGCACTCTGCGGATGAAGAATGACGAATTGCCAAAAATAGTCCTTGTCGGCCAAACGAAAAGTAGGTCGTCAGTGAATGGGGTGGGAGGATGCCATAAGGAAAGATTTAAGTGAAATGGAAGCTTTTAGGGATGGTGTGAAGAGCGAGGCTTTAGATAGATTGGGATAGAGGAGGAGTGGGCGTATCTGTGTTAGCCTCAGGTGGCTTGGTGCTTCAGTAAGTTGTTAGTAGTAGTAGTAGTAGTAAAAGATAACTGTGGACCTATGTGTAAAAGAACAACATAATCAACCTCAATAACTCGCTTTCTTGAATGTCTTTTTATATATATATATATATATATATATTATATATATATATATATATATATAATATATATATATATATATATATATATATATATATATATATATATATATATCTATATATATATATATATATATATATATTTTTATTATAATTTCTATTCACTTTCCTCTGGGTGTTTGGACCTTCAAATAAGTTTAATTTGCAGGTGCCTGTTTTGGAGACTCCTCCTTTAGCTAGCCGAAGCATTAAAACTTTTCTTTTTAGAATCGCATTAATCTTGCAGCGATTATTAGGTCAGGAAAAAGTAAGTTCAGAAGCGTATTGTTTTCTGTTTCCCTCTTCTAATTTTAAACACGTTCTAGAATACGACTAAATTGAAATACCACTGGTTTAATATTGTCATAGTAAATAAATTGTTAGAATTGATAAATAAATTAAAACGGACGAGGACAGAGTAGGGATTTACATTACGTTGTACAATAATTAGCCCTATTTCGATTCAATATCAGAGCCAATCTAATGAAGAATACAGGTATTTACAGAAACTCCCACAAATTCATGATTAATTTTAACAAAATCCTTGTAGCAAGAACTAAACGACAATTTTCCTGTGAAACTTCCTTCAGTCATTATCAAACAGTAACTGTAAGTAAGGAGCGACCCAGCTCAATAGTAACAGAAACTCTAAAAAACGAAATTTTGATACCAATAGATACATTTTTAGAATCAAAGTTTATGCTGATTTCAAATATATAAGTTTCATCAAGTTTAGTCTTACCTATGAAAAGTTACGCGCCTGAGAAAATTTGCCTTATTTCGAAAAAAGGGGGAAACAACCCCTAAAAGTCATAGAACATAAATAAAACTCACCCGATTAGATTCAGCGTATCAGAGAACCCCTACTATAGAAGTTTCAAGCTCCTCTTTGCAAAAATGTGGAATTTTGTATAATTTTGCCTGAAGAAAGATCACGGATGCGTGTTTATTTGTTGTTGTTTTTCCCAGGGGTGATCATATCGATCCAGCAGTCCACGAATATCATGAGAGGGCTCATTCGAACGAAAATCAAAAGTTCTAGTGCCCTTTTTAAGTGACCAAAAAATTGGAGGGCAACTTGGCCCCCTATCATGCTCATTTTTTCCCAAAGTCACCCAATCAAAATTGGAGGAAGTGGACAAATCCCTTCCCCCAAATCCTTGAAGGAAGGGACATTTCTATAAAGGGGGCGCCGGATTTCCCAGCATTATTTAAAAAACGATTAGAAATTAAATAAAAAAGAAACAAGTTTTTTTTCTACTAAAAGTAAGGAGCAACATTAAAACTTAAAACGAAAAAAAATTCTTACGTATATGAGGGGGCTCACCCCCAAGTCAATACCTCGCTCTTTACGGTAAAGTTTTTTTTTAGTACTTTCAAAAGAGCTATCTATTCTAGTTAACCGGCCTTTGTAATTCAGGGGTTTGTGATTCGAACAATATTCGAACTTTAGCGTAAAGGGCGAGGAATTGACTAGGGGGATGAACTCCCTTATATACGTAATAAATCCATACGAATATAGAAGTTCTTTACGTCAATTAATTCGTAAGTTACGTCAAAACAAATATTCGAGAAAGCCATTTAGCCAAAAAAGTAAAATTAATATACAAATTTCGTTTTAATTATTCTTGTACGGTGAGCCAAAATCAAAGCTGCATTAATTACAAAACGTTCAGAAATTAAATTGAAAAAACAAGTTTTTTTAACTGAAAGTAAGGAGCGTCATTAAAACTTAGATCGAACAGAAATTATTCCGTGTATGAAAGGGGCTGTCCCTTCCTCAACGCCTCGCTCTTTACGCTAAAGTTTTTTATTGTTTTAAAAAATAAAGTTGTGAGACAGAGTCAAACTTTAGCGTAAAGAGCGAGGCGTTGAGGAGGGGATAGCCCCTTTCATATTCGGAATAATTTATGTTCGTTTTAAGTTTTAATGTCGCTCCTTACTTTCAGGTAAAAAAACTTTCTTTTTTTATTTGATTACAGTTAACGCCACGTTCCATACAGCGTATCGCAATTGATTTTCGTCGCTGACACCCAATAAAAGTTTTTTATTTAAAGAAAATGGTTTTCATTGGCTATCAGCAATAATAATCAATTTCAATAGATTGCATTAAGCTATATTGAACGCGTGGTAAAGCACCAAGATAAAATTGCCTTTTTGACCCGTATTATTTCTTTTTTTTTGTTGTTAAAACATGAATTTCTGGTTTTTCTTGGTGTTTAAAGACGTGTACGGTTGTGTAAGTTTATGCTTACTTTTTCAAATTACGAGAGTTAGTTTTCAATTTCTTTGGTAATTTCTTTAAAAAAAAAAATTTGTCGGATTTAGCACGAATAAGCACAAGCTCAAATGATACCTTATATAAACAAACAATTGTTATTTGTATAGGTTTTCTTTTTTTTATGTCTTCAAAGAAAAAGACTCTTCCCTGAGAACCTTGAAAATATTATTTTTACTCTTTTAGAATGATGGAAATATAAGATACGCCCTTTTCGAGTCGAGTCCAGCGACGTGTTTCGTTTTTAGAAGATTCTAGGCCATGCCGTCAATCCAAGGGAATAAACGAGGGGGGATGTATTTCCCAAAATCTAGGGGAGGAGGAATATTGTTTTTTCTCAATTTTTTTCACTGAATGTACCAAAAACAGTTACTTCCATTAAAATATAAAAAAAGGTATTTTCAAAACATGGTTTGGAGACGGGACAAATATGACCCCTTTCCCCAATTGACGCCGCTGTTTCTAAGGTACTCTTATCCGCATATTCTGCATGCTAAAGAATTGACATGAGACTAAAAGCCGCTACTTTAATTCTTAAACTGGCTTGCTCCAAAGAAAATTTAACATTTTCTGGATGTTATCTTAAGAATCACAAGCTCACGCACTTTTTCGTAACAAAAATATTGAGGAAAATCTCTTTATTTCTGTGAGTCCCAAGTTCCAGCCTTCTATAGGAGAATCAACTAAAGCATCCAAAGATTTCCTGAAATAATCATAAACACGGAGCCACCGTTTCCATGTCTTCTAGAGTAAAAACACACCTGGAAATAAAGTATTCGTAAATTTAGAGGATAGCTTCATATTTCTACTTTACCATGATTACGATCGTAACTCTAGAAGAAAGTGCCCCGTGGCATCAAATGGTAACGAAGTGTAATCAAGGAGCGACACGGCTAAATAGTAACCGAAAACTCTAAGAAACAAAGTCTTGTTTTTATCAACAAGTGAAATGACATCATTTTTATACAATTCTGAAAAAGACTTATGCCAGCTTTGCCTCTCACTCAGATTATCTGTCTTGCCTTTTTCTCCAATTATCCACGGCTCTTAAATTTTTATCACAGTCCATCAAGTTGATTTTAATTCAAAAATCAACAGAAAATATAGGTCATCCCCAGTGCAACTCCAGTGGGCTCTTCCAGTAGGCAAAGCTCATATAATAAGAAAAATCTAAGTTGCTCAATTGCCTTCAAAGGCCCGGGGACATGGTCATTCATAAATCTTGAAAACCTTTTATTTGGGGTCTCCAATTGCCTTCAAATGGGTCATAGAACTCATAGACTATTTGAATTACCCTTATTCCATGCCTATCTACCTTAGTTCTGCCCTAGGATTAAGATGGATGGATGATAGACTATCTATCAACAATTGAAATTACATAATTTTTATACAGTTCTCAAAAAGGCTTATGCCAGCTGTGCCTCTGACTTAAACTATCTGTCTTGGCTTTTTCTACAATTATCCATGGCTTTCAACTTTTTCATCACAGTTTACCAAGTTGATTTTAATCAAAAATCAACGTGGTGGACTGATGAAAATTTTAAGAGCCATGAATTGGGTCTTAATTGGGTTTTATTTGGGGTTTCCAATTGCCTTCAAATGGGTCATAGAACTCATAGACTATTTGAATTACCCTTATTCCATGCCTATCTACCTTAGTTCTGCCCTAGGATGGATGGATGATAGACTATCTTTCAACACCAACTTGGTGGACTGTGATGAAAATTTTAAGAGCCATGAATAATTAGAGAAAAAGCCAGTCTGAGTGAGAGGCAAAGCTGGCATAAGCCTTTTTCAGAATTGTACAAAAATGATATATTTTTTTTACCCTACCATATAAGTTTTAAGGTCCCATCGTCGAAAATGTGGAATTAATTTTTTTTTTCCAAAAGAAAGATCATGGATTTTTTTTTTTTTTTTTTTTTTTTTTTTTATGTTTTCACCGGAAATGATCGTAACAAACTAATGGTCCTAGATTATCGGGAGAGGACTCATTCGAACGGAAATTAAAAGTTCTAGCGCTCTTTTTAAATGAATAAAAAAATTGGAGGGCAATAAGTTTCTTCCCCCTCCCCCAAAATCGTCAGATCAAAATATCGAGATATCCATTTTGTCCGGTATAGTTAAAAGGTATACAATAACAATGCTTCTGATGATGATATGACTCTCCATGGTCCCTGGGGAAAGGGCTGTAAGTAGTATCGGGCGTATCAATATCGAGCGTATCGTTATTGGGCGTTTTTTTAGATCATGGTTTTGAGCCTTCTATATGATTATGTGAAGAGTCTGTCTTTGTTAAGGCTGATTATGGTAATTCTTGACCAAGCTGTTTTTCGTACATACTATGAGAGGGGGGTGCCCCCCCCCCCTAAGAAAAAAATAAATAAAAATATCATGGTAGTGTTGCTACCATGTGGTGTATCATGGATTTCCCGGCATTATCTGAAAAATGATTAGAAATGGAATATTAGAAAAAACAAGTTATTTCAAATGAAAGTAAGGAGCAACATTAAAACTTAAAACGAGTAGAAATTATTAAAAATTTATTTCTTTCAATTCGAATTTTCTGAAATGCCAAAATATATGCTGTGATAGGTCGTGGGAAAAAAGGAAGCAAAAATGGATTGACCATAAATCACTTCCTGAATGCTTTTTACTTCTGACAAATTCAATTTAAAGCTTGCCAAAATCAATTCCGATAGCCCAAGGCCGTATCCAGGATTTTTTTTCGGAGGAGGCTTTACTCAAACAAATTTTCGGGGGGGGGGGGGGGGTTACACTAAAAAAACGCATACAAAATTTGTTTAAACCCCCCCCCCCCCTGGGTACGGCCTTGCGATAGCCTATATTTGTCTAGTAGTTAATCCTTAGGAACTAAACTGTGTACAAATAGCATTATCCGTCACAACTAATAGTAATCCAAAGAAAAGACAAGGAATTAACATACTTATAACAATGGAAATTCAGAGGTGCCAATTGGGGGGGGGGGCATTTGCACTCCCTCTATATTTTGAAAAATACATTCTTTCCCACCTAGATTTTGTTAATTGTTGCCTCTGCAGAAAGTGTCTCCCCTCTAAATGGAGACAAAAAAAAAAGGAAACTTCAAATTTTATAGTTGCTACCTTTTCTGCTAGAAACGAATGTCTCAATAACCCAGTTTGGAGTTACTAGCTTGAACGGGAAATGATTGCAAGTGTACCGTTGTGTACAAAAATAAATTAAAAAAGAGAAATCTAGCATTTTCCCTGAAGTCATCAATCGATACAGGAGGACCGATAAACATTTATGGTGCTTCCAAATCAAAGCCAGTTTTTGTAGCGAGTACATTTTATTTTGAATGGTTGATATTGAAACCGTTGGCAAAGTTGAAACCATTTACTTGACAAAATATATGATTCTCCTATCCTATACCATTCAAGCGTAAAAAACTATCCATCACTGTTCAAAGCATACTTGCTTGGTGACTACTAAGTTGTACAAATGGTATTTACCCCAAAATAATACCAGAAGCAATCGTTCTCTAGGTCATAAGATATGAAAACCGCCGGTAAAATATAGTTAGTCGGTAACAACGACCAATAAGTTGGTGAAATCTTTTTACCCCTCCCTAAACATTTTGGGCAGTGCAAGTGACGCGCCTGATCCTTACCATACACACATTTATATAACTGGAGATAGAAAATAAATATATATGTACCTTCTTTCCAAAGCTATAAAAGCCTGTTTATCTTTTCCGCTCGTCATAAGGTCTTTCAGTGTGTCCACAAAAGCGTCCGTCAAAGTGTTATGATAAACAACTAAAAAGAAGACAGATTATTATCCAGACTCAATTCACTTGTGTCGGATTAGGCTTCCTGTGGGTTGTAGCACAAATCGTCAAAGGATAGAGTAAGTAACTTCTTGAATACAATTGAAATTTACACTAAAAACCAAGATGGGTTGACAAAATTCAAAGAAATCAAACAGAAGCACTCAGCACAAATCTTAGAATGATCTCAATAATTTTATGGGAAGGGTAGAGTTGGGCGTCTTTAATGGGGTAAATATGAATTTGTTGAGCAATTAAACTCACAATGAGTATTTCCCTAAAATAAATCTAATATAAACTACCGAGACGGACAAAACAAAATAATATACAAAAAAAAAACTGAATATATCATCTATGAGCTAAACTATATATAAAGTTAACACCAAAATACTCGAACCATATAGGTACTTTTTATAATTTCTCTGAAAAGGGCGAAATGCTGTCCTATTGGGAATGTGTTACAAGTTTGTAATTCTCTCAAATATGTACGTATACTGTGCATACTCGAACGATTTTCGGAGACCGGAGCATTATTCTGCAACATATAGTACAGTAACAATACGGGGAAAAAAATGCCCGAACCCTGTATTCCCTGTGTTTTATGGTGATGAAGGTGAATGGATTTTGATCTCAAATGCCTGCGAAGATTAAGGTTTTTGGGGAAGGGTGGGGAGGATAGGTATTAAAAAGATCTTGAAGTATCTCAGAAAACCTAGTTTGTCAACTCAAAACTGATCTAGAAACTTCTATCGAACGCTTGTTTTTTTTTTACCTAAAGCGTTAAAATTTGTTCATTTTTGTTCAAAAACAGAGTATTTCTGATTTATTTTTTGACATTTCCGAGAAACTAACATCAGATATCGTCTCAGCTTTTAAATCTGATACAGAAAGACATATCAAATACCAGTTTCGTGATATTTTTTTTTTTCCCAAAAAAAATTAATAAACAAAAACGGCGAAAAAAACTAATTTCGCAAGTTAGAGATGGAGATTTTGGATAAGTTGTTCAGTGATTTTTTCTGGTCTGGATAGTGAAGAAAGCATTGCTTTATCAATTTGTTCCTGGTCAAACCTTGTTATTCCTGTACTAATACGCCAAAACTCCAGATGACCATTTTTAAAATGTCTTAATATCCCACCTCAAGAGCATGCAGATGAAGGGAAAGACATCCAGAAATCGCTTTTGCAGTTTCAGTTTTCACCGAGGGGAAGGATTTTGTTATTGTTACGGCGCAAATTCTTTGTATAGACCGCAGTGAATTTACGATGGATTTTTTCCTTATAGCAGCAATCCATAGTGGTGCTGTATATAGTAATGTGGTTTCAATAACCCCTTGTAAAAGCACCTTAAAATACTTGGCCTTTATCCCTAAGTTAGCTTATTAGCGATAAAAAGTCGAGTTGCACTTCATTGGGATAAATTAAGGAACTAATTTACTAGAAAAAATGTCATGTTTTTTCTTTGAACTAATGCTATAAGGAGCCCCCTGCCCCCCCCCCCCTAATCATCCCTCTTAGAACGTAACATTGAAAATAAATTCTTTGTCTTTACTGTTATCTGTGAGACAAAGACATGAAACTACCAGACAAGATGAATTTTATTTGTCCCACTTGTGCTACAAACGACTGTATGTGACATTGCCGCGACAATGTCTATGCTGAAAAATGCTGTTTTTTTTCATATATTCATATCAAATGCAAGAAAGAATCAGCATTAAGTAGGCTCTGTATCTCATAGGTATTTTTTGAAGACCACATTGCCTTTCTATGACGAACAAATAAAATTTCAAACAGGGATAGGTCCTTTTATTAGACAATGAAACAGATACAAAAAGTTCTGGGTATTTTGATCACATATACAGTGACCATCATCAACTGATAAACTAAAGTGTTACATTCGAAACAAAAGATATTTATAATGAAAAAAATTAATTACTTCCGGGTCAAAAATAGTGTCCGGTTCATTGGCTAGGAGGACTCAACAATAGGGTTCGTTCCAAGTCTGTAAAGTTTTCTCCTTAATGAAAGTTGAATTTTTAATGAATTGGGTACAATCTTCTCCTTCTTCCCATTGTAAAAGAAATGTTGCTGAATTTACAGCAACATTTACCGACGTCGTATATATGGGGACGATTAAACCAAAAAAGTGTATGACATTTCTTTACTTTGGTTGTTTTTAAATCGAAAGCTTATAGTTGCCAATAAAGCAAATATAGCCGGACTTGGAATTAAAAATGTTGATCGAAAAATGTGGAACCCTACCGCACTTCAGTAAAAGCGCATATTCACCAGATCTGATTTTCCCAATTTTATAAAATTATTTTTAGTAACTCAAAATATTTTAGTAACCCAACTTTTATAGATCATGGCCTGGGTGAGCTTATCGGAACGTTGTCAGGCCATCCTGAACCCTAAAGCATCATGCATACTTTTTATTGTATATGGTAAAAAGTGATAATACAAGAGTAGTAACTCAAACATTTTATACTGAAAACGGTAAAGCCATTGGCATAGTATGAAAGGTTGTGTTTAAAACAACAGAACATTTAAAATACAAACATTTAAACCTTAAATTAGGCACCAACTAAGTTTCGTAAGCCCAGTCGCATTATAGGGAGATCTAAATCCATAAGACGCTGTTTTTCTCTTTCATTACCTACAGAAATATGGCCTAAGAATTATTAATTTGGCCCTTTAACCTTTAATTGAACTACCAATTGTCATTGGCAAATTAGGATCATTCAAATTTTTCAGCTGTTTTTTGCAATGCTGCACTGTTGGTGGCGCCCGTAGCTTTTAATTTCATTAACCTCACTCAGGACAGTATCCAGGATCTTTCTTCAGGAGGGGAGGGGCTCACCTTTGCTTGGGGTAGGGACTACCAAAAAAAAATTTTTACAAACGTAAAAAAAATTTATTTACATGTATTTTTTTTTTTTTTTACTTTTGTGCGAGTCGGATGATTATTTTTTTTAGTTGTGGTAAGGGGAGTTATTTTTTGGTCGAGGGGAGTTGAAGCAGTAACCCCCCTCCTGGATACTGCCTTCGCCCCACATCAAAGAGCCAAGAAGTATGTCTTATTAGCTTGCCATACCCATTTGGCTCGATTCTCAGTAGACTAAATGTCGCAAGAAAAATAGAATATGGGAACACAGAATTCTATCCAAGCCTTCTTTTGTATGGTCCATAGAATAGAAGACAAATATGTTCCATAATTGAAAAGCTTGTATGCAAATTTTAAATGCGCAAAATGGGCGATCAACATACAGTATAGTATAAAAGAGAGTATAAAGCATAGTATCAGTCGGTAATAAAAGAGAATCTGTTTATTTTTAATGTATAGCTAAACTAAAGGGGAAAATTATTCAACAAGCTTTGCTAGCGTAGCCGTAGAAAAGAGGCAGTAGCAGAGTATATCGTCTATATGAATCAAAACAACAGGGTGATGAATCCAAGCCTCATGGAGTGGCAGGGGTGTAATTTTTTGTCTTCGTAAGAGTATTTCCGAAGTTTCGATTCCGGTAGGTATACCTTGTTTTGTCTCACGGAACTAGGATCGAGCTGAAACTTTCAGGGAAAATTTTGTTCGGGAGGAGGGACAAGGTTCGTACGCTTTGTTTGTGTCTCCCTCCTTAATGCATCATGCGCAGGTAAGGACCACATTCTTAAGATTTTGGCAATTTTTTTATGAGCTTGTCCCCTCCCATTATTATATCTTCCCTCCTGGAAATTCCAATTTTATCTCTGTTCTGTTTATCTAAATAATGAATTGCAAATTATACAAGAAACTGATTGTCTTCGTAAGAGTATTTCCAAAGTTTCGATTCCGGTAGGTATACCTTGTTTTGTCTCACGGAACTAGGATCGAGCTGAAACTTTCAGGGAAATTTTGTTCGGGAGGAGGGACAAGGTTCGTACGCTTTGTTTGTGTCTCCCTCCTTAATGCATCATGCGCAGGTAAGGACCACATTCTCAAGATTTTGGCAATTTTTTTATGAGCTTGTCCCCTCCCATTATTATATCTTCCCTCCTGGAAATTCCAATTTTATCTCTGTTCTGTTTATCTAAATAATGAATTGCAAATTATACAAGAAACTGATATACCTTCAAATCCGACTACGTTGCACACTAGAATTTTGAATGTCATCGGGATGCATTATAATGAGAAGGAGGAGGATTATTTGCCCAAATAGTTTTATAAATTTTTCTATGTTATGGCTGAGGGGAGTTTTTTCATGTTCTCGCAACAGTGTATAAGCAAATTTTTTTATTTTTTTTTTTTTTACAGCTGTTGCTCAGCAGGCTCTGTGGCTAGTATGCACCAAGTTCATTTTTCGATTCTCAAATTTGTAATCAAGCTTTTTTTAATATTTTTTTTAAATTTATATTTGTACATTTCTCATAGCAAAGGTCGGTATAATAGCAAAATATTAATGTATGTAAATGGCAGAAAAGAACTAAATACTGCCACTGGGATGCTAGTGTTTTCTTTAATTTTTTATACTAAAAAAAAAGTTCCCCACAAAGCAAGTTAATCACAGAAAAGTTAAGAACAGAAGTTAGTAATTAATGATAAATTTAATCCAAAACCGATAATTAAAATAAATTCACACAAAAACAGATGATACATCTGTGGGTACTTAAATAAAGCTTAGAATGAGCAGAATTCAAAATGAATAATCGAGTCTAACTTAAAACCAACAGGAATTACCACAAACAAGAGCACGGTTACCACCCTCAAACCCTCTAAAGGTCCGAGCGTCAGTTGATCTCTACTGTAATGACACGTAAATTAAACTGTGGTTTTTACTTGTCGAACATCAAGAACAAAGAGAGGAAAACACTAATCACGGTACTAATCAAACAGTTCGTGGTAACGAACTGTAAGTAGGAGCGACCCGGCTCAATGGTAACCGAAACTCTAGAAAAACGGGTTTTTGATACCAATATATATCAAAAGAATCAGATTTCAATGCTGATTTCAAATATATAACTTTCATCAAGTTTAGTGCTACCCATCAAAAGTTACGCGCCTGAGAAAATTTGGCTGATTTTCAAAAAAGGGGGAAAGACCCCCTAAAAGTTATAGAACCTTAATGAAAATCACACCATCATATTCAGCGTATCAGAGAACCCTACTGTAGAGGTTTCAAGCTCCTATCTACAAAAATGTGGAACTTTACATTTTTTGCCAGAAGAAAGATCACGGATGCGTGTTTATTTGTTTGTTTGTTTTGTTTGTTTTTTTTTCCCAGGGGTGATCGTATCGACCCAGTGGTCCTAGAATATCGTGGGAGGGCTCATTGGAACGGAAATTAAAAGTTCTAGTGCCCTTTTTAAGTGACCAAAAAAATGGAGGGCAACTAGGCCCCCTCCCACGCTTATTTTTTTCCCAAAGTCACCCGATCAAAATTTTGAGATAGCCATTTTGTTCAGCATGGTCGAAAATATGATAAATATGTCTTTTAGGATGACTTAATCCCCCGAAGTTCCCAGAGGGAGGGCTAAAAGTTATGAACTTTACCCAATGTTAACATATAGTATTGGTTATTGGGAAGTATACAGAAGTTTTCAGGAGGTTTTTTTTTCTGGTAGTGGGAGGGAAGGGTGGGTCGGTGGTTATGTTGGAGGATCTGTTCGTGAAGGAAGTTTTCATGGGGGAAGGGAAATTGCCATGAAGGGGGCGCCGGACTTGCCAGCATTATTCATTGGTTATTGGGAAGTATACAACCATTTTCAGGAAGGATTTTTTCTGGAGGGGGGGGGGCTAGACGAGGGGGTTAATCTGGAGAATATTTCCGTGGAGGATGTTTCTTTGGGGTAAGGGACATTTCTATGAAGGGGCGCCGGATTTCCAAGCATTATTTAAAAAACGAGCAGAAATTAAATAAAAAAAAAACAAGTTTTTTCAACTGAAATGTAAGAAGGAATATTAGAACTTAAAACGAACAGAAATTATAACGTATGTGAGAGGGTTCTCCCCCAAGTCAATACCTCGCTCTTTACGCTACAGTTTTTTTTTAGTGCTTTCAAAAGAGCTATCTATAATAATTAAACGGCCTTTGTGATTCAGGGGTTTGTGAATCAAAATTTTTTTTAACTTTTAACGTAAAGAGCGTGGTACTGACTAAGGGGAGAACCCCCTCATATACGTAATAACATATACGTAATAAAAAAAACAATAAAAAAACAAGCGATACGGCTCAATAGTAATCGAAACTTTTAAAAACGGAATTTTGATGTCAATAAATGTATCAAAAGAATGTGTTTATAATGCTGATTCTAAATATATAAATTTATTAAGTTTAGTATTACTCATCAAAGGCTGCGAGCCTGAGAAAATTTACTCGATTTTTTAAAGAGGGGGGAAACATCCCCTGCATTAACTAAAAAACGATCAGAAATTAAATAAAAAAAAACAAGTTTTTTTAAGCTGAAAGTAAGGAGCGACATTAAAACTTAAAACGAACAGAAATTATTCCGTATATGAAAGGGGCTGTCCCCTCCTCAACGCCTCGCTCTTTACGCTAAAGTTTTTTATTGTTTTAAAAAATAAAGTTGTGAGACAGAGTCAAACTTTAGCGTAAAGAGCGAGGCGTTGAGGAGGGGACAGCCCCTTTCATATACGGAATAATTTCTGTTCGTTTTAAGTTTTAATGTCGCTCCTAGACGTGAAGCAAAAAAGAAGGAGGGCTAAATTTTTTTTATTTAAATCAAGATTACAGGAACGAAATGTTCGTTTCAGGTTTTATTTATTCATTTATACTGATTTCTGTTCATTTTAAGTTTGGATTAGTACATATGAATTTATTTCTGCTCGTTTAAGCTTTTAGTATGGCTCTATGTTTTTCTTTGAACGACTTTTTATGAAAGTGTTTTTGTAATTAATTTCTATTCGTTTTATTATTTACTGATTGTAGGAATGTTTGCTAAGTTGTTGCAATTTGTCAGCTTCAGAGCTAAAATATCCTTTCGCAGTATAAATTTTAGGCAAAATTTGAATATTCAGTCAAAATGATCGACCAGCCGCAGTTCTGTGCAATAATTTTTAAATAATATTTTTACGTTAAAACTCATGATGGGAAGAGTAGCGGGATTTTCAATCTTGTGGTTTGAAAGTGTACATAATGTTTGATCTCCTGTTGGGTTCAAGCAATCCAGACCCCCATCCTGTAGATAATCTTAAATATACACTTTTATTAACCCAGCGCTTTATCAAAAGAATTGTTCACGTTCTACTTTATTGTCACTATAAGTTTGTTTAAAAAAATCTATGCTGGCGTCACTTACCAAAAATGATTCGGTTTTTTTTTCTTAAAACAAAACAAAAATCAAATTCGGACTCATCGACCAATAAACCATAATTGTTATCTAAATTTTTTGTCTTCATTATGGTTCTCTTGTCCTTTAATTTTTGGCATTACCAATTATTTCTATTAAGTTTTTCTCCCAAAATTACGTGTCTTCGTTGAGATTACCTTGGTCTAGTCTCCTTACTCTAAAAGTTTCAAACCGATCGGAGAAAACGCGGTTTAGTCAACTTTGGGGTGCTATGAATCGATGCAACCCAAATTCCTTCAAAATGTTTTCTCTTCTTAGTTTATTTTGTCCAGTATACATGCCCAGTTAGATGTAATATATTGGATACGAAAAAATTAAGCCTGTTTTGGGTGTCATGAATCAATCCAGCCTATTTCTTTTCAACATTTTTTTGTTGTCATTGAAGTTTTCTTACCCCTACCCACACGCCCAGTTAGTTTCAAGCTATTCAGAGTAAAAATATTTTTGGTTGGTATTCTTGTGTCACAAATTGACGCAACCAACTGTTTTTCTTTACTTTCTTTCTCTTCATTCGTTGGACCAAGAGGACCTATCTTGGTGCAGTCTACACATCTTGCAAGTTTTAGCCAATCGGAGAGCACAAATAATTTGCCCAGTTTCGGGTCTATTTCTAATCTTTGATACTTACGGTCAGCAGCTATAATTGTCGTAACTTCCGGTAAAACCTGCTTGAGTGATTCCTTCCATTCTTTGGTGAAAAAATCTAATTCATTTACAACTACTTCTCCGTTAATATGTTCCTTATTCTCTTCTACGTTGAATTTGATCATTTTAAGGATCTCTCCGCGATCAACATCTAAAGGTGGAAATAAAAATTGAAAACAATCATGAATATTATTCAATAATGATAGTAGATAGAAATAGCCACACTTTAAGAATAAGAAAGGCCTTTTATCCATAAAAATATGTGCATTTTATAGTTCATTTGAAAGGGAGATGCCTACACGTCAAAAACCAAAGGGTGTGCCTAATAGCCGTTTCCGATATTTTATTAATTATTTTCTTATTATGTTAGGATAGATTTTCTGAAAAAATTTTATTTTGCTTATAAAAGTCCTCTAGTTTGTCTTTATCCTCTTATGATAATAATAATAATAATAATTTATTTAATACCCACTATAAAAAAGAAGCGGAGTACATCAAGAACAAAAAAAAAAAAAGCAAACTCGAACACGTCACAAATATTTACATAAAACGACGTTATAGCACTTGCGAAATTCTATATACTTCATACGAAGTAGAAGAGACCAGCCATACCTGTATGAAAAAAGAAGCGTAGAGATTGCTGAAAATAGCGTAATTTGGCGTAATATCAATAGAATTTCCACAATTATTTTCCCGGAACCATCGTGTAGAGTGGACAATCATAGAAAGTTGGAGTGAGGCTTTGAAAAATTGCAAATTAAAAGTTTATAATATGTTTGCATCCTATCCCTCCATTCATTACCCTTGTACGCAAACACGTTCTATCACTAGATTCTGAATACTGGTAAAAAAAAAAAACATTAGAAAACCCAAAACCGTATGGATTAAACATGAGCAGTGAGTAAGGAGAAACATTTCAGTTTAACTAGATCACATCCCACATACATTTTTACTTTTTTTTTTAAATATATATTTAAAAAAAAATTCTGTTCCAGAACTTCAAAAATCTTATTTGTTTCTCCTGCAAAAACATGATTTCACGTGTTTTTACGTAAAAAACGTGAAAAAATACCGGTACAGTTAAAAATATTTGAGCTGTCACGTACCTGAGCTAATGCTTAAAAATTTGACACTACTAATGGTCTATTATGGCTTTCTGTTGAAAATAAATAAAACAGAGATTGACTCATCATCACTTAAACTTACTATGATAATCACTCCAATTGAAAAAAGATACAACAAATTCTAAAACAGAAATATTCGTAAAAAAGATTGTTGATGGACTATGTCTCTTCGATAATTGTCAGTATTACTGTTCTTTCAAACAGTTCGTGGTAACGAATCAAACAGTTCATGGTAACGAACTGTAAGTATGGAGCGACCCGGCTCAATAGTAACCGTAACTCTAAAAACGGAATTTGGTACCAATAGATATATCAAAAAATATATCTTTTATGCTGATTTCAAATATATAATTTCCATCAAGTTTAGTCCTACCCATCAAAATTTACGCGCCAGGGAAAATTTGCCTGATTTTCAAAAAAAGGGGAAAACACCCCCTAAAAGCCATAGAACCTTAATGAAAATCACACCATCAGATTCAGCATATCATAAAACCCTAGCGTATCAGAAAACCCACTTTACTGAAAAAATATAAATGTTTTTACTTTTATAAATTTAATAAATCAAATAATATTAACATTTTGATTACTAAATATCAGTATATGTATATTAAACTGACAATGCACATTCATTTGTATTTTTAAGTGCAAATTATGTTCTGGCCTTGGGAAGGCATGTTTTGAGCCCTACTCATGTTAATTTCTGCTCGCTTTAAGTTTGACTCGGTTATTCATTGCAATTTCTATTCTTTTTGGGTTTCATTTATTTATCGATGCTGATTTGTGGTAGTTTCACGCTTGGTAGATTATCTGATTTTATTTTTGCTCATTTTTGGTTTAATGGAGTTCTTTACTTTTCTTTGAAAAACTTATTTTGTGGAAAAAGTTTTTTAATTAATTTCTGTTCGTTTTATATTGACATAGTCTTTTCAGGGAAAAAGAAAATAATATTTCAAATCTTTTTTTTTAGACTATATAGTCTGGCCTGCTATTTGTATGCTGGGAAAAATTTTCAGCAATTTTTAACAACATGCACCCTTTTAGAAATATGGACACAAATATTAGTGTTTAATTTAGTTTCATACGTTCTCTAGTTGACCTGAAATAGAAAACCTGATACCATTCGCAAAAAAAATATGTTTACTTTCTTTGATAGCTTGGATACACTTACGCTATTTTGATTTGGTAAAATTTTAAGAGCAGAAGTAGCCCCGAAAGTTTAACATAATACCCTCTGTCGTTCTTGGGATACTGTTGAGATGCTTTATTGGGAATTAGTATTAACACAGTGCATTTTGATTTAATCTTAAGCCAACATTTAGTTTTTAAACATAATGGGCAAATGGGAGGGTGGGCGTGGGAGGAGGACTATTGGCCCTCCAATCACTTTCGGCTATTAAAAAGGGCATTAGCCTTTTCTATTTTCAATCGAATGAGCCCTTTTCGAAGTTCCTAAGACAACTCCTTCGATACAAAGTGCCCTGGTCTAAACAAAAAAAAAAAAAAAAAAATAATAATACATTGTACCCACATCGATCTTTACTATAAAAATGTCAAGCCTTCCAATCACTTTCGACTATTAAAAAGGGCATTTGCCTTTTCAATTTCCAATCGAATGAGCCCTTTTTAAGTTTCTACGACAACGCTTTCTATAAACACCTTATATCCCCCAGGGCATAACTTACAACCCTTATACTGAGGGCTGTGAGGGGGTTGTCATCCTCAAAGACCTAATTTCCAGAACTTTCAACTACGTTAAACAAAATGGCTATCTCAAAATTTTGATTGGATGTGTTTGGGGAAATGGCGGGCGTGACAGAAGCGTTAGTTACTCTCGAATCCCTTTCAACTATTAAAAAAGGCACTAGCCCTTTCAATTTCCAATCGAATCAGCGTTTCTATGATAACGCTTTCAATAAAAACCTTATATACCCCCAGGGCATAACTTACAGTCCTTTCCTTGAGGGCTGGGGGGGGGGAGGTGTCATCCTCGAAGACATAATTTCCGGTCCTTTCAACTACGTTGAACAAAATTGCTATCTCAAACTTTTTATTGGATGTGTTTGGGGAAATGGTGGGCGGGAGAGGGGGGTTACTTGCCCTCCAATTACTTTCGACTATTAAAAGGGCACTATCCGTTTCAATTTCCAATCGAATGATTCCTTTTTGAAGTTTCTACGACAACGCTTTCTATAAAAAAAATTCTTATATGCCTCCAGGGCATAAATTACAACCCTTGCCCTGAGGGCTGTGAGGGGATTGTCATCCTCAAAGACCTAATTTCCAGAACTTTCAACTACGTTAAACAAAATGGCTATCTCAAAATTTTGATCGGATGTGTTTTGTGTTTTTCAACTATTAAAAAAGGCACTAGCCCTTTCAATTTCCAATCGAATGAGCCCTTTTGAAGTTTCTACGATAAAGCTTTCAATAAAAACCTTATATGCCCCCAGGGCATAACTTACAACCCTTGCCCTGGGGGTTGGGGGGTGTCATTCTCGAAGACCTAATTTCCAGAACTTTCAACTACGTTGAAGAAAATTGCTATCTCAAAATTTTGATCGGATGTGTTTAGGGAAATGGTGGGCGGGAGAGGGGGGTTACTTGCCCTCCAACCACTTTCGACTATTAAAAAGGGCACTAGCCGTTTCAATTTCCAATCGAATGATTTCTTTTTGAAGTTTCTACGACAACGCTTTCTATAAAAAAAAAGTCTTATATGCCCCCAGGGCATAACTTACAACCCTTGCCCTGAGGGCTGTGGGGGGAGTGTCATCTTCAAAAATATAATTTTCAGACTTTTTAACTACGTCGAAAAAAATGGCTATCTCAAAATTTTGATTGGATGTGTTTGGCGAAATGGTGGGTGTGAGAGGGGTGTTAGTTATCCTCCAATCACTTTTATTTCCAATTGAATGAGCCCTTTTTGAAGTTTCTACAACATCACAATCTATAAAAACCTTATAAGCCCCCAGGGCATAACTTAAAACCCTTGCCCCGAGGGCTCAGAGGGGGTTATCATCATCACCGAATTTCTAAAACTTTTAACTACGTTGAACAAAATGGCTATCTAAAAATTTTGATCGGATGTATTTAGGGAAAAGGTGGGCGTGAAAGGGAGGTTAGTTGCCCTCGAATCACTTTCGACTATTAAAAATGACCCAAGCCCTTTGAATTTCCTATCGAATGAGCCCTTTTTCAAATTTCTACGACAAAGCTTCCAATAAAAACCTCCCAGGGCATAACTTACAACCCTTACCCTGAGGGCTGTGGGGGGAGTGTTATCCTCAAAGATATAATTTCCGGACCTTTCAACTACTTTGAACAAAATGGCTATCTAAAAATTTTGATTGGATGTTTTGGATAAATGGTGGGCGTGGAAGGGGTGTGAGTTGCCTTCCAATCACTTTTGACTATTAAAAAGGGCACTAGCCATATCAATTTCCAATCAAATGAGCCATTTTTGAAGTTTCTACGACAATGCTTTCTATTAAAAACCTTATATGCCCCCAGGGCATAACTTTACAACCCTTGCCCTGAGGGCTGTTGGGGGGGTTGTCATCTTCAAATGCCTAATTTCCAGAACTTTCAACTACGCTGAACAAAACGGTTATCTCAAAATTTTGATTGGATGTGTTTGGGGAAATGGTGGGCGTGGAAGGGGTGTGAGTTGCCTTCCAATCACTTTTGACTATTAAAAAGGGCACTAGCCATATCAATTTCCAATCAAATGAGCCCTTTTCGAAGTTTCTACGACAACTCCTTCGATCCGAAGTGTATAATAATAATACATTGTGCCAACATCGTTCTTTACTTAGGCAGCGTGATTGCGCTGCCTATGATTAACGGCCTTTGTGATTAAGGGGTAATTTTTAAAGAATTGGAGCAAAATTCGAACTTTAGCGTAAAGAGCGAGGTATTGACTAGGGGGAGAACTTCCTAATATACGTATTAAAAATATATGAATATAGATGTTCGTTACGGAAGGTAATTCGTAAGTTACGTATATTTATTACTAATAAAAACGTTCGTAAATAAAATTAAAGAACTTTCGAGAAAGCCATTTAACCAAAAAAAAGTAAAATTAATATGAAAATTTCGTTTTAATTATTCATTTACGGTGAGCCAAAATCAAAATCTGCATTAATTCAAAAATGTTCAGAAATTAAATGAAAAACAAGTGTTTTTAACTGAAAGTAAGGAGCAACCATTATTCCGTATATGAAAGGGGCTGTCACCTCCTCAACGCCTCGCTCTTTACGCTAAAGTTTGACTCTTTCTCACAACTCTATTTTTCAAACAATAAAAAACTTTAGCGTAAAGAGCGAGGCGTTGAGGAGAGGACAGCCCCTTTTTATATACGGAATAATTTCTGTTCGTTTTAAGTTTTAATGTTGCTCCTTGCTTTCAGTTAAAAACTTTTTTTTATTTAATCCATTTAAAAGAACACTTTTATAGGTGATTTACTTGCTTACTTTTATAGGTGATTTACTTGCTTGCTCAAAATATGTACTTTATAGTCATGACCTTGCCTTCCCTGGGTTGCTCTGTGAATATAGCGTTGGTTTTTGGCTGCTTTTCTTCGATGTTGGGCAATTGTGGAAGGGTCCTTCTTCAAGTACATGTTTTAATCGGTATCAAACAGTTCATGGTAGCGAACTGTATCATCAAATCAAAGGAATTGACCTTAAATGGTGATTCTGAATATGCAAATTCATTAAGTTTAAAGTTACCCAACAGCAGTTATGTGCCTGAGATAATTTGCTCCATTTTTGAAAAAGAGACAGACCACTGCCAAAAGAGTGAGTGACATTTCTTTGTGACATTTTTTTTTCATCAGAGCATCTACAAAAGGAGTCATTTCTCAGTTGAAGTTTGGGAAAATTAAAAATCAAGCGTCCTAGATGGACGTTTATGGTGTCCATGCATAACCCATCCTCTATAGAGGAAAAGGCAGGGATTCCTAAATTCATTTCATCAGGACACCTGCCAGAAACGACGGTCAATTTCAGCCAAATTACATGGAAAGTAAAAACTAGTTGTTTTTTTTATTTATGCCTTTTGGGGACCAGTGATATGACTTTTGGAGGAAAGAAAAAGTGGAGATTCCCTTAAAGTCTTGTCATCAGGACATCTAGCAGGAAGGGCAATATGAGAAGAGGTTGGATAAAAATATCAAGATCATTTTTATTAGCAAAATTACTAGGCAAGCTAGCAGAATTCACTAAACAACGCCTGTTTATCAGCTAGAGTAATCGTTTTTGTTTTTTTAATCGATTGGAACAGATCTGTAGCAACAGAGGAAGCATCAGGTCCTTATCATCTGAATCCACAAGAAAGATAAATTAGATCTTAATCAGATTTGGTAGGGATTAACAGCTAGTACCTCAGCTGCGCCTTCATAGCGTTCGGACGGATACCAATAAGCATTTTTGCTTGTGTTACTTAGCAACTGTGACCCATGGGTTATAGTTGTCACAAAAGTTCACGCTTCCTTGGCCTAAGAGGTCTAATTGCAGTTACATTTATAATTTAAAGGAAAGTATTTTACTTTTTTCCTAAACCCTAGTCGTTTGTTGGATTTCGTGTTCTGTCCCATCTGCTCATAACATTGCTCCCAACCTCTGTCCATGCTTGCAGAGAGGCAGAAAATAAGGGGAAGAAGTGAATGTAAAAAAAACTTCAAAAACCATGGTTTTTTTTTATTACAGGCTTCACGGCTCCATCATAAATGATGATTTGCCGCTAGTCCTGGTAGTTACCTCATTTTCTAACACTGAGGTACTTGTTATACCTTCTCCTGAACGCGTCAAGGGAAGGATTTTTCGGAATTACCTCTGCCGGCAATCTATTCCATGTGGCAACCGATCGCCGGGCGAAACTCGTTTTCAGATATTCTTGACCGGGAGTACCCTGCTCAAGGTAGTCCTGATGAGCTATATTACGGCGAGTTGATCGCAAGGGCTTTGCTTTATCAGGAACGAGCTTCGATAGCTCCTCCGATAGAGCCTTATACAAGTACTTATAGAAAACCGACATGGACGCCACATCGAAACGTTCCTGGATCAGCTGTGGGGTTTTATCTTTCGTGTTGCCAGAGGTTACTGCACGCACTGCTCTATTTTGAATATCTTGGAGTGGAGCGATGTGGCTTTTTGGTGCACCAGCGAAGAGAGGACATGCATATTCCATGACAGGTCTGATGCACGAATTGAAAAGTGGCAGAATATAATCATCAGGGAGAAGACTTTTGCATCTTAGAATAACTCCTAATTTCGTGTTGCAAGAGGATCTAATTTACTGAGATGCTCAGTCCATGAGAGATCCGAAGAGAAATTAACTCCAAGTAGGTGCAGTGTATCAACTCGCGTTATTACCCCTACTTTGAAGACGAAATCAGGATGAGCCCTCATATTACGCGCCTTAGAAATTAGGAGCTCTTTCGTTGTTTGATGTGTTAAAACTTACAAGCCATGCATCTGCCCACGCCTCAATTTTCACCAGGTCAGCCTGAAGCTCCTTGTGGGGTTCACTGGGATCTTCGTCTTATGTGATTGATGTTTTTTTGTTGTGTCATCCGCAAAGTGGTGAGGTTTTTTCACAAGGTTGTCCCCTAGGTCGTTTATGAACACCAAGAAAGGAGTTGGCCCAAAAATACTTCTTTGTGGTACTCCTGATAAAACTGGGTGTTCTTTTCATATGAAGCTATCGAGGACAACTTACAACGATCGTTGACGAAGAAAGTCAGCAAGCACGTCAAATAGTCGACAATGAATTCCATAGGCTTTCAGTTTACAAAGAAGTCCCTTGTGCCATACACGATCAAAGGCTTTTGCAATGTCAAAGGAGAGAAGGCGAATATCGTGTCCCCGAGAAAGGAGCTCAACCCACTCTTGATACTGTGCAATCAAACAGTCTAACGTTGACCGTTTTCTGCGAAAACTGTATTGCGTTTCTGCCAACAACAGATGTGACTCAAGGTATTGGTAAAACACAAGGTATTGGTATTAATTGTGTTCTAATCACATTTTTTTTCGCCCACGGTTACAACTCCTAATGATTCATTGGTAATTTTTAGTAATTGATTTTTTCTTTAGCGTTTTTTTTTCTGTTGTTGCTTTTTCCTCTACTTTTTTCTTCTTCTTTGTGCTGTATTTTTAATATTCAATGGAGTCTTTAGTCCTATAGTGACTTTTAAGCTCAAAAATAAAAACTACTACTATTACTACTAACAACTCACCGCAGCACTAAGCAGCCTGAGGCCAACACAACCACGCACGCTCCTCCTCACTCCCAATTTTATTCAAATCCTTCCTCTTTCTACCCTCCCAGGATGTTCCCATGTCCCTCAAATCTTTCTCTATGAATCCTCCCACCCCAACCACGGATGACCTACTTTCAAAAAGCTTCACTTCATTAAAAATCAGGAAAAGAGAATTAAAAGTCATTGAATGAGAAAAGAAATTGTACATTTCTGTCGTAAACCTCTATAAAATCTAAAATCAGTTTGATGGTTATATCGAGAAAAAAAGTTAAGCAAATACGAGACTTTGGGATGATTGTATATCAATCCATTCTAGATCAATAGATAATTCTGGATTTTATAGATCAACTCCTAGACAATAATGCCTATGTCCGCTTATGCAGTCGTGAAGGTTGCGGATCCCTATATATGCGCTTGACAAAAGTTTTTAAAAACTTAAAACTTTTTCGCAAGCTGACCTATGGTCTGCGTTGTGCAGGTACTGACTTCCTGACTCAATGCCTTCGGCTGGGAGTGCAGTTCGTAGTCGGGGGTATCATCCGACGCTTCCGTGTCCCTCCCCCCCCATATTTGGGAATGTTTACCTGTTGCATAAACTTTTTTAGTCACCATTGCTGCTGCAACACTCGTCAAACCTACTCCGGCACCAAGTTCCAGAACAACCTCATCCTTTATCTGGGGTCCTAAATGAAGAAGATAATCCGCGAGAAAAAGAGCACCACGCCAGACTTGCTGACCCACAAGCTCTAAACTTGTAAGGGTTGAATGCCCTGAAATAAGGATTGAAAATTAAAAGAAAAAACGCTTATGATTTCGGAACTGCTAAATAAAGACACTGCCAGAATGGACATTTAAAAAATTTAAAATAGAAACCATAAGTCAATAAATTGGTTAATTCATACATTACATAGGCTGAATTCTGACAAATTTTGTCAGCTTCAAGTCACGAATTCACTATAGGAATTATTCCACCTAGCATGTCTCATTAAAAGTAAATTTCTCTGATAGAGTCTTCCCGAAAGATTTCTAAAAAAAAAAAAAAACTCTGTTAAATATTACTTAAATTTTTTAGACGAAGTTTTTGTAAGTGTAGGAGCTTTTAAAACTAAACTTTCAAATTGATTCAAAACAAACTTTAATTATGGTATTCTTCTGAGCCATGCCTGAATATCAGAGGACTTTCGTTCAAGTTTGTTCGTCGCAGGGCGGTGTTCCTACCACGTAAAATCTGAAAACTATCTGTTTTTAATTTTCATTGAAAATAGCTGTTTTGGTATTTTGATTTAAAAAACTGAAAAACAACAAAATCATCCCTCCCCTTACATTTTGAATAATAGAACTTTACCCTACCCTTCCTTACATTTTCGTGAATTGACACCGTTGTTGCTTATTTCTGTCAACTTCCTTATTCTATATCTTATTCTGTTATTTTAATTCAATAATTTTTGCTGATTGGAATTGTCAAACTTCTTTGTATTTCTTTCAATGATCCTACCAGTACGGATGTTTAATTAATTGACTTTATTCTGGATTCTTGTCTCTAAATCCCATTAAAACGGATCATACTATGCTATAATGTTCCCTGTAGAACTCTATTTTAAGTGATTCAAAATGAAAAAAAATAGTAATTTGTGAAAGCAGTCTAACCTAAAAATATTCACAAACATATTGAAATCATGGTATTTGAAATGATTTATACCAGAAGGGCTTCAGTAAGAAAAAGAAAATCCAAATTTATTTATTATTCAGTATTTAGGATCAGTTCCGTCTTTTAATCCTAAGACTTGGTCTGTTTCTATGCTCGACTGGTAAAAAGAAACATTTTATCTTATAAGTTCTCAGTCCGTAGCTAAGCTTTTTCTAACACACACCGAGTACCACATCCAAGAGATTTCCGAATACACTATGAACGAGGTTACAGTTTTTATAACCGGCAGAAGGTCGTAAAACTAAAATGCCAAAATACCAATACAAAACTTACTTTCCCATGTCAGCTTGGAAACGTTGTACCTTCAAGCAGGGACGTCCTGAGGCTCATTTTATTTGGTGGGGGGGGGGGTGATCTTCGTAAATTTTACCGAATTGCTACCTGATTTATGCCGAATTATCTGCAGAAATCAAGAATTTTGCTAAATTTCAGCTTATTTAGCAAAATTTCTAACCAAAATTTTGCCTTCGGCGAACATTTTACCGAATGCCAACAAAGTTGGGGGGCGCGCCCCTCCCCCCCCCTCGGGACGCCCCTGCCTTCAAGTCAAAATTGACCCACAGTACCCAAGGAGAATAATAGTCATCAACGCTTTCTTAACTCATAGACTTTAGTTCAATTCGCAGGCTAAACCACCATTGGTCAATCAACTGCCAGCAGAAAGAGCCATATTTTGAAGATATGATGTCTCTACGTCAATGCACAATTTTTGGCAAAATACTCGCTACATCTTTGGTGACATAAAGGATCGACATGGAGATAATTCTTACTAAACTATATTAGATTTAACTTACTAATATATAAGTTCTTTTCCTCTCCCGTGTTATTGGGTCTCACAACTTCCAAGTCTCCGTCTTCGTCAACCTTTGGCGTCAAATCTGACGTAAGGCTATTCTGAGGTATTGACCTTGGAACCTTGTAAGTGAATCTTGAAACAACGCCTGCAAAGGGTGCACTTAAATTAAATGATGCAAGACGTATCTGCGTTACATTCGAATTTAAATGCCATATTATAGATTCTTCTCACGTCCCAAATAGCATGGTCGTATCCAGGATTTTTTTTCGGAGGGGGGGGGGGGGTGTACAAAAGAAATAAAAACGCAGCAATTTTTTTATGTCCATTTTTGTTACGTTTTTAACGAGTCGGACAAACTTTTCGGGGGGGGAGGGGGGGGGGGTCAAACCCCATACCCCCCTCCCTGGATACGGCCTTGCCAAATAGTTGGATTTTATTCGCAGTGGGATACTCATTTCATCAAATACTAAGTTCTAGGATTTAAAAGCTACATAACGAGTTTTTTTTCTCATTTTCTCGTGCAAACCAGCACATGCATTAATTATATCTAGCCATGGATGTACACGCTTCATGGAAGACTTGCGCACATAAATGAAACTCAGAGAGGAAAGAAAATAACAAAATGAAAAATAAAATCAAAAAAGGTGAAAAAAAGAGGATTTTGTCAGCCAGTGGCGAACCATGAAGAAGAAGAAATAAGCAGATATTTCGACAAGGACCTCCGCCGAGTCGTCCTCAGTGCTAAACAAAAAAGAAAAAAAAGAAAAGAAACCAACGAAAATCGAACCTTTCGAAGTTTACTTGACGACGACAGAACAGAAACTAAATAAGAACCAGGTTGACATCACTGAAAAAGAAATCTACCAAGATGATTGGGCTTAATGGGCTATCTCCAGTATCTCTATTTATTGCTGAATTTCAATTTACGTATTTTTTTTTATCTCAATTACCTCTTTAAAAGTTTGTGGTAGGCCATTTACAGTAGATATTAAGGTTGCCTCGTCAAAAAGAACCAGATGGGTCGGATTTTCGAAAATATGCAGGGCTAATGCCGAATCAAAGTTTTCATTGTTATTTTTCAATCTCAGGGACTTATCTATTGAAATTTTGTGTTCAAGCAAACGTTCACCTAGTTGTTGATGGGTCCTACCAATGTAAAATTTCCCACATGAACACGGGATTCTGTAGACACCACTACCCAGTACAGGGCCAGTTTTATCCTTTCCTAAGTTGAAAATGTTCAAATTTTTTTTCAGTTTTGAAAAAAACGGAGAGATTATGTTTTTTTTTAAATTTTTCCAAGTTTATCGCCAAGTTTCGGGATGTATGGTAAAGTGATGAAAGTTTTTTTCTGTTCCCGTAATCATATAAATTCTGAATTAAACTATGTCAACGATATTCTTTTCTGCAATGGTTACCCGATCAAACTTATTGAAAAAGTTATATCATAGATAGACGATTAAAAAAGATAAACAGCAAAATAGGGAGCTCGTCCCCCTTGATTCAGTTACCCCGACAATTTAGAAAAAGTCAAATTTTAATATATATCTACTCTCTTTAAATCAGCAATAATTGTGTATATATGTATATATATTATATATATAGTTTTTTCTTGAAAACGGCTCCATATTCTTTTTTTTAATTGGCACACTGGAGTTTTTTGGCCTGATAGGTCATGAGTTTGACAAAATTCGTTTAAGCCTTAATTTTGGGAACACAAAATTCATATGAGTAACGTTATATTTATGAGCACATTTCAAGAGCATAAATTACATCATTTTCCCCTAGGAGAGGTCGTATCGCTTTTAATATCTATGACCAGGGTTGCCCCTTCACCTGTAGCACGAAAACACTATTTTAACACTATTTCATCATGTATAGCCCATGCTACATTGAATGTAGCACGTTTTCTCTTTTATGACCAAATTGAAAACATAGACATAAAAATGCAATTACGCGATGTGTCTCACATCGCGTACGTGTTCTGACAATATATGTCAGAATATTGTTTATGCATGTCAATAATCTAATTACATTTAAATTCGGGATATGCGGTTGCGCATACATCTTCTTATTCAGCGCTCTACTGAACTACATTTATTATGGATACATGTTTATTCCTCTGTGTTAAAAAAATAAAAAAAAATGACCTAAAAAGCAATCTAAGTACGCTTAAACGGACCAAGCGCGTGCCACGGCGCAAGCCGCAACACGCGTTTACAAATTTTTGACTGTAGCACCGAAAATATCTCCGTAGTACACAAATTTGAGCAATTATTGTACAACTTCAGGAACTGACCGTGAAGGCAACCCTGTCTATGAGGCATGCAAAATTACAAAAGATGACAGATGTCTCTGAACGGCCAAAAGAAAAAGGCGTAGAATAACAAAACAGCAAAAATCACATTGAACTCCAAACTAAAATGTTGCACAACGAAATTTGCAGTTAAAAGACAAAGCAAAATTACATGGAATGAAGGAACGGGCTAGTTTAGCATGTGTGAGTCTGTGAAGGATAAATAGGAAAAAGGGTTTGATTTTAGTATCTATGACACGTGCAAAATTACACAAGACGACAAATGACTGAACAGATAAGGAAAAAGGCAAGGACCAAGAAACAGCAAAAATCACATTGAATTGCAAACGAAAATATGACTTGAAACTAAAGAATATCCCGATAATTATGCTATTGCGTAGTTTAGATAATAATTTCATAAATTACAATGAAATAAAGAGCATGTTACTTTAGCATCTGTAAATGGACAAACAGGAAGTAAAAATTGAACTCACGTCAGAATTTCTTAGTTCAAATGAAATTTGCTGATTTGCCACCCCATAACTTGAAAAAAGAATAAATTGGTGATTATGCCAATGCGAAAATTTAGATATGTCAGAGGACATAAGCATTGGAATATTTCTGGTTGTTACTGAATTATAAAACAACACAGTTAAAGTTAAAATATAAAGACTGGGGAAAAGCTGGGAATGAAGTTTTTTGATATCTATGACGCCATGCAAAATTATATTTGATTTTGCATGAATCCAAAAAGCTATGGCATAGGGCATGAAAAAATGTATGAGATAATGATGCACAAAAATGAAGCGAAACGAGATCTGTGGCTAGAAGATATGCAAAACAAGCATCACAACGAATCCCAAATAAAAGTAACGGACAAAGAAACCTGCGGTTAAAATATATGCGACAGGGATGATCACATCAACGATAAAATCTGCGGTTGAAGAGAAGCAACAGTTAGAATTACAACAATTCCAAAAAGAAAACAATCTAATAAAACGGATGGTTCTTTGATGCATTAATAGGAAGGAGGAATTGAATTCACGCCAGAATTTCTTAATTCAATTGGAATCGCTGAATTGACACCTTATGACATAACATTAAAGAATTCTTGTTTGAAAAAGGTTAAAGATCGCAGCTTAAAAAAAAAATTAATATTAACTTACTTTTCTCTCTATCATCTTCTTCTGAATCGGGGATTGGGAAAAACGTAAAGGCATTCACCTCGCTTGAAACCATATGGACATGCTCTTCGGATTCCCCCATCTATTTAATACAGAAATAAATAAAAAAAAAGAACGAAGTAGATGAATAGGAAGAACTGTCATTTTATTCAATTCCAAAAGTTTAGTAGCAGATAGCAAAAATTTCATACCAAAGTTGCTTTCAAATTGAAGATTAAGCACTTTATCTCAACATCGAGACTTTAGTATGACATACCAAATATAAGGCATGACGTGCCGAAATTAAGTTTCTTATTAACCAAGTTAAATTTTTTAAGATTAAATTGATGCAATTAAAATTAAATCAAGTTAGGTCTAGTTAAGCTTGACTTATTTATGACATTAAATCAAATTACAAGGAATAAATGATTTTCACGGTATTAATTTTCACTGTTTTTCACAACTTTTAAATTAAAGTTATGAAATTTTATTAAATAAAATGAATTTAAACAAGTTTTAATGCCATTGTTAGATACTACTTCCGAAATAAAGACTTCCAAACTTTTTAATGTGATCATTATATCAATTTTGAAGGTTTGTATTCGTACATTTTTCTTTTTTAAGAAAAGACTTATTGACAGCAGAAAAGAAAGACGGGCCCAAAACATTTCTCGTGAGTAGCTAAAGTGGATCCAAACATTAGGCTGCGTCCTAATAATCCAAAAGGTCTATTCAAATACTATTGCTTTTTAGCTTCAAAAGATTATGTTTGTCAAGCATAGAATATAGCGATAGGAATCACTGAACCATGATGTATTTCATGAAATAAAAACCAAATATTCCTGTGAAACAGAAATAAGTTTGAGCGCTTAAGGAAGTCTCTGGAGGATGCGGGCAATGATTCTGTGAGCCAGTCTGTGAGCTACTCTGTCCTTTGTCTGTGAACCCGTCGATTACTCTCAACGTCAATATCGATTTTACGGTTCATGTAAAGAAGAATTACTATATTTAAGCAGGTTATTCTTGCCTGCTCCATTCGCACTCATGGTCAGTTTCTTTGGCTCACAAACTATGGTTCGATGGCTTGCAGAGTACGCAAAACTGCAAAAGCTCTGAGAGATCCACATATTTATGGGTTTTGTGTAACTACCCCGTTGCGTAAATTCAACCATCCCTCCACCCTAAACTTGGGCATGTACAGAGTAAACTTACGTGTATATTTCCTGGTTATCAGTAACCTGAATTAAAGAAAATGTTAACTATTAATAGGAAATATTAGGCCAAATCACAGCCAGGTTCTCCTAACTCATGTGAATATGCCTCTAAGAAGCTTCCAGCGTATCTTAAGGGGGGGGGGGGTTGTAGATCATATTTAGTGGATACCCTTTTTTTGCCCGTCTTTAATTTACTTCCATGAAGTTTTTACTTACATTTATTTTGATCTGGAGAGCACAAAAAGAAAAGGGCCATACAATTTACAACAATTACAGTAACGCACATTTCGAAGTTCTAACATCAAGTTTACTGCAGGCTACTAACTGGAAAATGGCTTTACACAAAAGTTCATTTGGAAAGAAGCGAGAGGGGAAAATGGCCCTGCGGCTAGTTTTTTTTAATCCTCTATGTTTTCTTCTTTTGAATTTTCTTAGGATTCTTTCCGTTAGCTAACTTTTCTTTCAGCACAACATCTGTGCTTTTGCTCTGTTCTTTGCTGGTAAGCCTTTCGATTACTCTTAACGTAATATCGTAACTTAATAACATAATTAATAACGTCAACTTAATAACGTGAATATCGATGATGTGATGCAAGTTAAGGAGAACTAGGTCCATGCACTCTCGGCCAGTTTCACAGCTCGCAGACTATGGTTCAATGGTTTGCAGACAAAGGTATTTGTGCTATAGGATAGTCACACTTATTTTAACTTTTAACATATCTTTCGCTTATACTTTTTTTCTGTCTTCCCACGGGCGAGGGAAGTCCCCTCTTCTAAATTACTTTATACAAAAACAGTTCATAAAAAAAATGAGTGTCATTAGGGAAGACAAAGTTTTCAGTCACTGAAAACCTTTGGTTGTTAATTTATACTATAAAATTCGATTTTTTAAAAACTCCTTCATTGCACTATTTTTGTATTAGTTATTTTACATAAGTAGGGAGGTTTCTGAAATACCGTTATATGCTATTGCGCTCACCTTATTCTTTTACGGTAACTTTAAATGATGAAAGTGACGTAAAATAAGGTAAAAATCTTCCGTCTAGATTTTTGGTCTCTGATCTTTTACGCTCTTCTGTGTGCTCACGATATATTGCTCATCTGTAACTAAATACGTAAGAAGCTCGGCGTTCTTACGTAGTTTATGAAACCGCAAGGACTTCAGGATTCTAAAGAAAATTTTTATTTCCAAATAAAGTTATCAAGTCGAATAAATAGAGCTGTTTAATGGATTAATAAGACTTGCAAGTTTTGGATTGCATGATCAGGATTTAAGTGTGCAATGGAACATATTTCAAATAATAATGGTAATTACATGAAGGCAGATCCCTCTACGCTGGCGACGCTGCCGAGCAAGAGCTTTAAGTAAGTAAGTAAAAAGTAATTACATGAAGGTGAAGCTTAAATCAATTTTGAAGTTGGTGAGCTTCAACACTCTGTTCAGCTAAACAGAGTAAAGCCTATTATATAGAATTTGTTCATAGAAGATTTTGGTCTTTCAGCCTAAACCTAACATAAGTCCAAAGTATTGCTCAAATAATTTAATCAAAGATCAAGGATTCCAATCCGAAATTCTTCACTGTATCTTAGTTCTGAAACTAATGAACAAACAAAACAAGAAAGATCTATCATGTACAGCCTCACCAAAAAACTATGCTAAGTTACGAAACTTTCTTTCTATTTAAATAAACCAAGTGGAATAGATCTTATCTAAACTTATTCTGGTATTTATAATTAACAAAATAATAATATAAGGAACAAAATAGCAATCTGTGAAAATCGAACTTTGTTATTAGCTTTTAGAGTTGTTGCGTTATTTAGAGTAAGCAGGATATGAGCATAAAATAAATTCAGAAACCTCAACTCCTGTACGCTATTCTGTATAACGTTTTACCTTATTAGCGTTCTGCAAATTTGGTTTCAGAAACCTCCCTAGTGCGAATATCATGTAGTTTTTATGCTTTAGCTTTCAGAGCCATCTAGATTTAGTTTAGCAAAAGAAATCAATTGCAACGTTATTATTACACAAATTTATTAAATATTTTACTACAGTTGCTCCGAACCTCAATGGGGTAGAACTAGCTTAGTTAAAACAGAATTTCATGATCATATATCGGAACCATACGTGTAAAAATAACCTTTTAGTGAAGCATCAAACAATTGCACTAAATTCAAAAACAGCTAGATGGCGGAGGAGGACACATCTGTGCCTAGTGAATATTCCAAGGGACTAGAAATTCTGCGAAACGCTCTCGACAGCCAGAGGATAAGTTGGAAACGCAAACATTGAAACAGAGGATAGAAGTTAATATGCCCCTTTCAATACCCATGACGGAGAGTGTTCGAGTTGGTTCAGATTTTTTTAGTTATGATAGCATAGAACTTGCAAATCGACTTTTGGGGAGTTACCTCGTACGCAAATTTGAAGATGGGACCGTCGTTAAAGGAATAATAGTTGAAACTGAAGCTTATCCAGGTATTTCCTTTATTAATGGTGACCTTTTTCTATAATTTTTCTTTCTTATTTAATGGCTTAATGTTAAGCAAAAAGTCCCGAAATTATTATTATGCCGTATATAATTCTTATTGGTAATGCTGCAATTAGGATTTGCGATCTGTTTATAAAATTAATTTAAAAAAATTTTCCACAAAATAAGTTTTTCAAAGAAAAGTGAAGAACTCCATTAGAACAAAAAATTAGCAAAATATAATCAAATAATCTACCAATCATTAAACTACCACAAATCAGCATCGATAAATAAATGAAACCCAAAACGAACAGAAATTACAATAAATAATCGAGTCAAACTCAAAACGAGCAGAAATTAACATAAATTGGGCGCTAAACCCCTATGCCTTCCCAAGGCCAGAACAAAATTTGCACTTTACTAAAAAAATATAAATGTTTTTACTTTTATAACTTTAATAAGTCAAATAATATTAACATTTGATTACTAAATATCAGTACATGTATATTAAACTGACAATGCACATTCATTTGTATTTTTCAGTAAAGTGCAAATTTTGTTCTGGCCTTTGGAAGGCATAGGGGTTTTGCGCTCAACTTATGTTAATTTCTGCTCGTTTTGAGTTTGCCTCGGTTATTTATTGTAATTGAAGTTTCTATGACAACGCCTTCTATAAAAAACCTTATATGCCCCCAGGGCATAACTTAAAACCCTTGCCCTGAGGGTTATGGGGGAGTGTCCTCCTCAAAAATATATTTTCTATCTGGAAATCAACTACGCTGAACAAAATGGCTATCTCAAAATTTTTATTGGATGTGTTTGGGGGAATGATGGGCGTGAGGGCTAGTTGCCATCCAGTCACTTTTGACTATTAAAAAGGGCACTAGCCCTTAGAATTTCCAATCGAATGAGCCTGTTTTGAAGTTTCTACGACAACGCCCCCTATAAAAACCTTATATGCCCCAAGGGCATAACTTAAAACCCTTGCCCTGAGGGCTCTGGGGAGTGTCGTCATCAAAACCATATTTTCTATCTGGAAATTTTGATTGGATGTGTTTGGAGAAATGATGGGCGTAAGGGGGGGGGGCTAGTTGCCCTCCAATCACTTTCGACTATGAAAAAGGTCACCAGCCCTTTGAATTTCCAATCCAATGAGCCTTTTTTTGAAGTTTCTACGACAACGCCTTCTATAAAAACCTTATATGCCCCCAGGGCATAACTTAAAACCCTTGCCCTGAGGGTTATGGGGGAGTGTCCTCCTCAAAAATATATTTTCTATCTGGAAATCAACTACGCTGAACAAAATGGCTATCTCAAAATTTTGATTGGATGTGTTTGGGGGAATGATGGGCGAAAGAGGGGGGCTAGTTGCCCTCAAATCACTTTCGACTATCAAAAACGGCACTAGACCTTTGAATTTCCAATAGAATGAGCCCTTTTTCAAGCTTCTACGACAAAGATTTCAATAAAAACTTATATGCCCCCAGGGCATAACTTATAACCCTTGCTCTGAAGACTGTGGGGGGAGTGTCCTGCTCAAAGGTATGATACTGCTGAGATACTGCTGAAGAAGACCAGCGTCCAGCCAGCGATTCGCAAAGTTTCTACCTCATGAATAGGTAGAATATCTTGTAAATAAAAATTGGATTTGAGGAAGACTAATTTCTATTCTATAAATCATATACAACAACTTTCAATATAAACCTTATATGCCCCCAGGGCATAACTTAAAACCCTTGCCCTGAGGGTTGTGGGGGAGTGTCCTCCTCAAAAATATATTTTCTATCTGGAAATCAACTACGCTGAACAAAATGGCTATCTCAAAATTTTATTGGATGTGTTTGGGGGAATGATGGGCGTGAGGGCTAGTTGCCATCCGTCACTTTTGACTATTAAAAAGGGCACTAGCCCTTTGAATTTCCAATCGAATGAGCCTGTTTTGAAGTTTCTACGACAACGCCCCATATAAAAACCTTATATGCCCCAAGGGCATAACTTAAAACCCTTGCCCTGAGGGCTCTGGGGGAGTGTCGTCATCAAAATCATATTTTCTATCTGGAAATCAACAACGCTCAACAAAATGGCTCAAAATTTTGATTGGATGTGTTTGGAGAAATGATGGGCGTAAGGGGGGGGGGCTAGTTGCCCTCCAATCACTTTCGACTATGAAAAAGGTCACCAGCCCTTTGAATTTCCAATCCAATGAGCCTGTTTTGAAGTTTCTACGACAACGCCCCCTATAAAAACCTTATATGCCCCAAGGGCATAACTTAAAACCCTTGCCCTGATGGTTGTGGGGGAGTGTCCTCCGCAAAAACATATTTTCCATCTGGAAATCAACTATGCTGAACAAAATGGCTATCTCAAAATTTTGATTGGATGTGTTTGGGGGAATGATGGGCGAAAGAGGGGGGCTAGTTGCCCTCAAATCACTTTCGACTATCAAAAACGGCACTAGACCTTTGAATTTCCAATAGAATGAGCCCTTTTTCAAGCTTCTACGACAAAGATTTCAATAAAAACTTATATGCCCCCAGGGCATAACTTATAACCCTTGCTCTGAAGACTGTGGGGGGAGTGTCCTGCTCAAAGGTATGATACTGCTGAGATGCTGAGATACTGCTGAAGAAGACCAGCGTCCAGCCAGCGATTCGCAAAGTTTCTACCTCATGAATAGGTAGAATATCTTGTAAATAAAAATTGGATTTGAGGAAGACTAAAATCTATTCTATAAATCATATACAACAACTTTCAATATAAACCTTATATGCCCCCAGGGCATAACTTACAACCCTTGCACTGAGGACTCTGAGGGGGTTATCATCCTAAAAGACAAAATTTCCAGAACTTTCAACTACGTTGAACAAAATGGATATCTCAAAATTTTAATTCGATGTGTTTGGGAAAATGGTGGGCGTGAGAGGGGCGTTAGTCGCTATCCAATCACTTTCAACTATTAAAAAAGGCACTAGCCCTTTCAATTTCCAATTGAATGAATCCATTTGAAGTTTCACGACTACGCTTTCAATAAAAACTTTATATGCCCCCAGGGCGTAACTTACAACCCTTGCCCTGAGGGCTGTGGGGGGAGGGGTTGTCATCCTTAAAGACCTAATTTCCAAAACTTTCAACTACGTTGAATAAAATGGCTATCTAAAAATTTTGATTGGATGTGTTTGGGGAAAAGGTGGGCGTCAGAGGGGGTTAGTTGCCCTCAAATCACTTTCGACTATTAAAAAGGGTACTAGTCTTTTGAACTTCAAATTGAATGAGATCTTTTTCAAGTTTCTACGACAAAGATTTCAATAAAAAACCTTATATGCCCCCAGGGCATAACTTATAATCCTTGCCCTGAGGGTTGTGGGGGACTGTCCTCCTCAAAAATATGTTTTCTATCTGGAAATCAACTACCCTGAACAAAATGGCTATCTCAAAATTTTTATTGGATGTGTTTGGGAGAATGATGGGTGTGGGGGGGGGGGCTAGTTGCCCTCCAATCACTTTTGACTATTAAAAAGGGCACTAGCGCTTTGAATTTCCAGTCGAATGAGCTTTTATTGAAGTTTTCACGACAACGCCGTCTTTAAAAACCTTATATACCCCCAGGGCATAACTTAAAGCCCTTGCCCTGAGGGATGTGGTGGGAGTGTCCTCCTCAAAACATATTTTCTATCTGGAAATCAACCACACTGAACAAAATGGCTATCTCAAAATTTTGATTGGATGTGTTTGGGGGATTGAAGGGCGTGGGGGGGGGGCTAGTTGCCCTCCAATCACCTTCGACTATTAAAAAGGGTACTAGCCCTTTGAATTTCCAATCGAATGAGCCTGTTTTGAAGTTTCTACGACAACGCCTTCTATAAAAACCTTATATGCCCCCAGGCCATAACTTAAAACCCTTGCCCTGAGGGTTGTGAGGGAGTGTCCTCCCCAAAAACATATTTTCTATCTGGAAAACAACTACGCTGAACAAAATGGCTATCTCAAAATTTTGATTGGATGTGTTCGGGGGAATGATGGGCTTGGGGGGGCTAGTTGCCCTCCAATCACTTTCGACTATTAAAAAGGGCACTAGCCCTTTGAATTTCCAATCGAATGAGCCTGTTTTGAAGTTTCTACGACAACGCCTTCTATAAAAACCTCATATGCCCCCAGGGCATAACTTAATACCCTTGCCCCAAGGGTTCTGGGGGAATGTCCTCCTCAAAACATATTTTCTATCTGGAAATCAACTACGCTGAACAAAATGGCTATCTGAAAATTTTGATTGGATGTGTTTGGGGGAATGATGGGCGTGAGGGGGGGGGGCTAGTTGCCCTCCAATCACTTTCGACTATTAAAAAGGTACTAGCCCTTTGAATTTCCAATCGAATGAGCCTGTTTTGAAGTTTCTACGACAACGCCTTCTAGAAAAACCTTATATGCCCCCAGGGCATAACTTAAAACCCTTGCCCTGAGTATTTTGGGGGAGTATCCACCTCAAAAACATATTTTCTATCTGGAAGTCAGCTGAACAAAATGGCTATCTCAAAATTTTTATCGGATGTATTTGGGGGAATGATTGGCGTGGGGGGGGGGGGGCTAGTTACCCTCCAATCACTTTCGACTATTAAAAAGGGTACTAGCCCTTTGAATTTCCAATCGAATGAGCCTGTTCTGAAGTTTCTACGACAACACCTTCTATAAAAACCTTATATGCCCCCAGGGCATAACTTAAAACCCTTGCCCTGAGGGTTGTGGGGGAGTTTCCTTCTCAAAAAATTATTTTCTATCTGGAAATCAACTACGCTGAACAAAATGGCTATCTCAAAATTTGATTGGATGTGTTTGGGGGAATGATGGGCATGGGAGGGGGGGCTAGTTGCCCTCCAATCACTTTTGACTATTAAAAAGGGCACTAGCCACTCCAATTTCCAATCGAATGAACCCTTTTCGAAGTTTCTGCGACGACTCCTTCGATACGAAGTCCCGGGTATGGAGAAAAAAACAAAAAAAAAAACAATACATTGTGCCCACATCGTTCTTTACTTAGGCAGCGCTAGTGAACTGTCTATGATTTTAGAAACGATTAAGCTGCAGGAAATCTTCTAAAAATAGGATTTTGCCACCCTCCCCTCCCCCTTTTTTTCTTCCATCTTGCTTCAAATCAGAAGCTGTTAATGATTTTTTAGCTGTCTGCTAATACTAGAGGTACTTTAGTTTATGAATAATGTTAATTTAACTTATCCCTAACTTTCTGTGGTGTTGCATGTGTTTATACTCTTTAAATTACTAAATTAATATTCACTTTTAAAAAAGCTTCTTTAAGGCGATAAAGTGAAAAATATGACCAATTCAATAAAAACTCACGAACATACATTTTGCTGCTAATTCATCAACCATTCTATGGCATCACCAGCTCGAGTGTAGTTTGTATTTCTATTCTTTAAAATTAATTAATTGATATTTACTTTAAAAGAATTTTCGAAGGCGATAAAGTGAAAATTTTGACTAATTTTATAAAAGCCCACGAATATATATTGTTTTGTTGTTAATTCATAAACCATGCTGTGACATAGCCAGCTCAAAATTTATGGAATTTTGGCCCCCTGATATTCCCCTCTTGTTTCTAACGTAATTGCTTTGTTTCTTTCTTTAGTCGACACTTAATTTTTGTCTGATTTTTTTAAGTTCATTTTTTATTTGCTCAGCTGTTCCCATCTTGTTCGTTTTCAGCATTGTTTCTGCGTATATTCAATAAAAAACAATAAGTTTTTCAACTGAAAGCAAGGAACAACATTAAAACTCAAAACGAACAAAAATTATTCCATATATGAAGGGGTTGCCGTCTCCTCAATACCTTGCTCTTCACGCTGAAGTTTTAGCACTTTTAAAAAGATTCCTATTCTAATTAAACGGCCCTTGTGTTTCAAGAGTCGTTCTTAAGAAAATGGGACAAACAGTCAAACTTTAGTGTAAAGAGTAAAGTATTGAGAAGGGAACAACCCCTTCATATATGGAATGATTTCTGTTCGTTTTGAGTTGTAATGTTGCTCCTTACTTTCAGTTGAAAAACTTATTTTTTTATATTTAATTTCTGATGGTTTTTCAAAGAATGCCGGTAAATCTGGCTAACCCTCCATGAAAAATTCCCTCCTCTCAAGGGACACTCCTCCTTGGAAAGTTCCTCATAGTTAAAATATACCCCCCCCCGTAAAATTTCTTCCAGACAATTCCATCCTCGCTGAAAATTCTCTCCCCCCCCCCTGTACAATTTCTTGCAGAATTTTCAGCCTAAAATTTTTTAGCATACTTTCATTTGAAAAAGACTTGAAAGTTCTGATCGTTTTTTTCTATCACTCCAGAAATCCCCCCTTCCATGGAAATTATTTCCTGGAAATCCAGAAACACAGAAAATTTCCCTCGGATAATTCCTCCGGAACATCTTCACATGCAAAAGTGAATAGGCAAAGACAAAGTAAGACAATAGAAATAATTTTGAATGGGAATTCTATCAAATCTCACCAGTGTAAAATTTCCCCTGGAAAGTTCACCGCCGGAAATTTCCTTCCACACGGAAAATTATCCCCTTAGAAACTCATCCCAAGCACCAAATCCCCCTATACGCGAAAAATGTCTGCATACTTCCCAATAACAAATACTATGCGCAAACAATGGTTTATAACTAAAAGATCTATTCCCTGGGGCTGGGGGGGAGTGTATGCTATATCGAAAGACATAATTTTCTGGGCTTTTTAACTATGCTAAACACAATTGCCATCTCAAAATTTTGATCGGACATTTTTTGGGAGAAAAGGGGCATGGGAGGGTGGCTAGTTGCCCTCCAATATTTTTGGTCACTTAAATAGGGCACTAGAACTTTTAATTTCCGTTCAAATGAGCCCTCTCCCGATGTTTTAGGACCATTTTTTCGGTATGATCACCCCTATGGAAAAAAATAAATACGCATCCGTGATCTTTCTTCTGACAGAAAATACAAAATTCCACATTTTTGTAGATAGGAGCTTGAAACCTCTAGAGTAGGGTCTCTGATATGATGAATCGGAATATGTGATTTTCATTAAGATTCCTTAACTTTTAGGGGGTTTTTCTCCTTTTTCGAAAATTATGCTAGTTTGCTCAGGCTCGTAGCCTTTTATGGGTAACACGAAGGTTAACAAATTTTATATATTTGAAATCGGCATAATAAGCCAATTCTTTTGATATGTTTATTGATATCAAGATTCCGTTTTTTAGAGTTTTGGTTAGTCTTGAGCCGTGTTGCTCCTTACTTACAAGTTCGTTACCACAAACTGTTTGATGTTTTTTATTTATTTATTTTTCAACTGAAGATTGCTTTCTATAATTGATTATCTCGTGTCTAGGCACTACTGATGTAGCTTCACACACATACAATGGGAAAAGGACTCAAAGAAATGAAGCTATGTATATGTCCCAGGGAACCTCTTATGTCTACTTCACGTATGGAATGTATTACTGTTTTAACGTCGTGGCAAAAGGTACTTAGACTTTATTATTATTATTACAAATCGGTGAAACAAGACGTTTATTTCACAAGGATTTTATCACAAGCCCTCAAAGGGCTGAATTTGAATTTGGAGGTAAAAAAATAATATTGAGAAAAAAATTTCGAATGAAATAGATCAGAAAATTAAAGAACAGGTAAAACTAGTTAAAATACATTATAAAACGTATATTTTTAATATAACAGTTCATTAAAACATAAGAAAAGAAAGAAATTGAGCGAAGATATAAAACATAGGCGACACCTGTACAAGTAATAAAAAAAGAAAAACTATCGGTATGTTTGGTTAATATTTTCAGTAATGTATGGGACAAAAGTTTTTTTTCTTATCTCTAGGTAATGTTGCGAGTGGGGGCCAAGATAGAAACAGGTCCAGAAACAACCCGAGGGGGGGGGGAACCTGCGTGGAGAGTGTCGATTGGGGAAAATATCTTCCGTGTGAGGCTTTCTTATTTCATTTCATGAAAAAATGGAGGCACAACGTAACTCTCCTGCACCCAAGTGTCGCCAACCTAGCTTTTTTTAGAAGAAAAGAATATGTAACCTTACCGTCTTTGAAAATTATTCCCAGGACTCTTTTTTGGGTGGATTCGATTTTGTCTGGTTCTTCCTGGGAGATGCCAGGGTGCCAAACTGGACGAGCATGTTCACGATGCAGACGTGCAAAAGGAGTGTAAATCGTTAAAGAATGGGTAGGGGGCTGCCAGATTTATTTAAAACCTTAAGGAAGGAGATAGGTGCATTGCCTCTATGGATGGTATTTTTAACTTGGAAGGAATTGTGACGCCAAGTAGTTTAAAGAAGGACACAAAAATTTCAGGAGAGATAGGATTAAGAAAAGGGGGCAAGGATTTAAACAGTTTACTCTCATGTGTGAGTCCGTAGCATTATGTGCAATTTCATTGAGGATGTTCAAAGAGTTGTTCATTAGGTTTCTGTAGTAGGTTTTGACATTAGGTTTCTGTTCATTAGGTTTCTGAGGTTTCTGTAGTAGGTTCTGTAGTCTGTTCATTAGGTTCATTAGGTTTCTGTAGTAGGTTCATTCACAAATTTTCATCTGTCAGGAAATTCCTTAGAATGATCTAATGATTCAAATGATTGTTTTAAACCACGACTTCTGCATTCTCCATTGTTAGTTGCCATAAGTTAGCTGCTTTATATCATGTCCAGAAAGCTTGGCCCTCCAAGAAGTGGCTTACGATTGATCTTGCAGCTTTGATATGCTGCTCATACTTACATAATTCAGGAAGATCTGGGCATATTACATCAGAAAGAAAACATTGACGAAAATTAGTGCTGTGTTAGCATATTGAATCAAAATAATTACCACAAATGATATCATCTTTGACAGCTTACATGTAATTATCGCCTAAAAAAAACGTTAAGTGTGATTTTTTGTGGAAATTCAACATCACATATGAATGTGTATTTAACGTGTTTTGATTTTCGATTTCCATGCTTCAATATTAGGCTTATTATTAAGAGGATCAACAACCCTAGAATAGAAAGTGAGGGGCCGAAATAGGAAGCCAACTATTAAACGTTTAGGCTAAATTTTTTTGTTTTGCTTTAGAGCTCCTATTTTACAATTTTAGCGTCACAAACCTAAAAAACACTAAAATCTGGACTTCGATACGAATTATAAACGATTTTTAAGTTGGCTTTTAGCAAGTTGTGTTGATGGAGAGTTATAGGAAGGTTGGATGTATGGGTGGGCAGTTGTGAAGTGGGAAGGTCGGCTGGAGGGTGATTGGCCCCAATAACCCTCCATAGAGACTGTGATTACTTCGAACAAAATCACTGAACGATCCTGATTTCAACTAGGCACAATATGCACCGATTTTTTGAATTTATATTTGTAGCCTTTGTCTTAAAATGGCCAATTTGTATATATTGCGGCCTTTACCTTTGGTGATTCATGTATAAAGTTGTCTTCGTCTACATTGCAGCTTTCGACCATTTTTATTGAACTCCAAACGTTTTCACCGATGTCATATTAGACTGTAGGGGTTGTGGGGGGAGGGGTGCACAGAGGACTTGGATAAAAAGACCAGAAACCATGCGTGTAGGGAAAGGGGTCAGGGGAAAAAAGCTGCCATCCCTCACCCCTAGAACTTCAAATTTACACTAGATATTAACGAGAATTTTTTGTATGTTGAAAATTTTCTGTTGGATGTTACCTGGTAGATGGTTGAACGAAATGATAAACAAAATTTTCCAAATATCGTTTCCGATATCAATATTTACGTTTCATTATTCAATATTGATTTTTGGTCCGATATATAGATAGGAGACTGGCCCATGATTGTCAGGTTTTGACTTTTTTAATTCTCCAGGAATTGATTCAAGCGATAAAAAGTTGCTGAGTATGCCAAAAGCAAGTGTAACTCATTCGATACCGTCCTTGAAAAATACAAGTAGAAATACTTCACCACTTTTCCACCTGGATGCCTGTATCCAAATGGTCAAAAGTTCCGGATCTGGGCCACCCCGGTACTGGTTCGGCCGTCTCTGCCTTACGTTTTTCCACCTCACAAAAGAAACAGAAAAGTTTCCTGGGGAACATTAAAACTTGTTTTTCGGCTATAAAATTAAAAAAGAATATGGTAAGTATATAAAACTACAAAATGAATTTCAGTAAGGTTTAAAAAAAACTAAAGAGTATTAATTTCAGATTATAAATTTACTGATCAACGCCAAAAGTAAGTCGTTCCGCTAATCTTGGTGTTCCACCTGTCAGTGGTTGCAGTTTCATTTCAACGTCTGTCTTTAAGACGCTATCCGTCTCGTCAGTTACCCCAAAGTCTCTTGCTCCAGTCTCCTTCATAAAGTGGACCTTGAATTCTTCAGCTGCTGCTTTTTTGATAATGATAATATAGCGAACAGGATTCCATTTCTTGCTCTTCAGCCCAACCAGAATGTAATCACTAGCCTTGACTTTCTCAATGTCAAATTAGAAGTTTGCTGTAGGGGGCTCATCTTCAACGCACATATTGGAGTCAGAAGAGTTGTTGTATACAGCATCACCTACTTCAGAGTTGTCACTCCAAATGCAACTCTTGTTACTGCTTTTTAGCCTTTTCACTCCTCTGACTTTGTTCCTTTTCAGGACTTGGTCTTTCTTGTCAGATTCAGCTTTTATTCCAGCAGTAATGTGTTCTTTCAAAGGGGTGTCACTGAGCACTTGTGACTTTTTCATATTTTTTTTCCTGTTGATTTTTTGTGTTGAGCCTTTTGGAAAGGGGTATGCATGGACCATCTCTTTTAACGAATCATCTGCTGACTTTTGCTTCTCATTTAGAGACAGAACCTGTGCTGCGTCTGTTTCGGGGTCTATGTTAAAGAAGGAGTCCAACTGTCGCACAGGACTTGTGCTGAGCATACTGATTAGAACTCATAATAATCGAAGGCATCTCTGTTGGTTGGAAACACCCCGCTTGCTCTGATTCCACTGATTATATTCTCGGGAGTGAAAGCCTTTGGATATGATATCCCCAGCAGCTAAGCAATGTTATACACTGATGAAGTTTTACATTTATGAGCAGTCATGAAACTTGTGGCTTTCTGGTTTTAGTAGGCCTTGAGGCGCCCCATGACTATCCTTTCTAGAGGCTGTAGGGAGTAATATGGGGAGGGACAGTTAAAAGTGCAACGTCATTATTTTTAACTAGATCAAGCAATTCAACGGTGTATCGGCTGATCTGGTTGTTTATTTTCAGAAGTACCGGTGACTGTTTGGAGGGTTTGACTTGATTGATAAAATGCTGCAAGTAAAGAGAAGAGTGATAGGCAGTCATCCAGCCAGAAGTATTTTCTGAGCCGGTCATGATGGTTCCTGGTAAAGCTTCCTTGAGTAAAATCTCCGGGAACTATTTTACTGGGGAAATAAGTACAGGAGGGACTGTGTTCCCAGTGCATTAGCAACACCAGTACAAATTGTG